>JAJPUD010002845.1:129860-235196 GCA_023553655.1 Myrmecobius fasciatus
TATATATATATATATATATATATATATATATATATACACAAAAAAACTTTTGTTTCCTATACATCCTGCTCTCAGGTAAAAATAATTTGGATGTTAACATTTAAATTTTTCAATTCAATCATTGTTGTGTCTAATGCACTTTATAAGTAAGGTTTTTCATAATAACAGCTTGGTATGTAAGCAAACTTAATTTATGAAAAAGAAAAAAATAAAGATTGCTATCACTGTTCTTAATGCACTACTTATAGTCTTCAAAATAATACAGGAGTGGTTCACAGTACAAAAATGAACCCTAATTTTTCCACATCACAGGCTATGCATATGCTCTGATAATTGTACAAGAAAATAGACAAAAACCAGAGTAACCAGCTTTCCATTTCCCCCTACTCTTAGGGCCTTCACTGATCTTTAGTTTAATCATGACTACTTGTGTATCTTCTGATGTAAGCATATGTGAATAAGCATTTTGAAGGTTGGGAAAATCTTTAATTCATTGTATTTATTTATTTCAGTTAAAGGAAACATTAGCAAAAGTTCCTCCTAATCATGTAGGAAAGCCTTTGTTGAAGAAAACAATGGGACCAGCTCACTGGGTATGTAGGAACTAATATAAAGGTATATTGATAGACCATGATACATTTCATGTTTTTAACATTAGAAATCATGCTTTTTGAACTTTCTTAAAATATCTGTTTTAAAATGAGTACTGTATGCAAATCTAGTCTAAAAGGTACTTTTTCTTTTGTAAAAATAAGGATTTTCCACTAAACTTTTCATTTATGTTAGCATTAAAATTATATGCCTAAGAATAGGCCTCCTAATATTAAGAATTTAAATTTGAGATCATAATTTGAAAGTATTTCATCAGGGTCAATTCAACATATAGGATATTTTAAATCAAAACAGGAGGCTATAAGTTATCTGTTCTTTCTTAAGCCAGAGTGCTTATAAATTTATACAAAAACATAAAAATCAATTTCTATTTTTATTGTTTTGAAATTTAATGTTTTCATTCTTCAACATCTGTCATCACAGTCAGAAGCAGGAAAGCATTGGTAGAAAGAGAAACATGTTTGAAATAAGTTTGGCAACTGCTAGCTGTATAACTTTGGATAAGTTACTTAGCAGTGCTAACTGCCAGTTCACAAATTTTGGGGAGACTAGGTCTCCTCATAAATTGCCATATAAATGTAAGCTATTGTTACCTTATACTTTGAATTAAATATAAGTCTAATCATAATGTAATATATTAGTATTTAAATTATTTCATTTGGCCTATTTATTTCAAGAAGATAATAAAAACAATTAACATTTGAGTTATGTTTCAATTGAAACTGACTTGTTTTTTTTTTTTTTTTTTTTTTTTTTCCAGGAGAAAATAGAAGCAGTTAACCAAGCCATAACCAATGAATATGAAGTTCGAAGGAAGCTTTTAGTGAAACGTCTGGATGTCACCGTACAGTCATTTGGCTGGTCAGACAGAGCTAAGGTACATATGACATTATAAAGGAACAAAGTATTGAAGACATGATCCCTTAAGAATGATAGCCAATTTCTCTACATTATTATTATTATTTCTTTTCAAAATATAAATTTCCAAGTCTGTAATGGAACTATTCAGAGAAAAAAAATGAGTCAATTCAAGTTTCTTTGAAACTATTTGTTAAATTAATGTTGATTTAGTAATTGCCATTGAAAATGTTAGTAGTATGCTTTTATTTGCAGAAAAGATAATCTAGTGGAATTTAAGGGTTTTCATCCTCCAAACTTTGAATTAAAAAGTACATTATTTACTCATACATGAATTTTTCTAAATGTATATTTTATTAACTCTTTCTAATACATTAATCAGTTTTCCCCTCTGAAACAGAACCAACCCAGTAAGAAGCAGGCTTATAGTTACCTTAGTATTTATTACATTATTTTTTATTTAAATGTGTAATGCCTTCACATAACTGAATGTGATTAGTTGTTCAGCTGATACTGAATATAGTATTTTAGAACTTGAAGAGAATTTGGAGATGCTCCAGTTCAGTTTCCATGTCTTACCGAAAAAGAAACCAAACCCCAGAAAGATGAATGACTTGCCCAATATTAGAGAGTTAATTAAGGGTTTTATATTTCATCCTTTTAGGTGTTTGTTTTTGTTTTGTTTTGTTTTACCTTTTATTTTAATTATTAAAAGTCTTTTCTAGGATGGAAGTTTCTTCTGTTGCATTTAACATATATTTATTGAGTATTTAATATGGAAGGGCAGCTCAGTTCACATCTAGCCAAGACACTCCTAAGTGTGGTTAAGTCATTTAACCTGTTTGCCTCAGTTTCCCTACCCCAAAAAGAGCTGAAGAAGGAAATAGAAGACTATACTAGTATCTTTGCAAAGAAAATCCTGAAGGGGGTCACAAAGTGTCATACAAAACTGAACAAAAACACTTAATCTGAACCTACCATTATGCTATGCTAAAGGAAGTTTCAAGGACATATAAGATCATAGCCTGAGAGTCCAATTCCTTCTATTGAGAAATATGGTAGTAGACATATTAAAATCTTAGTCACTTTCTTAAAAATAGTATGATCTTCATTAACTAGAGTAATGTCACATTTATTAAGATCACAATTATAACACCCCTCAGCTTCTCATTAGTAATAAAAATCTTTATTCCTATTATTCCTTTCTCTTACTCAAAATTTTGTTGACTCAATGCTTTGCAAACCTTAAAGCATTATTCAAATATTATTTATTGTTATTCTTATCAGACATGAATCTTTTATCAAGATTAGTTATTTGGTATCCTAGCCCATAGATGATTAGAAGAAGCAGACAGAAGTGTTTTAGACGGCTCAAATGACAATAATGTCTTTAAGAGAGAGGAAACTGAAAACAAAAACAGACTAAAAATGATATTGTCTTGCAGTAAAATAGTGAATATTCATTGTGGTGACTTGAATCATCAAAAAAAAGATTAAATTATACTAAATCTGGAGGCAGCTAGGTGGCGCAGTGGATAGAGCACCAGCCCGGAAGTCGGGAAGATCGGAGTTCAAATTTGGCCTCAGAGACTTAACACATCCTAGCTGTGTGACCTTGGGCAAGTCACTTAACCCCAATTGCTTCAGCAAAAAGCAACCAAAAAAAAATTATACTAAATCTGTTTTTTTTTTTAAATCTAAGACATAATAAATATTTTGAAGAAAAAACTTTGCAAAAAAAATTAAATATACTAATTTTACTGCCAGGAGGATTAGATCTTTGTTACCTGGAAAAGTAACAGGTATGAAATCTTTCTACAATAATGATAGGTAAGTGAAGTTTTATGTTGGGAATCAATAGTATGTAATTAAATCCTTTAAACATATTTGAAGGAATGTGTTCCTAAATGAAATAGTCTTAACATAGGTCAAACTTTAAATTTCTTTCATATTCTAAAATACCCAGCACAATACTAAGCTCATAGCTGATGATAAATAATACTTTCTGTTTAATTCTTTCACTATGGGCTATCATCGTGTAAAAAGTTACCCTTTCAATAAATATGATGTCATTAATGGGTATACATTCTTAAGCAGTAGAAATCAAAACTTGCCCTTCCAGTAAATGTGATGTCATTGATATGTATACATCCTTCAATCCTTTTGTGCTTTAGGAGGTAATCTTCATGAGTTTCTATAGGTAAAAAAATTATCTTTGCACAAGTTTAGGTATTGAGCTTGTCTAAACTTAACTAAACTGGTTCTTTCATCCAAAGACATATATGGGTTACATAAATTGAAGCTTTTAAAGTAGATTTACATATTCTAAAGCTTGTGCATCTGGAATATGCTTCAAGAATCCAGGTCCTTCCTACCGCAATGGGTCAGGGTAGAGCTTTGGAATGGAAAAAACTTAAAATGGAAGAAGGAAAATAACTCTATAGAGTTGATTCATATCTCATACCAGAACATGGTTAGTTAATTTCTTAGCAAGCCATATTCTTAAGAATTCATGACAAAATGAATGAGTAGTTTCAAATACAGTTTTGCACTTTTATATATTCTGTGAACAGGATGTTTTGGTGCTTTGAAATATCTTCTGAGAAATCTGTCAGAAAAATTAGAAAAAAATACAGAATATCTTTCAGGGCTCACATGAATGTATCATGTTGAACAGATTGTGAAATAAGAAATTGTAAAATTTAGCCTTGGGAGCATCAGCCCTGAAATCAGGAGGACCTGAATTCAAATCTGGTCTCAAACCCTTAATATTCTTTAGCTGTGTGACCCTCGGCAAGTCACTTAACCCCATGCCTCAGCAAAAAAAAAAAAAAAATTAGCCTTGGGATGGGGAAAGTTTTTACCTTATCATTTGAACTCTTTCTCTGGTATAAATTTGACTAGAATCCCACTTTCTATAGGAAATATTTCCTAATCCCTTGTATTTCTAGTACCTTACCTCTTTTAATTATTTCCTATTAATTTTGTATATAGTTGGTTTTTCTATATTCTTTGTCTCTCCCATTGGCTTATGAGCTCCTTGAGAGCAAGGACTGGCCCTTTTTTTGGCAATTAGTAAATGTTGATGGTGATCAAAATGTTGAAGTAATAAGAATCCTAATTCTTTATGATAGAATTTTAGATTATTTTTTACTTTGATTCTTTCTATGATCTGAAAATTTAAAGACTGCTTACCTGTTTGGAACTATTCTCCCTTATACTAACATTTAACATTCCTGATTTGTTATTTCATACAAATCAATGTAATTGCATACTTGGTATGATTTGTTGTTAAAAGAGAAAATGGTTAGATATAGGAGTTGAAGATAAACTATCAAGCAGCAAACAGTGATTTGCTTAAGTTTAATGTATTAATTTGGAAAGGAAATATTGCTTACATTTTAAAATTGGACCAAAAATATTGGTAGAATTCATTATTATCCTTATTATTTTTTTAAGGTGAGAGAATATAAGAAGTTATGTGTATATGTGTACATTATCGTAACTTAATGGGAGCAGCTAAGTAGGAAAGAGGCTTAGCAAGCCCTGCTTATGACCATGACAGGATATTAATGCCAGCAGGGGGCAGAAAATACAAGCACTTGCAGTAAAATCCAAGTCATACAAAAAGTCAGTTCTCATTGACTTCTTAAACTTTGGCTTCTTAATATGATATGGACACCCAGCCTAGTTACTGGTCTACCATTTCTTTTTAGCCTTTGCATCTCCATGTATGCATGTTTACAATATGGCCTTACTTTGTTTTTCATTTGCTTCCCTCCCAAGTTGTACCCACTTTCTCAACCCTAAGTAAAGATTGCATTTACTTCTGCCAAGGAGATGCTTTATTGCTGGTTCATATTAACTCTCTCACACATTTGCTAACATTAAGTATTATCTGACCCAGGAACATACTATTTACAACTGAAGTGGCAAATCTGCTTTCCAAACTTTAGGCCCCAGTAATGAGCTTCAGAGATTGGAGTCGTGTTATATATTGTCACATATCTCTAAAAAACTAGCAACCTGGCAAGGTATTTGTGAGATGCTAGGTGCTGCAAACTCCTACTTTAGGCAAGTCTTAGAAGTGGCCTTTGCCACTTCTAAGTGGATAGTACCTGGAATTGCTCCTATTGCTGTGCCAGGCCAACTAAGAACTTTGCAGGATTCTTTTCCATTAGTTTCTTCATGGATCTCTATATTTAGCAGAGATTTCCCCACAAAGTTGACCAAGATTTTTCTTTATGGCTTCCTGTCAAACAGGTCAGGCTGGCCTCAGGACAACTTGGGAAAAGGGCTTCCTTCAAGAGCTTAGAGAGACATTTAATTCTCCCTTTTGTTTGCAAATAACCAGTGAATTTTCTCTTTCTCTCAGAGAGATCGTTGATTCTCATATCAGAAATCATGATGGTACTCTATGTGAGAACTTGCCCTGTACTAAGAAATCTTGGCTTTTTTTAAGGTTTTGAAGATCTTGACTGTGACTGTCTGCAATTAATTATCCCAAGTATATATGGCCACCAGATTGTAGAGTTATTTTTTGGCATGTGTTTATTTGATTGGGATGGGATAGCAATCCTTTCCATATTCTTTCAGCTTACTTAAAACTAAATGCTTAGTGGAAGTTTGCTTTCTGGATCCAATGATATCTGTATGAATATTAGATATTGTGATTTGAGCATCCTGGCAACTTTTCAAAGGTTAACAGATGCAGTATTTCAAGAATTACTAGACAAATTGGTTGGTGATTTGTCTCTATATTATCCTTTTCTACTTCTGGAACTCCTGCATACCATGTTAGATTAGTCGAAGTCATATTCTGCTACCTATACCAGGACCAACTCTTTCCCAAATTAGAGAAATTCTAATTGAGGAGCAGGTAGAATTTTGCAACATAGAGTGGGTCATAAGCATCATCACCACCACCTCCCACATCCCTGCCAACACACACACCTTCTTAAAAGACCTCCAGCTTTTTCTCTGTTTTTCAAGGTTTTCCCTTGATAATTCCTTTCATTGAAAATGCCCCACAAAACTTTTCAGTTAACACTAGATTTGGCAGACAAATTTAATGTTCTAAAAAATTGATTCACCCTAGTCCTAATCTTTAAATATCCAGATATACAGTAACAGTAGCTCAATGTGGAAAGTTGGGCCCATTGCCATATTGTTCTACATGACTCAGAACTGAACATTCATTTCTGTTGTCTGGCTCATTAACAAATGAACATAAATTTATTATCAGTTTATTAAATTACATTAGGCCTTAAGTATACAAAAAGGAAAATAAAATAATCATTACTCCTAAGAAGTTTGTAGTCTAAGAAAAATATAACTCATATATGTTATAACATATAAAGAAATGGTGGCCAGAGAAGAAAGTTTTGATCTAGATAGTCATGGGTTATGAATAGAACCATAGAATAGTATATTTTTGCCACCCTTTTTGGTGGCAATGATAAAACATTTTAATTACTGTTTCCAAAGTAAAAAGTGGAGAATGGGGGTAAGGCAGTTGGGAGGTATGTACATGGTAGCAAGGCAGAAGTGCAAAGATTCCACTGTGGGTAGATCCTGGTGTCCAGTGGTTGGGTGGATGAGATATGAAGCATAGTTTGGAGCTAGCCATATATAGTAGATTAGGTGATTTTTCATTCATTCATTGGCCAATCAAGGTCACTAAATCCCAGAGCAGAGTCCCAAAGCTGAGTGGACTAAAGAATTATGTAGTTTGTGCAAGGAACTATGTGTAATAAACTTTAGGTATTTTAGTTATGGAGGGTTATACAAAAGGATGCAGTGTTTCTGTTGTCCACAGAGACCATAATAATAAAGCTAACATTTATATGTTATATAAACATCATATATATACATATATAACATCAACAATAAGAACTATGTACCAATGCATTATGCTAAGCACCTTACAATTATGGTTTCATTTGATTCTCATAACCCTGGAATGTAGGTGCTGTTATTTTCATCCAAATTCTCAAGATAAAACAAACAATGGTTAAATGACTTTCCCAGGATCACACAGCCATCTGTGTGTCTGAGGTAAAGTTTGAATTCAGATCTTCTTGTCTTTAGATCTGGCACTCCATCCATTGCACCACTAAACCTTGGAACCATCAAGCAGCTTAATAAATGTCAGATCCATTAAATATTCAGTTCAGTTTTGTTATCATCTATGTTCCCACATAATGCAGTCTATGAGATGTACTAGAGTGAAAACCAAAATTAGGACATCTGATAAATTAGTCACCTTGACAAGTGAGCTATAGACTATAAATTTTGAGGTCACTAATTCTTAATCAGGCTATTATAATTCTTCCCTTCTCCTGTCCCTCCTTCTATCTTCCCTTACCTCCAACACTATTGATGGATTCATGTTATCGAGTCCAAATATCTTCCAGTTATTTCCTAACACATGTGCCAAGTAGATTTTGTCCTAAATAGACTGTTTTTTTATTGCGGGGCCCCCCCCCCCCCCGGCAAGATTTGATGGATAAAAGTAGACCCAAGATGGCAGAGTAAAGGCAGGGATTTGCCAATCTCTCCCCTAAACCCCTCCAAATTCCTTTAAATCAAATTTTAGAGCATAAGAATACACAAAAGTTGGAATGGAACATTTTCTAGTGGAAGACAACTTGGAAGGTTAGCAGGAAAGGTCTGTGGCACCAATGTGGGAATCTAGTGCACAATCTGCACAAGCACAGCCCTGGGCCTGGCCCCAGCTCCCACAGAACAGGAACAAGCGAAGGGACCTCTGAATCACTGGCAGTACTTGTGATTTCTAGACTTCTCAGCCCAGACACCAAAAATGACTTGGAAGGTCAGCAGGACAAGTTGGTCAGTAGGGTGAGAGAACCTTCAGAAACTTGCAGAACAAAGGTGGATGTGGGTGGCAGCAACAGCTTCAAGCTTCCAGTGGCCTCAGCTCACAGAAGATATCTATACTATCAATAAGAAAGGACTCTGTTGCTTTAGCATACTAAATCTTAGTTACAGAGGGGCAAGGGACACTTTTTCAAGTTTCAGGGCAGAAAAGACTACTTGTGATCAGTTCCCTGAAGGATATCTGAAAACCACTGCAGAAAAAGGTTTAAAAAGTTGAGTAATGAGCTGGAAAAATGAGCAAACAACAGAAAAATATTTTGACCATAGAAAGTTATGACAGTGAAAAGGAAGATCAAAACATATATTCAGAAGAAGATAGAAAAGTCAAAGCTTCTATATCCAAATCCTTCCAAAAAAGAATTAAAACTTGGTCTCAGGCTATGGAAGAGCTCAAGAGAGGTTTTGAAAATCAAGTAAGAGAGAGAGGAAAAATTAGGAAGAGAATTGAATAATGCAAAAGGAAAAAGCTAATGAAAAGAATGCTTTAATAAAATTGGCCAAATGGAAAAGGAAATGCAAAAACACACTGAAGAAAATAATTCTTTAAAAATTAGAATTGAGCAAATGAATCTAATGACTTAATAAGAAGTCAAGATACAATAAAACAAAACCAAAAGGATGAAAAAATAAAAGACAATGTGAAATGTTTCATTAGAAAAACAACTGACCTAGAAAATAGATCCAGGAGAAATAATATAAAAATTATTGGTCAGCTTGAAAACCGTAATCAAAAGAGGAGTCTAGACACCATCCTCCAAAAAATTATCAAAGAAAACTGTCCTGATATTCTAGAACCAATGGGTAAAATAGAAACTGATAGAATCTACTGATCACCTCCTAAAAGAAATCCAAAAATGAAAATTCCCAAGAATTTTAAGTTATCATGGAACCATAGGATAAAACAAGATTTAGCAGCTTCTACATTAAATGATATAGAGGACTTGTAACATGATATTCTGGAGAGCAATGGAGGTAGGATTACAACCAAGAATCATCTACCCAGCAAAATTGAGTATGATCCTTCAGCGGAAAAGGTAGATATTCAATGAAATGAAGAATTTTCAAGCATTTGTGATGAAAAGTCTAGAACTAAATAGAAAACTTGATTTTTAAATATAGGACTTGGAAGAAGCATAAGGAGGTAATCAGGAAAGGGATATCTTAAGGGACTTAAGATTTACATTCCTACTTGAGAGGATGATACTTGTTACTCATAATAACTGTCTTATTTTTATGGCAATTAGAGTTGGAGTATGTATAAAAAGAGGGCACATGTGTGAATTGAATATGAAGGGATATCTAAAAAAGATAAAATTAAAGGGTGAGAGGAATGTATTAGGAGAATGGGAAAGGGAGAGTAGAATGTTCTAAGTTATCTGCCATAGAAGAGGCAAAGAAAAGCTTTTATAGTTGAGGGGAAGAGGGAGAAGAGAAGTGAGTGAACCTTAACTCTTATCAGAATTGGTTCAAAGGAAATAACATAAAACACTTAATATAGATATAAAAATCTATCTTACCTGCAGGAAAGTAGAAAGGGAAGAGGATATGAGAAGAAAGAGGATATTGGGTGAGGGAGAAGGTGATTAGTCACTTTTGAGGAGAGTCAGGGTGAAATAAGAGAGAAGAAATAGAATAAATGGGGAAAAATACAGTTAGCAATTGTAATTGGGGAAAGAATTTTGAAGCAAGTTTCTCTGATGGAGGACTAATAGTGAACTAAGTCAGATTTATTATATAAAAAATAAAAGGCCATTCCCCAATTGATTAAAGATCAAAAGATATGAACTACGTCCAAACAAATATAAAATCTTGCATATACTTTGATCTAACACCACCACCACTAGGCATGAATCCCAAAAGAGATTTAAAAAAGAAAGAAAAGGACCTATATGTACAAAAATATTTATAGCAGCTTTCTTTTCTGGGCAAAGAATTGAAAATTATGGAGAAGCCCATTAATTGCGGAATGACTAAATAAATTGTATGTGATTATGATGAAATATTATTGTTCTGTAAAAAATGATGAGCAGGATGATATCAGAAAAACCTGGCAAGTTTTTCATGGACTTAAGGAAAGTGAAATGTGTTGTGTACAAAGTGGGGTGATCAGTTGTAAATGATTTTGCTTTTTTCAGCAATACAGTGATTCAGCACTACTCTGAAGGACTTAGGATGAAAATTGCTACCCATACCTAGAGAAATCAGAAATTCTGTTTGTGTCTGAATACAGATTAAAGTATACTTTTTAAACTTTATTTGTCTTGAGGATTTTTTTGGAAAGCATGGAGGATGTTTTCTTTCACAACATGACTTTTATGGAAGTGTTTTGCATGAAGTCATGTGCCTTCTTCATGAGGAGGAAGGGAGAGAATCTGGAACTCAAAGTTTTAAAAACAAATACAATAATTGTTTTACATGTAACTGAGGAAAAAAATTTATTTTTAAATGGCCAACATAAAAAAGAATGACTTGATGGGTAATACTCCATCTTTTGCACTACAGATTTTGTCACTAACAGTTCTGTTCAAAACAAAACCTTATACATAGTTGTTTATCCTTTTTGTAGCCTTGATTGCAATTCAGTGTCTGTTGGTGTGGTCACTTGTATTAGGATGTGTTCAGACAAAAATCACAATTTCTGTCAATTCTCTTCTGGCCTACAGATAGAATTATTTTGTTACATCTTCCCTATTCCCAAGGCATTGATGCTCTCTTCCCATTGATGTCCCTCCCACAGCCTTTCTTATAGTCTCTAAAGATGATACCTCCAAATTATTTCATTTCTGGACTATTCCATTCACTGCCCTTAAAGTAACTATTCATGTTTCTGCAGAATATTACTTCTAGAGAGACACTATCCAGATCAAATGTGCTGTTATTTCTGATGTTATGACCTACTACATAGCATCAAGATGAATAAGCTGCCTTAGAAAGATATATAGATGAGTTCTTCATACCATGGGTTCTCTTCATTTGTGTATGTTGTAGTGCGTTCAGACTTACTATCTAGGAGCGTTTAGGCCATCCAAATTGAATGGCACTTACAGTCCTGAGCAACTAGTCTCATAACACAAATTCTGTATCATCATTGGTCTTGTTAGAAAACTGAAAGGCAGAATGTACTGAGGTAATTTGTTTATGGCCTCCCAGCTGAAGAGAACCTTCTTTCTCTACTTGAAATACCTCTATTTTTTGTTTTATACTCTTTAAGTTGTCTACCACTACCGTTATCTGAATGAATAAGCAGAAAGAACATGCTATTCGATTATGTATGTCACAGAGTGATAGCTTTATCTTTAGTACCTAGTAGAAAGGCAGAACTAAATCCCCTACCTCCCCCTCCCCAAAAAGAAGTCAGGAGAGCCAACAGCAGGCAGTGACCTAGAATTGATGAGAGGCTTTCCACCATTGCCGTTACACTAATCCTTGACATCTAGGAAACCATTATGGGAACAGAAATGCTACCAAGGATAACTCAGGAAATGTAAACAAATAAGGATGAGGTATGATGGACATTCTCATAAGTACTCTTGCCAAAATGCTACTCCTTGCATTTTGGCTTCCTAATATCATGTGAGAGACATTGTGGTGTAGTAGAATACTGGACGTGAAACCAGACCTAGTTAGAAATCCTGCCTTGGGATTAATTTATTGTTTGTACGACCAAGGGCAGATCACTCAACCCTTTGTGATTTTGTATCCTTATCTGCAAAGTGAGGGTAATAATAATCATTGTATTTACCTTATAGGGTTTTTTGTTTTTTGTTTTTTTTTGAAGGTAATAATAATCATTGTATTTACCTTATAGGGTTTTTTGTTTTTTGAAAAAATATATAAGGTTCTTTGCAAACATTAAAACACTATAGAATTATCACCTATTATTAGGCTTCCCCATACTTCTATCACTAATGTAGAACTTGTCTTCTTACTTAGCTCATGAATTTTGGTCTTCTGACATCCTGCCTAAATTTTTTGGTTTATATTTGTTCTTCTAATTCAGACTGTCACCACTCAGTCCCAAGAAAGGCGTTCCCCTCTCCATTTTCCCAATATAATTTTGAGAAAGTCACTTTATGCTTTTCTTAAACCTGCTTTATACTTGCTTTTCTCAATTATAAAATGAGGGATTCAGACTATCTAGATAAGCTCTAAGAATCATTCTGTGATTTCTGTACTATCTCTTCAGTTGCCTACCAACCTTTCCCTGAAGAAGTTGTTCATAGTTTAGTTCTTATGTTTTTTGGACATGTATAACTTTTTTTTTTAAATCATGAGGTTCTTTGCTGTGTCTATTATTTTCAAAACATTTGTCTTCTTTCTTTTCTTTCAATAGAGTCAAACAGAAAAATTAGCAAAGGTCTACCAACCAAAACGTACACTCTTATCTGCTAAAAGTACTATTTCTGTTGCTCATCTCTTGGCTGCTCGGCAGGATCTTTCAAAGATTTTAAGGACAAGCAGTGGATCTATTAGAGAAAAAACTGCCTGTGCCATCAATAAGGTAAGGTATTTGTTTATATTTGATTTTTGCCTCAAAATTAATTATTAATGTAAATCATCTTTTTTTGGTCATTGGTCTCTTCCCTAAAATGTAGAATAAGGGTTTTAAAAATTGTGATTCCTGTTTTTAATTGGCAATTTATAAAATCAGTAGATTTTTGTATTTTGAAAAAACTTGACAATTTAATTGCTTTTTATGGCCTTACTGTTGTGAAAATTTTATCATGAAGGATCAATTGATAGAATTCCTGTCAAAAAGAAGATGCAATCATGAGGCATTTTAGCATTTCCATTATAAGTAATTTCCTTTCTAAAATTGTCTTATACTTTATATCTGTGAGTTCATCTGTATGAGGACCAGTGATATGTATCACAACTCTTTCTCATATTCTCATCCTATGTGACTTTTTTTTTAATTAAAGCTTTTTATTTGCATAACATATGTATGGGTAGTTCCTCAACATTGATCTTTACAAAGCTTTCCGTTACAATTTTTCTCCCCAGTCCCCTCCCCTCCCCTAGATGGCAGGAAGTCTACTACATGTTAATTATATTAAAATACTTGACAAGTCAAATATATGTATACATATTTCCATACTTATCTTGCTGTGCAAGAACAATTGCATCTACATGAACAAAAAATATCTGAGAAAGGAAACCCAATCCAAGCAAACATCGATAGAGATCACGGAAATGATATGTTGTGGTCCACATTTCACATCCCTCTCTGGGTGTATATTGCTTTCTTCACTGAACAATTGGAACTGGTTTGAAACATTTCATTGTTGAAGAGAGCCACGTCCATCAGAAGTGATCATCATGTAATGTTGTTGCTGTGTATAACAATCTCCTGGTTCTGCTCTTTTCACTCAGCATCAGTTCATGCAAGTCTCCCCAGGCCTCTCTGAAATCGTCCGTTCTTACAGAGCAATAATATTCCATAACATTCATATACCATAATTTATTCAGCCACTCTCCAATTGATGGGCATCCCTTCAGTTTCCAGTTTCTAGCCACTACAAAAAGGGCTGCCACAAACATTCTTGCACATGTGGGTCCCTTTCCCTCCTCTAAGATCTCTTTGGGATATAAGCCCAGTAGAAACAGCTGGGTCAAAGAGTATGCACAATTTGATCACTTTTTGAGCATAGCTCCAAATTGCTCTCCAGAATGGTTGGATCCATACTATGTGACTCTAAATCCTTAATGAAGAATTTGAGTGTAATGGAGGCTTTCTTCTTTAGTTTTAACATGATATAGATACTAGTGCACATCTCAGCTATCTATATCCCTAACTCTGGCTATAGGATTGGCCCTCCTCCTTTTCCAGTTATACATTTTTTGGGTGATATCTATATTTGCTATGACTTACACATAATTGATCATTGGTGATAGCACTGCATGTACACGAAGTAGTTGATGAGAAGAAGCATTGGATTTAAAATAAGATATTAAGAGTAGTAATCACAGTTCTACCACTTAATATCATGTATAGCCTTTAGCAAATCATTTGATTCCTAGGCTTCAATTTTTTTATGTATAAAATGGGGATAAGAAATATACTAGATAGTTTCTAAGGTATCTTCTATCTCTAAATTTGTAAATCTGTCTTCTAGTTTTTCCTAACAAACATTTTTTCATCTTTCTCTCTGAGTCACTTAAAATTTTAATTCTCTAGAAATTATGGTGGTCCATGATTTTTAACAACATAACATAACTGGGGGAACATTGTTTTTTAAAGGATAGCTTTTTGTTTCAAGGAACATCTTAGATTCATTGAAAGTGATGCATAATTTCTTATTTGCAATCTACTTTATTGTATTCTTCCTATTTAATTCTGGACCTAGGTCACATTTGCCCAAGATATATGTACTTATCCACTAACTCAAAATTGGTCTATCCAGTGCTGCATATCTTAGTCTGGGCAATTTAAAAGCTCACATTTTCTTGATAGTTTTGAGGTTTACAAAGAACTTTTCAAAAACAACTCTCTGAGATATTCAGAAACCTTGTATTATCCCCATTTTACAAATGGAGATACTGAAGCACATATCGGTTAGTGATTTGTTCTGTATCATATGTATCAGAAACAGTAATTGAACTCTGGTCTGGTCCTCCTTATTACAAAATTGGTTCTCTTCAACTATAACACTCTGTATCTCTCACCCCCCCCAATTTTTTTTCCATTTAGTTTCTCCCATATGAATTATTGAACCAGTCAATTATTTTATTTGCATGTGAGAAAGTTCATATCAGAAAAAAGATTATTAGCATTTATATTGTAAGAAAAATACTGATTTAATCTTGTGTAAGAAAATTTTTATTCCTTGGAAATACTTAACAAGAGGCTGTGGGCCACCCTACTTCATCCCATACCAGTCAACAAACTAGTTTCCCATCATGATTATAAATTTAACCAAACAACTCCTTCCCTAACTCTCCTATACTTTACTCCACATGAGTTCTGAGACTGTTGTTTAAGAATTCACTTATTCATTCTGCTCATGACATATGAGGTCCATCATCATGGTAAACGAAAAACAATGAGCTAGGTGTTGGGAAAACCTGAGTTTTGAATTGAAAACTCACCTCATCACATACTTACTACCTATCCTTTCTCAACTTAAATTTTTTTATCTATAAAATTGTGATCACAATAGCACCTATTTTTAGTGTTATTGCAAGAATCAAAGAAAATATATATTTAAACTTTGCTAGCCTTAAAGCACTATGTGTAAGCTATTATTGTGATGAATTTCAGTACCAAGATTTTAAGAGATAGTATGGTAAGATAGCCACGAAAGAATATATTGATCATTTTTCTTAATAGCTGCTTTGTGAAATAACTTATGAGAATAGTTTTACAATAATGTTTTATTTTTTAGGTATTAATGGGCAGGGTACCTGACAGAGGTGGCAGACCCAATGAAATTGAACCTCCCCCCCCAGAGATGCCACCATGGCAGAAAAGACAGGATGGACCTCAGCAAGGCCGAGGAGGAGGAGGACGAGGGGGTTATGAACAATCATATGGTGGAGGACGAGGGGGTCATGAACATTCATATGGAGGACGAGGAGGTCACGAACAGTCATACGGAGGACGAGGAGGTCACGAACAGTCATATGGAGGACGAGGAGGTCATGAACAGTCATATGGAGGACGAGGAGGTCACGAACAGTCATATGGAGGACGAGGAGGTCACGAGCAAGGAGGAAGAGGTGGACGTGGTAGTTATGACCATGGAGGTCGAGGCGGTGGAAGAGGAAATAAACATCAAGGAGGCTGGACAGATGGAGGGAGTGGAGGAGGAGGTGGCTATCAAGATGGTGGTTATCGAGATTCAGGTTTCCAAACAGGTGGCTACCATGGTGGCAGTGGTGGCTACCAAGGAGGTGGTTATGGTGGCTTTCAATCATCTTCATATACAGGAAGTGGATATCAGGGTGGTGGCTACCAACAAGACAATAGATACCAAGATGGTGGTGGGCATCATGGTGAACGAGGTGGTGGTGGTCGAGGAGGGAGGGGTGGTCGAGGAGGTAGAGGTCGTGGAGGTCAAGGTGGAGGCTGGGGAGCAAGAGGGGGCCAGAATTATAATCAGGGGGGTCAATTTGAGCAACATTTCCAGCATGGAGGTTATCAATATAATCATTCTGGATTTGGACAAGGAAGACAATATTCTAGTTGAGGCTACTAAAGATTACATTTCAGCAGAGCTCAAGTAATAGAAACTTCATTTTAGAGGCCTGGTAAATATCTAGTTGAACTAATATGAGATCATATATGGCCAGAAACTCCTGCTTTAAACATGAAATTACAGATTGATATGCAATTCTGGTTTTTAAACAATGGATTTATTTAGCTAATGCTTTTTATTTGAGAAATGCATACTTTTCACCAAAATTTATCAAAAAAAAAAAAAAAAAAACCACATAAATAGCCAAGTATGTTTAATGATTAGACTAATTTCACAATCAGAAGATGCATAATGTTTTGAAGAAATCACTTGGAAAGTACCAGCAATGGCTTTAGTATGCAATTCTTAGAATAAGAATTCTAGATTCTTTATAGATTTTTCATTAGGAAACCCAATTTCTTTATATTAATAATTGCTTTTTCTTTATTTTGTTTCTGGTATATATTTTCTAAGTACAGTTCTCTTTATAATTGGCCTTTTATATTCAGAGTGAGATTATACACATTTACTTCCCTACAGAAGTAGTAAGTATGTTTCTATTATATGAGCTCTTCTGCATTATAGCACATTCAGTAGCCTTATCTTCTGTTAATTAAAAACTATCATTTGCTCAACTCTAACGACCTTGAATATGGCCAAAATTTGCAAAGATCATTAAATCAAGCTAAGTTGTGAACTTCTAGTATGTAGGCATATAGTTAAGTATAGCAATTCAAACTGACTTGCATCCATCCAAAACAATTTCCTCCTACAACCTTATTTTTACTTGAAGTTGACTAGAAGGATCAGCAAACTGAAATTTGTCTTATGCACGAGTTAATACCACTGGCTCAACAAATACAAGATAGTTTGTTTTGAGCAGGTGCCTTTTTGTTTTGTTTTTGTTTTGTTTTTTTGTAATTGAAGAAATGCACTACCAAGTAGGAAGATGATGGATGTTGCCTAGTGGTGGAGGCCCTTTATTATTGCTGCAGAAACAAAAGCCTGGCTGAGTTGATGTTTTACATTATTCTTTACTGAAATCCACATGATGCTTCTTGCTGGGTTTTTGTGTACATAAACATTGTCAAGCTGTGAAAGAAAATGGCTGAAGGTGTGCTTTGTATGAAAGGTGAGCAATAAAGTATCTGTGTGTTCTCTGTTTTGTGTGAGCTTTATTTGAATGATTAGTTATGATTAATGGAATATTTTGAAGCAGTTGCTAGAAAAATTAGAGATCTTCAGACTTTGCATAAGTACATTAAGTATCTTATGTATTTCCTTTAGTTGAAATTTATGTAGCTCCCAGAAGTTTGCAAAGCAGTTTACATAGATTATTTGAATCTCCCAACAACCCTAGGAAATAGACACTGTATTTTTTCTTTTCTCCATTTTACATATGAGAAAACCAAGTCTCAGAGAAGTTAAGTAGCTTTCTCAAGCTCACATAGCTAGCAGGTGGCAGAGAGGGGCATTTGCACTCCACTCTACCTCTCTCGCGCTAATCTCTTTTCCAAACTGTCTTCATCTTTAATCATTTGTAATGAAGATCACTAAGTGGTACACTTAAAGATAATTATCAGAAGATTCAAATGAAAGTAGTTGAAACATTGAGTTTAGCTTTAATTCCATTTGATTGACTGAACTAATGTTTTTACCACCATTGTTTAAAAACACTGTAAGAATTCTAATCCTTTTTTATTTGTAGTACATTTAGTCTTCACAAGATGTAATCAAAAGCATGTCACTTCATTTCCAGTTTTTTGGTGATGACCTGTACCCATGTAGCTTACTTGGTGGATGTACAAGAAATAAGTGATTCATTTTTGAGCTTATATCCAATACCTATCTTGCTTGATAGGACTTTCTAAAATAAGATAATTTAATAACTGCTTTGTGGCCACTGGGTGTAGCTATTGATACATATGTCAAGCAAGTGTAATTATGATTATTTTAAGTATTTGTGTTTTCTCTCAAGACTTAAAATACAATGTACTACATTTTTCCTGAGTTGTTACAAATTGAAAAATATGAAGTTGTATGACTTGTTAAAAAATAGCATAACCTTAAGCCCTATATTGAGCCTCCAAAATTTTGTTTCTTCTTTTTTTTTTCACTAAATATTTAAAATTGTATTTATAGTTGAAAGTTTTGCATTAGATATAAAACTCAACTTTAATTCTTTCAGGTGCACTTATGTTAAATGCAACACTCAACTGAGTTTACAGTTTTCTCCTTTCAGATACCACAATCTTCTCACTAAAGAGTTTTTTCTAACAAATAACATTTTTAAAGGATGATTTATCTAGTTTTATGAATAAATAAGAAACTAATATGATAAACTATGTATTACAAATATGGATATATTTAAGAAGAAAAAAGATCAAGATTTTTATTTTAATGGGTTGAAAAATCCATGTCTATAGCACCTTCTCAACAGAAAATGAATTATGTTCCTGTTATTTTCAGCTTTTTTTTTTTTTTAGATATAGCTCTAGTTCTCTAAAAATAGTCTATTCAACTTACTCAAGGTCCTATTTTTTTGTCAAATTATTTTAATGTTGTAGAGTACACATATTAGTATTAGGAAATAGTCTAAAGAGATTTACATTGTAGTGAATAACATTTCCAGAAAAAAATACTCATGAGGAAACAAAAAGTACGTATTTCCTAGTAGGAAGTCTTTGAAATGTGTGAAGCCTTAAATTTTATTCTCTTGAACAAACATAAAACCAGGACAAGCTGAACCTTTTTGTTGGTTCTTTTTTACCTACTAACACCAATGATTAAAACAGGATGCTAATATTTTATAAATGTAAATTATTTTAGAGTTAAGTCTGCTTGCTTTCTCATTTCTTATAATCAGTCAGAAATGTTGACAGCACTTCAGCATAATGCCATGCACATAATAGTAAGTACTCAGTAAAAATTTATTGAGTTACTGATGTAATCTAATTCCAAGATAATAAATTTCAGGCAGTGTCTTTAAGTATCGTTTCATTTATATGTGGAAAAATTACTCAAACATTTTGATAATTAGTGTATTCACTCATTGGGATAGAGTAGTTCATAAGTTATCCTCCACTAAATATGGCTCTAAATGTTTAGAGCATTTTTCATGTGTGAGAAATGTGAATGTTTCTGATGATTTATTATATCATCTGTTAAAATATTTTAATAGCAAGTCCCTTTTTTTTGGAGGAGAAAAACTACATCCTTCTATCTTCAGGAAAAAGTATAGAAAAAAAGGATTAGAGAAAATGCGTGGTTATAAATTGAGCTCCATTAAAATTTGATGAGTAAAAATTATTGTCCTTTGAGAATTTACTGAGTTGGAAGCCTATATTGTTTAATCTGTATTTGAAAACAAAGTTTTTCAAGAAAGTAAAAGTTGGGAATTTTTATACCCTGAAGTGTACGAGTATACCATCTGAGATTGTTTTATTTTCAACTATATTATATTTAGATTGTAAAACCAGTTTTTTTTGTCATTTTTTCTTTTTTATTTTAGCATTATTGCTTCTTAATCAGATAATTCATTTTGGTTTTTGGCAGACATTACAAATAATTAAGCTGTATCTCTCAATACAATAGACAATAAAGTGAAAGACTTTTGAAGTATTTTGTCATGCACCATAAATCTCTTAGATATATCATTCAAAAGGCAGAACTTTCTATAGCATTTGAATGAATCGTTTTCAGATGTCACAGAAAAGAAGGGTCTTTTTCACTAGGACATGCAGTTTTGTCCAGATACCTTCTACAAGTTGTTGGCATAAGAATTCTGCATAACAAAGCTTCTGTTTTTCTGTTTTGAATATAATTAGCATATGTTTGGAAATTCATTGTTAAAAATAGATTGGCTATCTCCCATGTCTGGCATATATTACCTCCTCAGTTTCATCTGTTCGATTTGTAATCCTTAAAAGAGGATCTTATGTACCATCTTCAATGGCGGATATATTTCCTGAATGCCCTAGTTGTTAGCTTTACCTTGCATGTTGGTTGGATTAGATATGATAGGGTAGAAAAAAAAATTATTTTAATAAAAGCCATCAGTTTGGGTAAGTCTATGAAAATGACAAAAACAAAGGAGCAGTTCAAAATAAAATCTCAGACTTTTGAGGGAGCTTATAAAAATTTGTATAAATTGGTGTCATTTTCTGAAAAAAGGGAATGTTTATCTTTAATGTCTTTATCAACAGTAAGATTCTATGGTTCCATTCTCCCTCCATTGTTAATCATTAAAAAAAAAAGTCACAAAAAACTAAAAATTATTATAGCTTCAAATTTTTAATAACTTTTACTTCTTTAAGTGCTCAGGATAAGGTCATATTTTCAGTAACCATTCTATGACTATCAGTAAATGACAGAGTATATTGCTAAAAACATTGGGAAATGTAAATTTTAGTAACCTTTAGAAACCCAGTTCCTCTGCAGTCAAGCTCTCAAAATAAAAAATAGGGCAGCTAGATAGTGTACTGCATAGAGCACCAACCCTGGAGTTAGGAGGACATGAGTTCAAATCCAGCCTCAGACACTTAACACTTACTAGCTGTGGGATCCTAAGCAAGTTACTTAATCCCAATTGGCTCTCCAAAAAAAAAAAAAAGAAAAAGAAAGAAAGAAGAGAAAAGAAAAGAAAGAGGAAGAATACACTAAAAGGAGTAATGAAAAAACCAAGAATTAGCTATGAGTCCATCTAATCCAAGACTAAAACAGATTTTTAGGAAACCTACAAAAGTGCAGGTTAGAAACAATCCAAGAGAGTTGGAAGGCAAAATATAAAGTAGCCTAATTACAGCAGGTGATGTTAGACCAGCAGCATTTATGGGAAAATCACTAGTTCCCTTCTGTGGCAAGAGGGAAAGCCAAATCAGTGTCTGCTCCTGAACAATAAAGGGGATCTCTCCCTTGTGCAGCAAGAAATAGGACCAATCAATGTGTGCTAAACCCTTAACACAAAGGTAAACAGCTTCTGCAGAAGGTAGAGCCTACATTTAGCCACCCAACTCAGGATCAAGCAGGGCCTACCTAACACATCTAAGTCTATTGGAACAGTGTTTAGCCCAAGCACAAGTCCTTAATTCAGAAATTAATATTAGAAATATGCATAAAAAGAAGAAAACTATCAAACACACAATAAGGGCCCAAAGGATAAATGTAAGAGCCTTTGGAAAAGAATAACCTGGCAACAAGAAAATAAGTGTGCTGGGAATTTATGAAATGAGAATTAAAATGGAATAGCAAGGAAGGGTAAATGACATGAATTAATACTTTAGAAAAGACAGTGGTGACTCTTAGCCAAGAATTGAACTCTCTAAAAATTAGAATGGATCAAAAGAAAACAAGGTCTCCATTAGAAAACAAGGAACATTAAAACATCAAAAGATAGAGTGGATGAAGCACCAGCTCTGAAGTCGAGGACCTGAGTTCAAATTTGACTTCGGACACTTAACACTTCTATCTGTATGACTCTGGGCAAGTCCTTAATCCCAATTGCCTTAGGGGGAAAAAAAAGTTTTTATTTTTATCAAAAGAAACAATTTTCTTCAATTTGCTATCTTGAAATCTTTTCAGTTCAATTAAATCTAATATATACATTGTAAAGAATTTTTGAATAATTGAAACTATTAAATCCATATTGTTATTGGCAAGAAAACAACAGCAAAACATTGCCTTGCTAAAGTGATAAACATAAATGGAGTTTTTGTTTGTTTTTTACATTGTAGGTATTAATCTTGCTTAGTGTGTGAGAAAAAATATAGCATAGTAAACAGAGAAAGAGCTTGCGAGTCAGAAAAACTTGGCTTCAAGGCTTACCTCTGAAACATACTGTGTGATTGGGTAAATCATTTTTCAGTATTACTATGGCAACTCTACTTTTTAAGTTGTTCAGCAGGTGTTAATTTACATGGATTGAGGAAGTTTCCTCATTGAATTGCATATACCAATTAAATCACAGGTCCAGTTTCTCCATCATATAAAATTAATCAGCTGTAGTTTTTTTTTTTTTTTTTTTTCTTAAAAAGGAATTGAAGTTGTCCTTGAGACTTGACTGGCTCAGAGCTAAGACCTACTATAATGACATCTTGCTGATCATCTGAGAACAGTAGGCCTCAAGGAGCTCTAGGTCTCTGTCTTCTGATCGTGGATCAATAGCATGAATAACACTGAGGAGAAATGCTCAACTGAATATGACATTCTCATTGAATATTCTTGTTAAATATCCTTCTCTCTCTATTAGTAGAAAAAACTTTAGTTAACTACTAAATGTTCCACATATTTCTCTTCATTCAATCATGAACCTAAACTCCCAGAGTAGCCTAAGTGAGATCATTGTCTGGACAATAATTACTTTTTACCCATTTGATTCTAGTGGATAGTTAGACCAAATTTCCTTAATGATTTAGTTCCATTTAGTAGATTCTGCAGTGTTCTAGAACTTATGCAATTACTACAATGTTGTCTGAAAATAGAGTATTGGAAAGACTCAACACTTACATAAAACCATTCTTCCAGCTGGACTCTGATAGATATCTTCCATAATAGTAGCAAATATTATTAGCTAAGTAATTTCTCCCTAGTTTGTTTTGCTTGTTATAAATAAGAGAGTCATAAGCATGGTTATCTTTGGGGTGACATCTTTACCAAGATGATAAAACAGTGATGCATTTGGTATCAGAAAACATAGGTTTGAATTTGTTTTCCAATCTGCCATTAGGTACAACCTTGAGCAAATTATTCAACATCTCAGTTCTCTTCTAGATCTGTGATTATGATTCTTCAATGTCTTCTTGGTAAATAGCACATTCTCTAATTTTCAGAGCCAATCATGTGCTTCTCCACCTGGGCGCCTGGAACCCACTTTCAGTCTCAAAATTCAAAATTCAGTCTCAAAAACAAATTAACCTTTAGTTCTTTTAGGTCATTGACAGTTATAGTAATTGAGATACTGTGCTTCACATGTCTCAATGCCCATATTACTCAAGGATTCATGAAGGTGATGATTAATGAGGATCAACTCTCTCCCAAGATTAGTTTTTATTTATGGGTGTTACATAATCAGTTACAAAAAAAAGAACACTGAGAATCATCTTTGTGACCAAGAGTTCTCTTTTTTTAGCAACAAGATTCCTGGAAGAAGAAAAAAGTTTGCTTTCATTGTTGTTGTTTTGTCTGTAGCTAGGATTTTTTTTCCTCAAAATTCATTGTCTAAGACTGGAACATTTCATGAGTTACAAAATAAAAAGGAACATTTCTAAATCAAGTCTAATGGATCAAACAGTTAATTTCCTACCAAAAGAATCATGTTATTTTTATAAGGTACTGAGTATGTTTAAGGAGTTCTTCCAGACTATATCTTTGATTTCCCCAGAGGATCCAGATGTTACAACTTTAAAGTGATATAAAGATTAAAAAAAAAAAGGACAAAGTAAACTGTTACCTGTGACAATGAGTGCATAGAGGAAATGGTGAATTCTGTGTTTTCTTGGGTCTGTTCTGGGGTCATCCAAAGAGGAAGAAAAAAGTTCTGGTGCCTGACAAAATGAATATTATGTGGTGAAGTATTCCACCTAGAGTGATAACAAGAGTGGAGTGGTAGGGTTTTATATCCAGAATCAAAATTTAAGACTGTGTTGACACTTGTTCCTTCTTCAGGTAGCAATCATTTAATTTAGCACTTATTTAGCAAAACAAATTGGGGGAAAAGGAGGTTACCAAATCATGGGTTGACTTCCTAATTCTGTACTCCTCGTGAACTCTTCCTTGGTCCTTTCCTGCCCCTCTCCCTCTCTTGACAGTGGCCTTTCCAGTAGTAATCTCTTCTACCACTGGAGACCTTGCTATTCAGGGTCTCTTCCTCACCCCCCTCAAGCCCACCAGAATTTGATTTGTCACTTACCCCAGGCACCAGATACCAGTTAGACATCTTCTTCAACTCAGAGATTTGACACTTGTTTGATCTCTACCCTTATTAAGTTTATAAAAATAAGATAGTTTCACAGGAAAAGACAAATACAATCAATTTAGAGAATGGGTAATACACACACAAAAAGCATTCTATTCACCCATAGACAGACAAAAAACAAGAGTGTTAGAGTTGGCATATAGCAGTCTTCATTGTTTCTGAAATGCTTAACAGATCAGTCACTGGGGGAAGGGGGAGAAATAAATAGTACATCGATGTTTGTGCTGCACAGACAAGGACCTTCCATCACACTCTTGGGACAGGATGACCTGAGAAGTTCACAAGGCAGGAATATTTTTTTGATCATTTTCTCAGACTAGAACATGGTCTTCATGATTTTTCATCTTGCTTTATGCAACTGCCAAGTTTGTTAGACATTCATTTTTCCCATCCAGGGGTCAGCCATCCTGCAAACCAAATAAAACACTGATTATATCAGTCAACTTTAATGGAATAGATGTTTTTTCCTGAAGGTTTGTACAAATAATGAGTTTTGGAGAAAGATATATTTGATTGCCCAGGATAATAGTGGTCTCAAAGTAGATGCTTGATTTTGATCTATTTTTTTTCAGTGACTTCCATGATAATTAAGGATTGAAAAAAAAGCAAGGATTTCATTGGTGTAGGTGAGAAAACTCCCCCCTCTCCCCAATTGCCTGTTCAGCTTTTCAGGCTTGTCTGATTCTTCATGACCCCATTTAGCATTTTCTTGGCAGAGATACTAGAATTGTTCGCCATTTCCTTTTGCAGATGAAGAAACTGAAACAGAGTTGTGATTTGCCCAACTAGTAAATGGCTGAAGCTGGATTGGACTCATGAAGATATAACTTCCTCACTTCAGGCCCAGCACTCTATCCAATGTGCCACCTAGATGTAGTCAGCACTTCATAGTCTTAGAGAGCTGCCTAGAATTTTAAAAGATTCTAAGTGACTTGCCCAGGATCACAGTCAGTGTGTCAGAGGCAGGACTTTCATCCCAGTATCCCTGACTTCTTGAAGCAAATTTTGTAGGCACCAAACTGTCCTATCTTATAATTAGACAAATTCCTAGGAAACAATTATAGTTTCTTGCTGTGAAAATGCTATGCAGTTAAATGTACCTTCCTCGCTATCAGTACAGGCTTGGGGAACAGAATGCCACATATATTGTCAGAATGGATCACTAGGAAAGCTGATTTTATTTAACTTTTTTGTTGTTGTTACAAGAGAGGGCTTGTTAAGTGAGAAGTATAGGCATGGAAATAATTGGTGGAAGATCAATATCATATAACATAATTGTAATTATATATGATAAACCAGTAATAATACTAATAAAACATAGTTATAAACATTTCTTAAGAGAAAAAAAAAAGGACTTTCACATTTTGCATGTCACTATTACCTTCTACTCCAACCTAACACATCTGGGAACCTACTGATTGACCTCCAGATACTTCATGGCTAGTTGAGAGATTTACAACCTCCCACAAAGCAAGTAACAGTCTAGCATAGGGTGAGATGTCTAGATCACCACACTGTAAAAAGTATTTGCAAACCAGATTACCCTTCACCATTCAAAGACCCACTTCCTCTGATTTGTACACCCTAAGTCTTAGTAGAAAGTACCCTTTTCAAACAAAGCTACAGTTAGAGTGTTGAGCTCATTGAATAGCAGGGCAGAGTCACTGAATAATAAATTTCTTTTTATTTGAAATATTTTTAGAAGAACAAAAACAAACCAAAGATCTCTTCCCAAACTGTGTTGAAGGCAAAATCAATAAATCTCATACCAGCCTGATAAATAAAAGGACATCTGTCTGGCTGAGAGAAAAAGCAAGACGAATTCTCAGACATTTTAAAATAAACAGGCTACAGCTCAACTTAGATCAGGGAGGCAAACACAAAGAAGGCCAACAAAGAGAAGGGTGGGGACAAAGGAAAGAGCAGACAACAGAGCTGTTTGTATGATCAGACAAAGGGGACTTCACATCCAAGACTGGCTTGTTTGTTTGTTCCTGCCAGTGAAGACTGATGACATTTGGGAAGGTTAAGTATTTTACACATTGAGTATTTAACATCATAGGATATTCAAGTCTATTTAAAAAATACTTATTAATCGTTGGGCCTGTGTGCCAGGGACTACTTAGTTCTGAGGAGACAAAGACAAAAGACAAAAATAAAATAGTCCCTTCTCTAGTTGAATGTAACTTTTCCCAACTAAAAACATCATAATACAAGATAATTCCTTAATTTTCAGACAGGAAAACTAAAGATCAAAGATGTTCAAGAGTTTGATCAAAGTGACATGTTCTAGAATTAGAATTTGAATACAGATCTCAGTACCCAGCCCATTGAGTTTCTACTTTACCATTCTGGCTTCCAACTTGATAGATATATTCTCAATTAATACTAAGTCCATAGGTGGTATGGAAGTTCTGAGGTTATCCTCAAAGAGTATTGAATAATAAGAGGCATAATCAATCAACAGGTATTTATTAGCTGTCTGCTATGTGTCAAGCACTGTATAAAGTGCTGGAGATAGAAGTGTGAAGAATGAAAATAATCCCATTTATGAGTATTTGGTTTTTCAGAATCTCAGTTTTCTCATCTATAAAATGGGTCTAATAATATCCCTAACATAAGGATTCCAGGAGTCATCTAATCCAGTCTATAAGTGAACAAGAATTTTTTCTACAATGTATCTAAGGATTAGCTATCTAATATTTATTGAAAGGGAGCCCCCAACATTATTTTTTAGATAACTCCAATGGTTAGGAGAGCAGCTGAGTGGTACAATGGAAAAAGTGTTGAGTCAGAAAGATCTGAATTCAAATTTGACCCCAGACACTTAATAGTTGTATGACCCTGGGCAAGTCACTTAATGCTATTTATCTGTAAACTGAGCTGCTAAAGGAAATGGCAAACCATTCCAGCATCTTTGTCAAGGAAACCCCATTGGGGTCACAGGGAGTCTGAAACAACTGAGCAAGAAAGAAGGAAGCATATGATTATATTCATTTTTTGAAAACTACATTTTTTCATACAAACTGCTCATATCACATGAGAACAGGGTAAAGAGACTGGCTATGTTTAGCTTAAAGAGAAGACAATCAGAGAGGACACCTGTCTTCAAATATTTTAAGGACTATCATATGAAAAGTTGTTTTATTCTCTATTTTTTCAGAAAGCAGAATTAAAACTCGCTGGTGACAGAAGTTATAGAAAGGCAGATTTTGTCATAAAATAAGAAAGAACTTGATAACAATTGAAATCATTTTATGAATTCATTGAATTCTTTTCTTTGCCAAAAAGAAAAGAAGCATTTTATCATATACATTGTTCAAGGAGACATTACCTTTTCTTTAACCAGGCATGGGTTATTGAAAACATCCTTACTTAAGTGGGAGATTGGGATTAAAAATAACAGCAAGCTCTTGTCTAGTGTTTTAAGTTTTACAAATAATATCTGATTTTTCCCTAGCTTTGCCACTTACTACTTGTGTGACCTTGCCATACAACCTCTTAACCTCTTATAACCACGTGAGAAGCTCTGGTTCTGTTTCCACATCCATGCAATGCAATTAGATTAGATGGCCTCACAACTTTCTTTCAATTTTAAATTTATGGTCCATCTAACCTGGTATTTTGTTGGATAGGAAAGCTAAGGATTCTCCCTTACTATTCTCTATGCAACAAACATCAAACTTTAGGAATAATAACACTGATTTTCTCTTTTTTCTTTATCCTTTGTGTTTTTTTTCATCAATCACCTCTATATTTTTCTTGAACTTACTGTTCAATTTAAATTTCCTCATAGAAGAATGATTTTTATATGCTTCACCTTTTGTGGATAATTGCACATTGCAGTGAGCTGAACTATACATTTCAAAGTCTTTCCTTCCTGTTAGATGCTGATAGCTACCTCTCATTTCTACAGGATGTTAAACCCTGTTGTGTCACCAAAAATCTTCTTTGGGGGGTGGGGGAAAGTTTTCCAAATGCCCCTGCTTCTGCCCACCCCCATATATTTGTCAACACAAATATTTACTATATATTAGAAACTGGAGAAACAAAGGTAAAAATGAGTGTCTCTGGCCTCAAGAAGTGCCCTATGTGAACCCCTTGTCCTGGACCATTGCCACCTCCAGATAACTGCCCTGCTTCTCACCTGATTAACAATCTGGTTACACATATTGGTTTGGAGAAAATATCAAAAACAACCACTATTTACATAGGACCATAAAGTTTGCAAAGGGCTTTGCATATGTTGTATTATCAAATCTTCAAAATGACTTCAGGAGTGAAATAGTTTTATCTTCCCCACTTTTGCAGTTAAGGAAACCGAGCCTCAGAGAGGTTAACTTGCTAAAGTTCATACAGCTTGTAAAAAGTCTGAGGCAATATTCAAAAAAGTCCTCCTGACTTAAAATTCAACATTATGGGTTGAGAATAAGGTTACTGCATAAAACCAACATGGCTCTTCCTAGGAAATTTGCTTGATTAAAAATCCTCTAGTCCAATACTCTGAGAATTCAGGGAAGGAAAATGATACTTAAAGAATAACTTATTCAAGGATAGACAATAAATGAGCAAAGAGAGGGCTAGAAATCAGGTATCCTTATAATCTCATTACTCTAAGCTGCCACCATATGAAAAATATAATTAGCACCTGGCTTGGTATCAGAGCAACTTGGTTTACATCCTACATTTGCCATTCATTTATTGCCTTTAGCAAATCACTTAATCTCTCTGGGTCTTCATTTCCTCATCTGGATACTGAAGGGCTAGGCTGGACGTGGTGGTGCCTGATTACACTCCCTGCTACCAGGGAGGCTGAGGCTTGTAGATCTGTTGAGCCTAGTATTTCTTAGCTGCCATGCATTAAGATGAGTCCCAACTAGTAAGAGGTGAGGGGGAATGGGCCATCAGGGTATTTAAGGAGGAATACCTGGCCCAGGTTGGAAATGAAGAAGGTCAATCAAGGCTCCAGGGCCAAGCAATAGTGAGCAGCCCCTAAGCTTTCCCTGTTTTTCCAGTCTGGATGAAATAAAGAGAGCCAATCTTAATTATTTTTAAGGTTAAAATAAAATAAGGGAGTTGCACTAGATGGCCATTGAGGTCTACTCAGGCTTTAACATCTATAATTCTACAATTTTAATACCACTTTTATACCTCGTCAACACCAACCTCACATTCTTGGCTGGCTTCATTGGTGTCTGCTCCATTCTGGTCCAGTTCATACTCTGTGCTCTGGCTTGCCATGTTCTTGGTGACCTGCCCCCCAGGCTTCTCATTCTCCCATCGGGCAAAGCCTTTGTCCTTTCCAGCTTTACCATGGAACTTGGATTTCATTTTGGGAAATGTATGAGATCCTGAGTCGCTCCATCCAGACTCAGGCCACATGGGCTCTGTTTGAGTGGCCTGACTGGTGGTGGCTCTCTGAAGGCGCACGGAGATCTTTCGAGAAGAGCCTGTCACCAGGGTGATGGCTCGGCTATCCAGATCCTGATGTCCAGCAGCAACCCCAGGAAACTCAAACACCTCATCCTGAACTGTAAGGGGAAAGGAGCCTGATGTTATTTAAAAACAGAATCACAGAATTAGAGAATTGTAAAGTTAGAAGGAACCACAATGGCCATCTAGGCCAACCCATACCAGAATAAAGAATCCCTACTGCATCCCATTTGGCAAATGGTTCTCCAGCCTTTTCTGGTAGTCCTCCAATGAGGAGGAACCTATCATCTATGAAATTTGTCTCTTCCATTTTTTGAATTAAGTTAGTCTATTTCTTCTCATCAAGCCTCAATTTGCCTCCTTACAACTTTTAGACATTGCTTCTACTTTCACCCTCTAAAGATAAATAAAGCACATCCAATCTCTAGTTCTAATTCCCCAAATATCTGCCCCTTTCTAACCATCCACCTCTCTTGAGCTAGAAATCTACAGTCCCTTCAATTGCTTCTCATGAAACATGATGACTCAAGGTCCTTTACAATGCTGCAGCCTTCCTTTAGATGCTTTCTAGTTTATACCTGGCATCCCAGCAGTGAAGACATTAAAAGTCATACTTCAAAGTCCCAATACCTCAATATCCACAGCACTAGACCACAAACCCATATCAGGCTGCCAATTACTAAAAGTTTACAATATACTGCTGTTATTTTAGACTGCAGGAATTCATAACATGGGATCCATTTTTTGAAAAATTTTGAAAATTCTATTTTTGTAATTCTATGTGTTTTATTTTAAACATTTAAAAAATATTATTCTTAGAAGGTGCCTGTAGTCTTATCAGATTGCCAGAGGTATCTAAAACACAAAAAAGCTTAAGAGCTCCTGTTGTAGAGTATTGGTCTGAATACAAGTTTGTATAGCCTATATATTACCAGTATGGTCATTTTTTTTTGATATTACTAGGATCTGAGTGATTGAATAAGCTCAGCTTTAGAGACCAATAGAAATAGAAGAATACTACCTGGTGGCAATGATGGGCTTCCGGGAAGAGAGCCATGACCACTTCCCATGGAGGTCCCCCTTGCAAATTTCCTGCATGCCAGCACAAGAAGGTCTTTGCATTGCTTGTGACAGTTGGCTCCACAATCTATAAAATTACAATGTGTATATTTTATTCTTTCATTCAACAACCACTTATTTAGTACCTACAGTACATTAGGCACCGGGAACAAAGAGGCAAAACCAAAAACATTTTCTGCTCTCAAAAAGATTACATTCTGCTGGAGAAAAGAATATGTACATCAATAAGGAAAAATAAAATAAAATTTAAAAGTAAATACAGAGTAATATGGGGGAGGAGCAGCCCTATTCATGGAAATGGAGAAGGGAGATAAGGGAAGTATCATCTAAGCAGTAGCTCTCAAGCTGTGCTTTGAAGGAAGCTAAGGATTCCAGGAGTTAAGAGTTAGGGGAAGTAGAATGTAAACCATGAAGACCAGCAAACAGGGTGTTTTGGCTGCAGTTAAAGTGTGTGAAAAGGAGTAATGTGCAATGAGCCCAGAAAGGTAGGCTTGTAGCATGACCCCTGTTCTGACATCATTAGACCCTACTGAGCCATAGAGCCAAAGAAAGCAGGAAGTTTGTAAGCTCCCTTGCACACTTCACTGTTCAAGTACCCCCCAGTTTTTATTGTCCTTGAGTGTAGACAGAGCTAAATTACCAGAGTACCCAAGAGCATTATGGATGAGACTAACCCACAATTATTGCAACAAAAAAAGGGATGTTTTGTATATCTCCCCTCTTCTCCTCAATAACAATTAGCAGTAATAACTATAATAATAACTTGGGGTATACATATTTTATGTATGTGTTTGTGTTTCTATGCATAGTTGCAAGCTTTCCCAGGACAAGAACTGGATTTCCGTTGCCTTTGCATCTTCTTACAGGGACTCCTAACTTTTTCTTGCTACATAGAGAGACTCTTAAGTATCAGTTGATTAGCTGGATATTCTTCCAAATAAAGGCAGAAATAGTGGCAATGAACCCTGTTCTATACATTCACTTAGGAAGCCAAATTAAACACTGCTTCGATAGAAATGGAGGTACATTAACTCACTTCTTTGAGATCAGTGGGGTTTTTGCTGTTCAGTCCTGTCTGACTCTTTTGGGTCAAAGATACTGAAATGGTTTACCATTTCTTTCCACAGGTAATTTTATAGATGAGGAAACTGAGGCAAACAAGGTTAAATGACATGCCCAGGCTTACACAGCTGGGAAGTGTATGAGAGAAGATTTGAACTGAGGAAATTGAGTCTTCCTGATTCCAAGCCCAACACTCTATTCACTGTGCCACCTACCTGTCTCGGGAGTACTAATTAGCAATTTATTCAGTAAACCTAGTGCCTGAGTTAACACTCCACTGAAGACATATATAACCTGTTCCCAATTATTAACTTGCCAAAAGCTAAATATGATATGTGCATATTCTCGTGCATGTAGAATTCCTTTAAGAGGTCTTTTCTTATGTGCCCCCCCCTTGTCAGATGTTAATACCCTGATCTATTTATGTTGTACATAATCTGTACAAAAATTTATGAAGCAACAAGGTGGTCCAGTGGATAGAGCATTAGGTCTATAATCAGAAAGGCGAGTTCAAATCCAACCTCATATACTTATTAGCTCTGTAACCCAATTAACCTCATTTATTAAAAATGAATTATATTATCACTTGCTGCTCGGGATGGTTAGGAAAACAAAATGAAATAATATTATAAAACATTTTTCAAATCTTAAAGGACTTTATAAATTCTTTTATTACCTATATATCTTATATTCCATCTCACCGTGGTACATTTCTAAAAACAACGGTTCTCATTAAGGACTGTTAGTGATTTCATGAAGGTGAAAGGTGTTATAGATTTATATATGATTTATATTTATATGATTTCATATAGTCCGGGAAATTCCCCTCACTGATTGCAACTCTTAGGCAACATAAAGGTCTCAGAGAGTTCTTTGGAATAAAGAAAGGTAATGTGATGCTCTAAGCTAATGTCTGTTAGTGGCAGGGCTTGCTCTCATGTCTTTCTGACTTTGAGGCCCCTTTTATATGCCCTGTTCTATGCTGCTGTTCACATATGCTATGCAGCATATTAAATCACATGTTAATATACATGCCATAAGTATATTGTTTTCATTGACTGAACTGGAAAGATATTTTATGGAACCAGATTATTCATAAAATAGTCTATAAATGTGGTCTATTTGAAAAGGGCAAAAAATTTTCAGTTTTCTCCCATCCTTTCTTGTTATCTATTTAATTTTTGCAGAAAAGACAGTCAAGATGCATTTATTAAGTGTTTGCTATGTTCTATTGTTTATTACTATATTAATGATAAAACAGATGAGATTACTATATATCATAGGTATGAAAATGTATTAGCTTTTTCCTTTAAAAAATGTTTGATATCACATATTCTTTGTCCTTCTTACTCAGTACATTTAAAGATACACATAAAATCTTATTGATGATAATCAAGGAAAGCTTGGAGATAGGTATACAATTTATGTGGCTTGTAGAGGTAGCTTGCTGAGAAGCAGAGTATTGTAGTAGTGATGGAGGGAGGATTGGCTTTGTGATCCAGAAATATGCTAATAGTACTAAGACATTTATAACATATATTATAATGGGCAAGTCACTTAACTTCTCATCTGTGTAATGAGCATAATAAAAATTGTGCTTCATACAAGGCTGTCATGTTAATCAAACAGGACAAATATGTGTGTGTGTGTCGCTTTGCAGACCTTATAATATTATAAAAATGGGAAAAATTGTTTGTTTATTTTAGTCTATATCTATGATTTTATCCTGGAAGTGGGGACAGGAATGCCGGTGTGGAAAGTTTCTCCAGAGTTATAGATCAGCACCTTACCTACAACTTATGCTCTCCAACCTCAACAACTACCTTGCTGCCCACATCAAAAACCATACCTTATAGGATTGAACTCTTCAATCTCTGTCCCTCCAAAGTCCTTGATATCCTGATTAATGATTGTTTCTCCTGGCCCACTATTTCAGGAAATCTTCAGTAATGTTTCATTTAACAGTTTACTCTGTTCATTTCTTCCATAGCTTCTACAAATGGATATGTATATCCCACTCCCTTCAGATATTGAAACATAATTAAATCAACTTTGTCTGGTTGGCATGCCTGAATGGCATGGATCAATCTGCTCTCCTGGCCATACTCATTAAAGATATTTCAAGTGAAAAGTGTCCCTCTCCATGGCCACCCATCCTCTTATCAATATTGTCTCCTCCCATTAGAAAGTAAATTCTTTGAAGGTAGATTTTGTCTTTGTTTTTCTATTTGCATCACAACACTTAGCACAATGGTTGGCACATGGTAAGTGATTGACAAATGCTTTTTTATTCACCCATTGGCATCAAACTGAATCCTCTTGGAACACTTAGCTCCTGGCAGTTCCCATGATTGTCTGTATCTGTCAGACACCTGGCACCAGCAGGGCTCTAGGTACCAATGGCCAAAATACTCACCCTTGATGCCAGAGCATTTTTGTTTGGATGAACAAATTGTACCCCTGCCAAAATATAGCAATCTTGGGATTTTATTGGCAATTTAAAACAACAAGAACAACAGCTTGCCAAGAAAAAAGCATACATCCATTTTTTCTTTACCTACCTTTGCATTTATATCCTTGCTTGATTATACCCCAGAGCTGCAATGAATGACAAAACAAAATCAGGGAGTCAGAAAGGAAAGCTGGAATAGAAACAAGGTCACCCAAGAGGAAGTACCAAGAGCTTCTAAGCACAAACAGGATGCATGTAGCTGTTCTAACACCCTTCCTGTCGAGAGAGGACTCCCTCCCCTTCCATTCCATTCCAGCTGTGGGGATAGCACTAGCTCCACCAACAATAGCTCCACCAACAGTGTGATTTATGTGTCTATCTTTCCACAGCTTCTCCAGCACTTTCTGTTTCCACCTTTGCCAATTTGTTGTGCATAAAAGTTTATAATTCACATTTTTTCTTTTTATTATCAATGATTTAAGCATATGTTCATATGGTTTTTGATCATTTTCAGTTTTTCCTTTGAAATTCATTTTTGTTCATTGCTTTTGATTGCTGAACTTTTGGGAAACCTTAAGTCCCATAACCTTATAGTTTCCTTCATGTTAGTATAACCTTTTCTGTGAATCCTCAGTGATAGTTCCTTGCTCCACTCTTATTAATATTTAATATCTATGCCATTCATTCTCACTTAATACATACTATGTCCTATAATTTGTCTTTAGGTCCATATTTCCCAATAGTATCTTTTTCTCATGACTTTGTATTCCCAAAGTCTAGCAAAGAACACATGGTCAGCAAATGTTTACCAAAACCTTGCTAATGGTAATGTTTTATTGGATGCCCAAATCACCACTAATTTCAAATTATATCCCTTATAGTGGTATTAAGAGCTCAAAAGTAAAAGTATTTAAGTTTTTCTTTATTTCCCTAGTGTCTAATTATATTGTGGTTTAATAAATGTTGATTTAAACTGTTGGAAAAAGTATTTTGTAAAATTCCATAGAATTTTGAGCTTCTGTTTCCTAAATGATTAGCTAATTGATTATAACTTTAGATAACCAAGATGGCAGAGGTCCACTAAAGTAGTTAGATTTGAAGATTTTAACCTGGGTTCAAATTCAGATCTACTTTTTAACCTGTGTAACTTGGAAATTATATTCCTCCCTGGGCCTCAGTTTTCACATTTGTAAAATAAAAGCTTGGACTGCATAAACTTTAAAGTCCCTCCTAGATCTAAACTAAGGATCTTGTGAGGTTTAAAGCACAATAAAAATGGCATTTATTATTATTATTATTATTATTAATCAACACTGTAGACTTCTTCAAGTACCAGGTCTATAGTTTATGGTGGTGAGTTTTTTGCTCTGAGCCTTCTATTACCCTTCTGCTAACCTCAAGCAATGTTTATAGAGCAACACAGGAATAGGCTGGTAAATGTGTAAAAATCTTGAACTCCCAGAAAAAAATTATAAATTATTAACACTTTCATAAATCTCACCTATTAACAATGCAATAAAAAATCATGATTTGTAGCAATTGTTGATTTCTGAAATGTAATTGCTCACAGCAAAAATTTAGCAATCAGTTGGAGTACAGGCAAACCCAACTGAACTCTCGCAATATTTCCCTCCTTTCTCATATGGGAAAATGGTAAAGGGAGGGATAAAAAAGGACAGAATCTGGAATTCAAAATGTAAAAGAAATGTATGTTAAAAATAAATAATATATTTTTTTAAATTTAAAAACCAGATTTTTCCTTGGCAAGAACTGGCTCCAGTGTATACTTGATTTGGCCCTCTTTGATCAAAAGCCAGTTGTCTAAAAGGATCTCAGTTACTGTGAAATACTTCATTGATCTGGTCATGTCATTTCCAAGAAAAATGAGAAAGTACCATAATCTACTAATCTTAATCTAACACTGACATAATATTTGCATTCTTCTATCTCTAAATAGGATTCTATCCTATAATTCTGTATGCCCTCACCCTTTATATCTTTAGTAGGATTCAAAAGTCACTGCATCTTTTGAAAAGTAAAACATACATTTTAAAGTGTTTCATCTTGCATGAAGACCGCAAAAAATAAATTCCATAATTACAGATTATCTGAACTAGAAGATCTAGTCTAAATTTCACCTGATCAAGAATCTTTTCTTTTGTTCTAATCAGTAAGTTTTTATTAAGTTACTAATGCCTCGTATTATGTGTTAAGTGTTCCTCCGATTTGGGTAGAATTCATTCAAAAATTTGAGATGGAAGAAAATATAAAAGTAATAGAGTTCAGCCCTTTTAGTTTAAAAATGAGGAATGAGGTCCAGAGCATTTAAATGATTTGCCCAAGCTACTGCAGGGAATAAGTAAAATGGCTGGAATTCAAACATAGGTACTGTCTGAGTCCAGGTCCAACATTATTTCTACTCATCTAATTGCCCCCAAATTCTCAAATTCTTCCTAATGCTCAGCTCTTTGTTAGAGAAACAAAAGTAAACAGGGTAAAGTTACTTGTCCAGAGCCATATAATTAAGTATCTGAGGTCAGAATTGAAAGAGGAATCTTCCTAATTCCAGGTCCAGCATTCTATTCACTATATCAATTAGCTGTCCTAGACTTCACATATCAGGCTTAATAGTATAGATATTATTCAGGCAATGGGAACATCCTGAAGGCTCCTGAACCATCTTTACCAACAAAACCCCAAGTGGAGTCATAAAAGATGGGCAAGACTAAAAAATGACTAAGCATATGTAGATAAAATTTAAAAGGGTATCCTATGAGTTTTTGTTGTTGTTGTTTTTTGTTGGTTTTGTTTTTGTTTTTTGAGAGAGATTTGGTTCTTAAACATGTACCAGCATACTCCTGGGCTTATTCTTTACTAAAATTCACAAACTACTGTTTAACCATCCTTTCTCATCATGTACTTATAACACGTACTGTTCTTTCCCTTTTCATTACCTATATTAATACCATTTACAATGACTGTAATGTCCTTCCCTCATTCCATTGCAGAGACCATTACTTCTCAAGGCAGCCCATTTTATTTTATGGTAACTTTAATTGTTAAAAAACTTGTTTTTAGATCGAATTTAAGTTGGTTTCTCTGCAGGGTCCAGTCTGTGTCCCTGTTTGAGCCCTCTTAAATCCAAAAAACAAATCAAATCATCTTCATTTCAGGCCTTTAAATACTTTAAGACAACTCTCTCTCTCCCTCTTCTATTCTTCAGACAATATCCATAGTCAATTTTCCTGGATACAAATTATCCTGCTTACCTCAGGGTAACCAATTTGTTACCAATTTGATGATGCCTTTTCTAAATGCAACATACAGTATATATCCTAGGAAATGTTCATTAGGAAAAATAGCAGTTTTACCTCATACTGAGTAATAAGTTAATTTTTTGAGACTGGCAATCTGCCATGGACTTTATTTCATTTCATATTTGTCTGTTGTGATAAGATGTCAGATATATCATTGCTCCTCCTCTCTACCCTACCTCCCCTGGTGGAAAAAAGAGCCAAAGAAAGAAGCAGCTAAAGGTTTGTTAATGTAAACTAAATGAGTTTTGTTTACCACTGCCTTTGTGAACAGCCTTTCAGTCCAATAGGACTGAGAATTCACAGTGATACAAGATTCTGGGAAGAACACACACTATTCTACTTTTAGTTTCTGAGTTATTTCTCTTGAATTTTAGGAACTAAGTTCAACTACATACATAACTCAGAGCAAAAAGAGTGATTGAGTCAATTCTATAACTTCACCAATTATCAGGAATTTGTTTCAGTAGCTACTGCACATATTGTCCACAGCTGCTCACAAGCTTTCTATTTTTGGAATGGATTTTAAACATCAACTTTGACTCATGCTTCAGATGTCTGGGATTCTTGTTTGACACCTGGGAAAGGGAAATAGTCAAGTCTGTATCAATCAGGAGTTGGACTACAGATTCACTGGCAAAAAATAATAGCCATCAATCCTTCTTTTGTTATAGTACTTTGTGACTTTCAAATACAAGCCTTTCTCTCCCCAATCATTATGATGATGATTGATGATTAATCAATCAAACAATAATCATTTGTTAAACATTTCATGTATCAAGCATTGTGCTAGACACAAAGAATTAAACCCTTCTCTCAAGAAGCTTAAACTCTGCTTTCTATTAAATAAGATTTGATTCAAAAGGTATGGGAAAATTTAGGCCAGCAAAGGGGAATTAAATTAAATATGAATTATAGACCATTTAAAGTGCATCAAATTTATGGGACTTTTAATGACTTCTTGACCTCTTTCCTGGGAATTAGGCAAAAAGAAGCTTTTTTTACCCTATTTTTTAGTAATGGTAAAGTGCTCTTTCAGGAAGATACTGACAAGTAAGGCTATTTTCTCTAATACAGGGATTCTTAAACTTTTCTGTCCTTGGAATTAATTTAATTGTTGTTTCACCACATATGATAGAGTCTGGACCCTTCTTGTGAGATATTCTTATTGCACTATTATGCATCTTAACCTTGGTAGAATTGCAATGAGGAGTAGTGTCTAGAAAGCTGAAGTTAGTAGCATAGAAGTCCTTGAGTCAAATTCTACATAGACTGTATAACTGTGGGTAAATCACTTGTCCTCAAGTATATAGATATATAAAATAAGTATACAAATCAAACATTTACAGATAATAAATCATGATTTCACAACTCTCACATTCAGTTATAAGACTCCATATAGGGTTACCTCTCGTAGTTTAAGAAGTTTTGCTCTAGGATATGATGGTGTTCAAAGCTACTCAAGAAATTGATGTGCCAGTTTCATGTTTCCATCTTTCAATCTTTAAAAAATATTGTGATTTCATCTATGTTGGCAGGCAGCAAGCTTTATTAAACATTTACTATATTTTGGGATCTATGGTAAGCACTGGGGAGTCACATACAAGTAAAAAGAAAAGCATTCCTTGCTTTCATTGAGCATGCTTTCCCATCACACAGATTTCCTGGATTTCATCATCTCCAGCAACTCATCATTCTGCAAGATGAAATCAATTCTGAAACTTTCACTTCTCAAGATCATTTCCCACCCTAGCTACAGGATTTCATTATGCTGGGTAAACCTCTCCCTCCCCTCCCCCCCCACCCCTTTTCAGTTTTTTTAGGTCTTGTTTTAGGCTACCTTGGACTTTTTTTTTTTTTTTTTTGCCTGCTCAGTGCTTAGAACAGTGCCTGGCACTTAGAGAATACTTAACAAATGTCTATTAATTCTAATTCTGACAACACACAAAAAGAAGCTATAAAGTTGGATTGGGTGTTATGAAAAAATTTGATTTTTTAATTTTATGTTGTTAATTGTATTATTTAGAGAAGGGAGGTCAGACCCATTTTTCCTGTTTAGAAGACTGAGCTGAGTGAAATCTATGCTATGGGTTATAAAAAATAAGATAAGGCCTCAAACATTCTTCAGGAGAAAAAAGCCAAAAAAGAGAGCCAAGACTTCCCAAACTAATTTGACTTACCTTATTTAAGGAAGGGATTTTAGGTAGACAGACTCTAGGTATATAAATCTCCCTATTCAATTAATATACAATGAATATTATAAATGTAGCTCAATCTATAACTTCATTTAAAGGTTTGCCTACAGAGTCTGTTTCATTGTTTGTTTCCTTAAGAAATATATAAAATTATAGTTCTGTTACACTTGTTTATTCTACTTTTATGACACTAAAAGAACCATGATATTGTGAATCTGTCTTTAACTTTCATTATCTAAAAAGTGTAATGTGGCAATATATAAAATATCTGTTTCTCAGATATAATTTTCACTATTAAAGTTTTTTTTTTAAATCCCATCAAAGATCAGGATTAGTTTTTGGTTTGGGTTTTTTTTAAATAATTATAATTTAATGTTTAATCATTATAAAATCTAGGGTTTCTACTTCTACAATTCCTCAATTGTGATAGATTTATTTGGTTAGCATAATATATCACATAGACTCAAAGAGGAGATAATACAGAAGGGAAAGAAAACCTGGTAGCATGATTGAAAAGAGCAGAGAGCATCAAGGGGGATGAAGCAATGTGTCCCTGAGCCCAGAGGGAATGCACCAGTGGGCAAAGGGATCTAGCACTGATAAGGCTATTCCAATGTGGAAAGATCTCTTTTGTCAAGGAATAAGAAAGCAGTCTAAAGATCCAGAGGCATAGTGGGGAAGAAAAGGAAGGATGTCCCCCTTGGAGCTAGTCCTCAGAAGGAAGGTCTCTGAAAGGAACTCATCAATGGCAGAAGCAGCAATATGGTGGAGACTTCCAGCACAGGTGGCTCCCAATGAGGTATTCCTCTACTAACACAGATTAGTACTTGCTCTGCAATTTCTACTTAAGAGAATTGAGAGAGACTTTGAGAGAGAAGACTTACCCACCATCATACAGGATGTGTGTGCAGTATTTGACCCTAGGACTACCAAAGTCAGCTCTCCAGCCACTACATTGCTTCTCTATCATAGAAATGTTAATATGTATAATAGTACAATAAGATCTCAAAAGAAGAGTCCAATTAAAGCAGTGGAAATGTGCGTAGAATGGGCTATTTTAGAACTTCCTTGAAGTCTTGGGAGGGAGGTACAATTGGGGTTAAGTGAATCATCCAGAGTCTCATAACTAAATATCTGAGATCAGATTTGAAGTCAGGTCCACCTGACTCCAGAGCTAGTTCTCTATCCCCTGCCTTTCCTTGAAGTCTAGCAGAGATTAGAAGATCTTTTATCAAAATGTTGTAGGAGCAGTGAAGAGGATTCACTTTCAGGTACAAATTGGACCAGTAGCCTCTGAGGCCATTGAACTTAAAGATATTGGAAAGATCTGATTTATCATATCTTTCTATTTAAATGTGGACAGGTGGGGGTAGTTATAAAAAGAGAAGGGCCTTGGGAAGGAGAGAAAGGGTGAGAAAAAGATAAAGAGATTCAGAGAAAGAAGAAGCCGAGAACAGAAGGAAGCATGGTGTAATGCAACAATTCTTTAAGTTTTCAAACTCCTTGGAGTTCCCTAGATTCTTTTCTGGAGGTTCAAAGTCTCAATATGTTTTTCATAATATTAATATGCTAGCCACATAGTAAAATGCTTCCTCACTTTTCCAACTATAAATCTGTGTGAGATGGAATTTTCTTCATATTGTTGTTGTTCATACTGAAGTGGTATGCTATTTCCTTTTCCAACTCATTTACAAATGAGGAAACAGAGACAAAAGTGTTTAAGGGTCTTACCCATAGTCATACAGCTAGAAAGTGTCTAAGGTCAGATCTGAATTCAAGTTCTCCTGAATCTAAATTCAGTACTCTATCCACCACCATGTAGCTACTCATCAGTGGCCTCCTGCTCACTATATTCCAGTTGAACTGGTCTACTTGCTTTTCTCAAATATGACATTCTGTTTACCATCCTAAGCCTTTGCACAAGTTGTCTTCCATGTCTAGAATATTCTTCTTTTTTCTCCTCAGCTTCTTGCAATCCCTAGCTCCTATAAATATACTCAGCTGAAATACCTCTTCCCACTTAAGACATTTTGTGATCCCCTAACTTGTTAGGGTTCTTCCCTCTTCCCATTATTTGTGCATCCCTTGTTTATACATTCTATTTTTTAATGCACATGTTGTTCCCCCGCCCCCAGTAGAAGAAAGAGCAAAATTTTTTTTGTTTTTTGGAGTTTGGTGTCCCCCCCAAAAAAAAAACCTTTGCACAGTGCTTGGCATACAGTTATTTAAAATAAAAACTTGTCAAAAATTGATTCTCTTAAAAAAAAAACAAAACAAAAACAAAAACCCTGAGACTCAGAGCAATGAAATAATTTGCTCATAGATCCAGAGATAACAAATAATAGGCCTGGGACTCAAATTCATGTTTGGCTAATAATAATAGCACTTATATAGTGCTTTTTAAATTTATAAAAAAAAACTTGACAAATATCTCATGACAATCTTATAGGTACTGTTATTACCCCCACTTTACAGATGAGAAAAGTGAGGTATGCTATGGTTAAGTGATTTGGTCAGAGTCTTACAGTAGTAAGTGTCAAGGGTTGGCTTTAAACTCAAGTCTTTCTTACTCTAGATCAAATGCTCCATCTATTGCTCCACCTACTTATCTGCTTCTGACTTGCAGTCCAATATTCTTTCCTCAGCCCCTTTAATCATTCAGGGCAAATATGGTCAAACTGGAACCAAATAGAAAGAAATTTTAAAAACTCTTAAGACAAAACTATAGAGATAGCAGCCTACTTAAATTATTCATAAAACTAGCCCTGTTTAGAAATAACCACTTGATAGCCAAATGATGAACTGAAATCAATCAGTCCAGAATCTATCGAATATCTACTAGGTATAAATACTAAAATACATCCTCTGGGAGCTGGGAAAAAACAGCAGATTAAAAAGCTCCTAAGGCACAGTCCCTGACTTCCTGTGGCATCTAGGCTAACTAGTGATTACCTATATATGATTTAAATCAAGAAGAAAATTTGGAGATAATGAAGACCAATACCCTCATTTAAAATATAAATCTGTGGCCCAGAGAAGAACCTAAAGTTCAGAAGAAGCAAGAGAGTTGGGATTTATAACCAATTCTTTAATTTCAGTCTTCAAAAAAGAATCTGGGAAACTCCAGCGGTCCGTAGATCACACTTTGAGAATTGCTTCATAACTCCATACTTCTCTCTTCTGTTTTTAGCTTCCTCCTTCTCTTTCTCCCACCCTTTCCCTTCCTTGATTCCCAAGGCCCTTCCTCTCTCTTTATAAAACTCCCACCCACCTATATTTAAACAGAGATATCTTCCCAGAATCTTTTAAGTTCCATGGCCTCAGAGGCTATCTGGTCCAATTGGTACATAAAAGTGAATATTCTCCACTACTCCTGCAACATTTTGATAAAGGGTCATCTAGCCCCTGCTTAAATAACTTCAAGCAGGGGCAGCTAAGTGGTACAGTGGACAGAGCACCAGCAGTGGAGTCAAGAAAACCTGACTTCAAATCTGACTGAAGACATTTATGAGATGTGTGACCCTGATGAAGTCATTTAACCCCAATTGTGCCTAAGAAGACTGAAACAATTGAACAACAGCAAAGGAAAGTAATCAGCCTGGATTGATTATGGAGGACATTAAATGTCAAAGTAGAAAAGTTTGTATTTGATTCTAGGAGTAATAAGAGCTCCTAACAGAGTATAGTGATATATGATACACTATACTTAGATGTGTAGTAAGAGTATCATTTTAAAAATTATTCTGAGAATGGATTAGAAAAGGGAAAGATAGGAAGCAGAAAAATTAAGAGGTTATTGTAGGAATAGATAATTGGCAAGAAGTAATGAGAGATAAACTAGGGGTGGGAAGCATACAAATAGAAACATATGTATTTGAAATATATTGCTGAAGTAAAATCAATGTGACATTTGATTAAAGATGAGGATTGAAGGAGAAAATAGAGTCAAGAATATCTCTGAGTTTATAAATCTGGATTTTTGAAAGGATAAGAATGAATTCATCAAAAAACAGAAATAAAAAAGGCAGTTAGGAATAGAGGTTAGTTTGGGGAGGAAGGTGGTGGTGGTGGTGGTTCTGGTCATTGTGGTGGTTATTGTTGTTGTTGAGTCATTTAGTCATGTCCTTGGACCATAGCATGTGAATACTATCCATGAGGTTTTCTTGGCAAAGATATTGGAGTGTTTTGCCATTTCCTTCTCCTCTGGAGAAAGATAATGGCTTCTATTTTGCACCTGTTAGGTTTGGGATGCTTACAAGCTGGTGATAATGGCCACATATATTGATTTATGGGTGATTTACATTGGCATGATAATTAAACTAGTGTGATGTGGGAGAGAGTCCCAAAGAAGTTATCAGACAAGTCTTTTTGTAAACCATAGCCTGCTCCATAAAAGAGTGATATTTTTACTAATACATTATTCCTGTGTTATTGTTATAATTAATAATATCATAACATCAACAATGATAGTAATAAAAATGCATACTAGCAACTTTGCTACTAACAACTGAAGAATCCTTCATGCTGGTAAAAACACTTTCTCTTAGTGATGATGAAGGATGTTTACCTAACTTGACAGTATATTCCATCGTTCAACACATTTGCACAAGCTCTCTCCCACGTCTGGAATCTTCTTTGTCTCTCTTCTGCCTTTTTGCATCTCTTTCCCTTTGAAGTTCAGCTCAAATATTACCTCCTATACTTTTCCTTACTCCCCTCTAGATGTATACACCTTCCAAATCCTAAGTGATTTGCCAAAGGATCTACAAGTTATTCATAAGTGGTTGACACTATATTAGGGCCTATGTCCTCAGAGCTCAAGTCTACTGCATCAAGCTGACTCTAATCACACAGTTTTGATGAGGATCAAATTGAATTAATTGATAATCTTTTTAGCATCATAATATTTATAAAGGGCCAGTATGCTTGTAAATTACCACTGAGAGTCACAGATCCAAGATTAGAATTATAAGATCCTGACTTCATAAATTTGGATTATCTCACTGTCTGTTTCCCCAGGGCTTAACATAATTCCTGGTACATTTATAGGTGCTTAACAAATGCTTCTTGATTGGTTGATTTGCTGGATTAATGATAGGGGGATAGAGTTGGGAAGAGACAAGGATAGAAGAGTGGGAACAGGGGCTCACACAAGTACAAAGAGAGTCAAGTATATTCCCTTTTCAGTCCTGATCCCCACTGCCAAAAAGCAAAGGACAAAGTCAACTAAGAGGGAGGAAAAGAGAATGAATGCCTTGGTAATAGAGATAAAAATTTTTTGAGATTATAAAAGCCTTCATATAGAAACTAGTCCTACAGAGCTTCTTTTTGACTGAACTATAGTACAATACAACATCACACACTTTGGGAACTATTTACTCAAATTGTTAGTATTTTATTACTTTTCATTTATTTCATATTTGTTTATCTGTCTAGACAGATTTTGTCCTCCAGCTCCAAAGAAGAATGCAATCATCTTGAGGGCAAAGCTTGTCTCACTTTTTGTATTTCTATCTCCAGGGCACTGCATCTTGCCTGGCACATATTGTTATTATTGTTCAGTAATTTTCAGTCATGTCCAACTCTTCATAATTCCTTTTGGGATTTTCTTGGCAAAGATACTAGTATGGTTTGTCATTTCCTTCTCCAGTTCATTTTACAGGTGAAGGAACTGAAGCAAACAGGGGAGGTTTTGTGTGCTAGGGTCTCATATCTAGGAACGATCTAAGGTCAGATTTGAACTCAGGGAGATGAGCCTTCCTGAATCCAAGCATGATGCTCTATCCACTGTGCTACTTATCTCATTGGCACATATTAGGAATTTAATAAGTGCTTGTTCAACTGAATTTTGTTGAATATATGATAGTGTCTTTTTTCAGTCACTTAGTACATAGTCATTTATCATGGGGGAAGGAATGCATTACAATGGAAACAGCACTGAGCAACAAAGATTCAGAAAGATAGGAAGGTTTTTGTTACTTATATCTTGCCACATATTTACTATGTACATGGTGGCAAATAACTTACTTAAGCATTAATTTCTCTTTTATATTCAATGGACATGATAATACCCATTATTAAAATCAAAAATGGTTTTACTAACACAAAGGTATCCTTATTGTATAGTTATGATAATGTGATAAAGCTATTGTGACAACATAATGTAATAGAAAATGAATGAAACCGAGAATCAGTCACAAAACCTGTTCTAAATCCAGAATGGAGGGGCAGCTAGGTGGCTTAGTAGTTAGAGCACCAGCCCTGAAGTCAGGAGGACCTGAGTTCAAATCTGGTCTCAGACACTTCCTAGCTGTGTGACCCTGAGCAAGTCACTTAACCCCAATTGCCTCAGCAAAAAGCGAAAAAAAAAAATAAATAAATAAAAATAAAATAAAAAAATAAATCCAGAATGGATTTAAAACTGCATGAAATCAAAGAGTCCAACTCCCTTATTACAGAAGAGAAAGCCAAAGCTCAGAGAGGTAACTTCAATCAATCAACAATCATTTATTAAGCACCTACATACTAGATACTAGAATTCTCTCAGGCAGTAATAGAATGAGGAATCAAATTTATACCCACATATTTTATGTGCCACTAATTACACTTTTAAGAGCCACAATTGCCTAATCAATATAATGAAGGATCTGGTTGAAAAAAACTTGATTCAGATTTCACATTCTGTGAATGATTTATTCACTTATTCTACAAAATAGGCTTTATTGTCAATGTAATTATCACTTCTTTCCCACTTTTCTGTTTTCATGGAATATTCTCCCCTATCTGTCAATTAACCAACTAATGAACAAGTGGGGCTCCCTTGTCTTTGAATTCATCTAAACATATCTTCTCTTATTTTGAATATAATAAGGTAACATCGCTGGTTTTGAAATCAGGAAAAACTAAATTATAATCCTACTTCTTATACCTATTGACTGTGTAACTGAACAACTCATTTCAACTTTTAAATAGCTAAGGCAACTCTTTAAGGCTATTACAGATGTGTTCCCCATCATCTATGGAGGGAGTTTGAAAAATAGAAATTATCTACACCAATGGGCATCTCATTGTCAAATCCCCAAAATATGAAGAAACCAAAAGTTTGACTTAATTTTCTCATTAGCTGATTAGTCCACAAATAATTCTCAAAATATAAGGATAATAAAGCACATGCTACTTTTATTAAATTTTACTACTTACCTCAGATAACAATTTTTTTTTCCTTTTTAAATTTGGAAGCAATTTTGAACTACTGATCTTTGCATTGAATCAAGTTGAATTTCAAAAGACTGGCAGCATGGGACTACACAAATTAGATGACAACACAACTCCCCACTAATTTGTGTATATCTGTAAATAATATTAATAATTATGTATTTGTTCAGCTGTGAGAGAGAGAGAGAGAGAGAGAGAGAGAGAAACAGGAGACAGAGACAGAGAGTCAGAAATAGAGGGAAAGATGAAGTGTGGAATAAATAGGGAGACAGGAATCTAAACAAAAATAGGAAGACAGAATTTAAAAAAAAATTTTAACTTACAAATCCTGCACAATGTTCACAGAAAGTTGGCTTAAGATAGGTCACTTCTTGAAAATTATGGACAAATCCTGGTCCCATTTTACATTGGAGTTGGGATTTAGCTCTTAGGAAATAAGCCATCATTTCATCTTTACTAATTAGACCATCCCTGTTAAGAGAATTAGAAAAAGGAAGAATCTATTAATATAATATTAACAATTTAAATCTTCTTTGCTCCACTCTGGTGCCATATTTCCATTCATTTCTCTTCCACTCATGGTGATTGAAAACAGTTGGAGCAGATTCAGTCTGGAAAAAAAATCTGAAAGAGAGCACAAAGACATGAGGAAGTGTCCATGCATGTTGCTTGATGTATTTACACGTATGTCTAGCAAATACAAAACCCATTTCCAGTTCAGAATAGTTGCACCACCTGTGTAAGATTCCTGGCTTCTCACAGCTTTATTTCCCTTTGTTTCACCATAGCATTTTGGGGCTCAGGGTAGTGAGAATCATGAAGAAAATAGAGCAAGCCAATGAGTCCATTTCACACTTATCCAATCCTACTTCACTTGGTACCTTACTACTTCTTGAAAAATTTATTCATTATCAACTTACTATTGTTTTCCCTACAAAGGTCCCAGATGCTTTCTAAGCCATTTATAGTTTCCTCCTGTAACTCCCAAGGCCTAGTATCTCCTTTGTCTCTTTTCAGCAGACAAATCTACCTATAGTTTACTGAGAACAAGACTGCCTCATCTCCCTCTTTTCTGCTGTACAGTATCTTTCTAGTCATATCTTCCTTGACCTTTTTATGTTTCATCCTCTTCTTTAATCAATCTGCCTGTCTTTTTGATTCCTTACCTTTCCATCTCTTCCAGAGACATTGTTCACTCAATTTCATTCCTTATGCATCTTAAATTTCTTCCTCTCTACTGACTCTGTTCTGTCTGCTTAAAAACATGATAAATTCTACTCTACTCTTAAAACAATCTTTGACCAACACATTAGTTCTTGAATCTCTCTCTTACATGGCTTCTGTGTTTCAAAACCATTCTAGTTTTGTTCCTATCTCTTGGACCATCTTGTATACAGTTCATATTTTATTTCCTCATCCTGTCCTATAAGTGGGAGTGATTCAGTTTCAGGCTCCTTTTCTTCTTGTTCTATGTCATTTAGCTCTAGAGAATTCATCCATGTTTTCTCATGGTTTTACTTTTCACTTGGGTAAAGATAACTCTCAAATCTATTTTTGAGCTCTGGAGAATACTCCTAGAATCCAATATAATGCTTTGCACAAATGAGATACTTAATAAATATTTGTTGAATTTACTTGAATTAATTAGTATGATCATATGAAAATATGCTGTTGGCTTTCATTCCTACTAAAATTTAAACTTTTTATTACAATAATTTGATTTATGTTTGAACTTTGATTAGGTGTGTGTATGTGTGTATGTGTGTGTGTGTGTCTTTTATACATATATATTTAAGTATTCATACCCAATTAAGTTCAGAATTCAGTTAGTTGATTTCTGATTTTAAAGATCTATGTAATGAAGTCTTTTTATAAGCTTAAATATATTAAAAGTTAATATGTTTAAAATATTCTAACAATTCATTGTTGTTTTAGTCTTCCAAAATTAAAAAGTGGTCTACCTTTTGAATCATCTTCATAAGGACAAAATTATTTCTGAAACTAATATTCATGTTAATATACATAATGAACTTGGTCCTCTAGAACTGAGTGAGCATAAATATAATGATATCTCTTTGGGCTTTCAATCTAGAAATCCACAAAAGCAGGATGGCTCCATTTCTCCTGAGAGATTGTGACTTTCAGTGTCAAGTCAATAAGAATTTATTGCCTTGACTTTCAGCAGTATTTTGGCAAGAGATATTCCTCTAGAAACCCTCACTCATGCTTTCAAGATGGATTAGGTGGCTCTGAAAATTGTGTTCCATATTTCAGACTTAGATTATATGCCTCTGCAGGAAGTTATCACTTTCACAGATGTGTTCTGGTCTTGTCCATACAAAATACTAGAGTATGAGGTTCCACTGAATAATGGAGGAAACCATATGATTGCATATAAGGCATCACTTTGAGCAGTGTGTGAGGAGGGTGAGTGACAAAAGTGATGAAGAATTTGGCACACCATCAAGTATTTCACTTTAGCTCTTGATTCAAGGACATTCCTGTGCCAGGTCTCTCACATAGCTACTACGGTGGTGGTGGTGGGGGGTGTTCATGTCTGATAGGATGTTCTCCATTTCATCCAGGAAAGGCAGAGGTATAAAAAGTGATTCCATTTCATTTCAGAGAAGATAATGAACTAAACATTTGTGTTCTATGAAGTACTTAATGAGCCAAGAAGTCATACCCAATGAAGTATTTTTTCTTTACTGTTCATTTTTAACATTTAATGCTTCCATCAATCAAATGAGTTGTTCCATACTTCAAATATCAAATGATGAATTAGAGATTTAGTTAAGATACCCTTGTGAAAAAATGTCAAAACTTTTCTTGATATGTCAAATAAATTCCAAATTGTTATTGTTTAGTGTTACAGCTGACTTTTTGTGACCCCATTTGGGATTTTCTTGGCAGAGATACTGGAGTAGTTTGCCATTTCTTTCTCCAGCTCATTTTACAGAAGAGTAAACTGAGGTAAATAGGATTAAGTGGCTTGCTCAGAGTCACCATCTAGCTAGTGTCTGAGTCTGAAGTTGAACTCAGGTCTTCCTGACTCCAAGACTGGCACTTTATCCATTGCACCACCTCACTGTTCACCACATTCCAAATTATATTTTTAAAAATTTTTACATTAAGAAAATTGTTGAGGATGTTTAATTGATAGTCTATGCTTCTCTAATAGAAATAGCTTTCTAACCCCATAGCATCTTTAGAATTATTTTATTTCTCAAGAATCATTTGAAAATGAAGATAATTCTCTTTTATTCATGAAAAACTTAACTGCTATTTCTTGTTATCTATTATTATGAAGTGCAGATAGAACCAAAATATCTTATATTTGGTAATTGTGAGTGTGATTCAACTTTCGCCATTGCTCCTATTTTGATTTATCTGAATTTCACTATGCTCTCCTGATAAAAACTGTGGGACCACTGAAATAGCCGAAATATCAGAAGAAAAAGAAAGGAGAAGTCTTGAGCTCAGATAATATAAAAATTAACTATTTCTCATCTTGATAATAAAATTTGAATGTAATATCCACACAAGAACAAAAAACACTACACACGGTACAATTTAGATGAGACTTAATTCTTAAGTATTAGTGGCAAAACGTGAGTCTTCTCATTGAGGTGTTATGTAAAAATGATTAATACATAAACTAGAAATTAAATTATCTATTCTGATCTCTAAAATGTTTGAAGAGTGAGAATGAGAAGGAGAGAGTTAAAAATTTTTAAAAAGGCAACTCACTGGTCTTTGTCCAATACACAGAAAGAATCCAAGAAGGGAAAGTTGGCGGCAATACTTTCAAAGTCCTCTTGGGAGATATACCCATCATGGTCATGATCATAGTTTCTAAAAACAGACTGCAAAGTAAAAACATGTGTGTTTACCAATGCCAACCAAATGGCAACAGAAAACCTAGCTGAGAGGCAAGTTCACCTCCCAAAATGGGAGAGTGTGTACTTTTGGAAACTATCTAAATTGGCCATTTTTTTTTACTGACTCTATACATCTATATATTTGTCTGCCCTTAGAAAATTACAAGTTACCAAAATTTCAATGAAACTCCATTTACCTCCTTAAGTTCCAATAAGTGCATGATTCATCATGCACTTTCAAGTATCTGCAATTGGCTTGACATTTACACACTAAAGGCAGAAGGTCATTTCCTAAGATGAAATCTTTATATTTATCATTCAAATATTTTGTGCCCATAAACCCATTTGATCTCTTTCTCAGTGTCATGCTTCATCAAAAATTCTCTTTGTACCACCATCAAAAATCTTTTTCTTCCCCAGTTCACATTCACTGCGATTTTTCTTTCAATATCAAACTAATTTTGTTGATTGTACAATATTCAGTGACTTCGTAATTAATATATATATATATATATTTTATGAAAGTGCCCTTTATCCTAAGGTCTTTACCTTATCATTCCAGAATATGTAACAATCAGTTCAACTAAGTGCTTTCTCCTCACATGGTTTTCATTTCCAAAGATGTCTCTATTTTTCCTATTGCTGTCATTGATGTTGCAAAACAATGCGGCATTAGCCAACCATAATAAATATTTACAGAACCTCATCTTGTATTAAAAGTTCTTTCTCTTTGCAAATGACATTTGTGGGCAGCAAACCCCAAATAAATATAGCATCAACTATTCAGTTTGATAAACATTTAAGAAATATGCTCCATGTATAAGGCTTTGTGCTGAGCACAGGAATGCAAAAAAAATAAAAAAGAATTTTTTTAGAAAAGGAAAATGCAGCATTCCCTGTCCTCAATTTATTTTCAACCTGCGGGAATTGAGTTTCATCAACCATTTTCCAATTCAGGTAAGTTGATCCGTGAAATTTCCATGAAATGTATTCTTTAGTGAATATTTTTTTAAAGTTTTACTTTTAAAACAATCCTAGAATGCTGGAATCCCAAATATTATCTTGTAGTGGCCAGGTACAATAATTTGGACATTAAAAATCATATTCAAAAGAGGAAATTAGAGTGAAGGTGTGGACAAAGGAGAATGATTGGGGGAAGTTGAAATGAAAAGAGACTACAAAAGCGAAAATCATACATGACTTGGCATCTGGAAAATTGATGCACCTTGTCCTAAGAAAGCCTTTTACCTTGAGTGACTCCTATGCCTAAAAACTGACAGAAAATTTGGAGGAGTCAAAGAAATTTGAATGTGTTGTCTGCTTTGTTACCATGCAACTTACCTCAACTAACTTCCTTATGTGCTTGTTAATGATAGTCAGGTCAGGCTTTGGCATCACTCCCGATGCCCACTCCAATGGCACTACTGGCTTGTTAGGAGTTGTAGGAGAGGTAGGCTACAAAAAAGTACATTTTTCAGGTGAACTCTGATTAAAAAATTCCCATTTCATCTCTAGTATATACAATCTTACAAGCATAACTATAGACCTTCAAGTTATTTTAATGATTAAATGAAACTATGGGTGCAATGAAATATAAAATAGAATAGAAATGGAACTCATTGGAGAATCATTGAATAAAATTCTCTCTTGTGAGGAAGACATCATCAAAAATATACATGGATCTATGGTCAATTAGAAGCAAAACTAGATCTCTCATTTGGATAGTCCCCTGGTTCATATACATAGGATGTTGTTATTTTCACACAAGTGGGATGTGGTTGCCATTTGTAGATTTAGAATAACTTGAACTCCTTATCCATATAGAACAATTCCATAGGTCACTCTAGAGACTGACTTAGCAATATATACAAAGAAAAACCAAATATAAAGTATAGAATTTAATATTGCTTACCTAATAATATGCTATTGGCTGGGCAAATTATTCTGATTAGCCCAGAAAGTTGGCAAAGTATGACCTATAGACTGTACAAAAACAGGTAGTGGACCGGATTTGGTCTGCCAGCCATGGTTTGCTGATACATGGTTTACCCCATCAGTACATACATCTTGCACAAGTCCAGGTACTTGCATAGTTATCTATCCATTGATAGATAATGAAGTATGTCAAGAACTGAATAAGATAACATGAATATGCAATATGATATTTTGAAATTTAGGTAGCATTTTCAGTGAACCCAAGCTCCTTCCTGCTGTAAGAGCTTCTTCATATTATTTTCCTTTGGATAATTCTATAATGGCTATAAAATATGATATCAATAACAAAATTATAGGGCACCAGAGACTAATCAGTAGATCCAAAGATCATAGATTTGCTATTAAGGGGGAATTCAAATCATCTAGTTCAATCTACCGAGAATTTAAATGAAGGTCACAGGTCTTGGTTGAGCTGGGAGCCAAATCCATCTGAGTAAATCCAGTATATTTTTCATTGTTGTATAAGGAGAGGTCATTATGACTAAGAGTAATTCATTTTTAGCCTATTAGGAGGGGAAAAATGCAGGGGAATGGTCACAAGTCAACTATATCCTTTCCCCAAAAAGAGGAGTTGAGAAGTGACAAATCACCATTTCTCTGGGCCTCTGTTTCCTCATCTGTAAAATGAAGTAGATGAACTAGATGGCCTTTTCTAAATCTATGATCCTGTGGTTTTATAAATGTTCTCTTGATTTAATCCTAAAATTGAATTCTAATGAAGTATGAATAGATGAAATAAATAACTATGATAGAATTCATGCCATATTCCTGATACAAAGGGAAAAGTGGCTGCTTGAGAACAGGAGGCAGGAGGCAATTGGGAAAATATAGGTATAGGATGAGAGACAGAATACTAGAAAAGGTCAGGAATTTTTGTTTTGTCCTTGCCATGGAGTTAGTCAAGAGGTTTAAAAAAAACAAAGTGAGCAGCTTTAGCAGTTCTTTTCAATGCCTTTGTAGCCATTTTTTTTTTTTGAGGCAATTGGGGTTAAGTGACTTGCCCAGGGTCACACAGCTAGGACGTGTTAAATGTCTGAGACCAGATTTAAACTCTGGTCCTTCCTGACTTCAGGGCTGGTGCTTTATCTACTGCACCACCTAGCTGCCCCCTTTGTAGCCTTTTCTACCTTTACCTCATTCAATTAAGTGGAGAAGAGAATACAATACTGAGACTAGAGTCTGGAAAACCTGAATTCAAATCTATCCTCCAGCAAGTCACCTACCCTATGCCTGCATCAGTTTTCACAATTATGAAATGGAAATAATTGTAGCATCTATATTCCAGGATTGTTGTGAGGATGAAATGAAATATTTGTAAAGTATTTAGTATTGTGTACAGAGTACACAAAGTATATACTTAATAAATCTTTCTTTTTCTTCCTTTCTTCTTTCTTTCCTTCCTTCTTTCCTTTCTTCCCTTTTTCTTTCTTTCCATCCTTTCTTTCCTTCCTTCCTTTCTTTCCTTCCTTCCTTCTTTCTTTTCTTCTTTTCTTCCTTCCTTCCTTCCCACCTTTCTTACCTACCTTTCTTTCTCCCTTTCTCCCTACTCTTCCAATTAAAGTTGGAATACCAGAGTTGAAGTTAAGAATGAGGAGGTAAGTTTCAAATTTATACCCTGATAAGTTTATAGAGAGGTAGCATAATATAATGAGTAAAGTTCTAGACTTGCATCAAGACTTGAATTCAAATTCAGGCCCAGACGCTTACTAGCTACATGATTAGCAAATTAATTAACCACTCTGAGTCTCAATAAAATTATGTTAATGACAGTACTTAACAAACAGAATTGCCTTACAAAATGAGATAATAGGTAACAGTGCTTTGCAACCACTGATCTATTTTTTCTTTTTTCCTAAAGAAGTGAGAAAATGTACCTCTCACTCTTCACTAAAGCGGTAAGAGTCTCTGGAATGGAGCATTGCTGTCAAACTCAGTTTATGTATTTGTTAGTTTTGCTGAGCTGCTTTTTCCTTTTTTTTTTTTTTTTTACCATAATGACTAGTTCCTTGAGTATGAATGAGTAGAAGAGATTATCTTGAGAAGAAATGAGGGTCATGTAAATCAAACAATAATAACATTTTAAAACTAAAAAAAAATTAAGAAAAAAAATATATACGTAGATAAGTATCTATATATAGTGAGTTTTCATTATGGAGCTATAACCTAAATCAGTTGATGGGAAAGAATAGGGTTCTCTCCTCTCCCTTTTCTATTGGCTTTATAGGTCACTCTGAGAGATGATTTAAAGAAAATAACTAACTGATATCCTAATTGATAACATTTCTACTGGGAACAACCTTCTGCTTTTCTATTGAAAGTTTATTTCTTTCTTCCACATTTGCAAGTGGCATTATTTCATTTGATTCTATCTCTCTTTGGAAATATCATTCAGCCTTTGATCTTGCTATGTGAACAGGTCATCTCTTTTTTCCCCCAATTATACATTTCTCTGGTGGCATCCTTTACACAACTTTTCCAATTTATTTCCTCTTTTGTAATGTGTTGAAACCTGTTTATTTTGCTATAAACTTTGTCCTTTGCCTTGTAGATGATCCTTAACTGCAATTCTTTAGAGGCTATGCTATTCTATGACATAACTACGCAATACCACAGAATAATTTGTTGTTGTAAGATCATTTCAGTAGAATCAAATTCTTGATGATCCCATCTGGGGTTTTCTCAGAAGAGATACTGGAGAGTTTGCATTTCCTTCTCCAATTCATTTTTTAGATAAGGAAACTAATGCAAACAGAGTTAAGTGTTCAGGATCACAAAACTAGTAAGTGTCTGAGGTCACATTTGAACTCCGGACATCCTGACTTCCTAGTATTCTATCCACAGTGTCACCTACCTACCCCCGAATCATACTGGAATTTAAAAAAGAAGACTTTTATTTCAAGAAGAAGAATGGGATTACTAAAATAAATTTCAATTTCCTAAAGATAACCTACTCCAGGATTAGGTATTATTATTCTTATTCAAGATGTAAGCTCCTTTATTCTTCTATTGCAGAGAAACTACTGGGGTTAAAGGAGTAAGAACTAGAAAGCAAGCATGCCAGAATTTGAATACTTTGGGCTAAACTGCATCCCTGGCAGGCTCTCAAAATAGAGTTGGTTTCTCCTTTTTATTGTATGATACATTCCCTAATTTATTTGCTAACTCTTAGGTGGGTTATCACAAAGCCAAACCACACCTGCATGCAACATCTAGTACACTCATAAACATTTTCAAAACCAATAGTGACACTACTGCTTATCACCATCAGCAATAACATCAAAACTTCTTGAATTTTGAGAAGAGTGTTTTTTAAAGGATAATTATAACAATCTAAGTTTGATTATTTCCTCAATTCCTTGAATTCAAGGGGACTAGGAATGAGGCTTTAAAAAAGTTATATAATTTTCTGTCCATCTTTATGTTCTCCCTCCCAGCATGTTTTTCTCAACAGATACAGTGAGATTAAGTAATTCACATACACACACCCCTGTGTAAAGATATCCTGGCCTGATAGTAAAGAGCATTTTATACTATATAATTAATAAACCATATTTATAGAATGATGAATCTAAAAGATCCTTAGAGACCATTTAGTCAAACTGTTCCATTCCATAGAGAGGGAAACTGAGGCCCAGGAAGTTAAGTAATGAGATAGTTTATAGAATTATCTGATTTTCACATCAATATATACCATTTGTCTAAAAGGCAATGTAAAAAATAGGGTACAATTGTAATGATTAACTCTGGTTATAGGGACAAAATAAAGATATGGTTCTCCCTCTTTTCCTGGGGGAATAACTGTGAGGAGATCAGAAGACAGGAATAGAAAATGAAAGAGATTATATAAACTATGAAATAAGCAGCAATATAAAAATTAATCATGGGATCATCATAATCAATAATGAATATTTCCTGGATTCCTGATGTGATATATTCTTAATGCATACCCTATTATTGATATAAAATGCATTACATACTATCAGACGTATCCCCAAATCTTCTGACTCTGATAGCCCCATGAACTTCCTACTGTAGTAAAGACCATATAGTAGATGACATCAAAATGATATAAATATGTTGGAGTATACAATTAGCAATTGTAGGCCCAAATCTATAGAAAAAATTGTGCCTCTACAGAGCAAAAGCTTCTCATTCTCTAAACTTCATTCCCAATGTTTCTCTTATATTAATAGAACCTTTATTTGCTTATTACCAGAGATATTTAAATATGACTTTAATTGTTAAAACCATTTTATGTTGTGATATCCTTAATTTAGTTATATATTATTTATTCAAAAACATTCAAAACTCAATAAAACAAATTAAGGAGTTAACTATCTATGCCCTATTCAGATTGTTGAGCTGAGACAAAGTCACTTACAGAAATTTGGGAACTATAATCAGTGGTCATTAAAAAAGAAAACAATCTAGTTGTTTCATTTTGAGAATTTAAAAATCCCCTACTACTTGAAAGAAATGCATTATCCCCTCAGGACATGTTGTTTATTCTAATGAACAATTAATAAGTTTAATACTAAAAAATTATAGTTTTTAGTCTTTTTGCATCCCATTCATATGATTTTGTAAGATTCAGAGGCAGAAGTTACTTCAGATACCTGTTTCTGCCTCCCTAGCTTAAACTCTTTCCTGCCTCCAACACATTTTATAGAGAAAGAAATGAAAGATGAAGGAGGTAAAAGACTTGTTCAAATTATTGTTACCAAGACACAGGTAATGACGCAGTGTCAAAGTATTTGGACTAAAAAATATCAAGGGTCTTCACTGATAATAAAAAGCATCACAAATATAAATGTTGTATAAAGTAGGATAATATAGAATTTATTCTTTAAATTGTTTGTAGAGATAATATTTATTTGAGAAAAAATCAAATTCTTAGCTCTTCAAATCTCAAAGAACCATTTTAATAGCTAACAACACCAAGTAAACAGTACTATTTTCCATTATTGCCTCTTTTTAAACATCCCTACCGATTTAGAATTCCTGGGCTCCAGCACCAATGAGAGTTTGTAAATATCATCTTCTGTGTGATAAAGGTCAAGAGAAAGCTACAAAATAAAAGAAAAAAAATATTGTTAGGCTATAATTTTAATAGTTCTGAAAGATGAATATATAATTTTCTTACATGACAGATTTTTTTCAATATAGATATCTAAATCATAAAAATCCAAAACAATTTATTCATTCTGAAAGTTTAGATGATGATGGAAAAAATATGAAACAAGCATAAATATAAAAATTGATCATCCCATCATCTATAGTAATAACAATAATTATTGCCTGAATTATTGACTATCCCCTTTATCAGGGACTAAGGATGCAAGCTTAGAAAATCTTAAAATGTGATTTAAATGCTGGATATTATTGCAAAGATAATCACACACAGTTCCCTTTATATGAGAGTTTATACCCTAGTTGGGGAGATAAGTCAAGTATATAAGTAATAAATCATAATCATAATAGTAATAATCAGAGATATTATGATAATAGCATTTAAATAACTCTTTATGGTTATTTAAATAACCATATTATCTCATTTGATCTCCACAACAAACCTGGGAGATAGCTTTAAAGATAAGGCAACTGAGTTGAACAGAAGTTAAGTAACTCACACAGCTTCACACAACCAGTATGTGAGAAGTAGGATTTAAAGTGGGCTTTCCTGGTTTTGAAAAGCTCTCTCTACCTATTATGTCATATTGACATACCATAGCAATAATAACTGTCATTTATATAGCACGGTAAGGTTTGTAAATCATCGTATTTTATCTTCAGAATAATGAAATCAGTTAAGTTAATAGAATTTGTTATTCTTCTTTTCCCAATAAGGAAACTGATTTATCCATGTTCACATAATTAGAAAGTTTCAGAAGGATGCTAAGTGTCAAATAAATGATTCCAAAAGGAGGAGTTCAGAATAAGGAATAATGACCTGATGCTGGAGCAGTTTCAGAAAAAGATATCATGACTTTTTCTGGGCATTTGATCATAGAGAGAAGAAAATAAACAGGGACCTCCAAAAAGGGAAATGATCTAGTCTAGCAGTTCTCAGACCTTTTGGTCTCAGAAACCCTTTGTACTCTTAAAAATTATTTAGATCCCCAAAGAATTTTTGCTTATAGTTGTTATAGTTATTGATATTTACTGTCTGAGAAATTAAAATTGATAAATTTGAAGCCTTAAATGGAGGTCAGAAAAACCTGGAAATGACTGAAATTATTGTGGAAGGTCTGCCTACTGAAGTGTGATAGAAAGGAAGGTCTATGGCAACTGGATCAATTAGAGCAACTTAATCAAAGATACACAGAGGAATTGCGATCTTTATACACTTGGACCTGAAAGAAATTTTAAGCTCTTCCTGAGGAGAAGAAAGATGGATGCTTTGTAAAAGAAACAATTACTTATCCTGCAAAAAATGAAAATTATTCTATAGAAATTCTCAGAGATTATCCAGTTAAGGTCAGAAAGAAGAGTAAAATAGTACACCTGGTTGAATTCCTGCTCAAAGATATAGAAGTATCTATCTATGGATCTGGTAGCAACAATAGAAGACTCTTTTTCTCCCATGGAATCTAAGACATAACAAAGAACCTACCAAGATATGTCAAAAATAGATTTAAGAAAAATACACTTTTGATGATCTGTCTGAGAACAAATAACATTTCAAGAGGGAAACTAGAAAATATTGGACAAGAGCACTGGTTGGTTATTCTAACCTCTGACCATTAAATGGAGAGGATTGCATTTCAAGGGATGCAGAAGACAAAAAAAATTAATTTAAGGAATGAGAAAATGGACTTGAAAGTGGTGTGTGAATTTAGATTTGTGAACCATAACTTCAAAAATAGAAATTATAGACTTCCTGCAAGGTTAAAGAGCAACTAACTAGGATTGATATCTATCTAGTATCTTGCAAATCTGAAAAACATTTGAAGTAGTAAGAGAGCCAACCTCAAAACTAGAAAGACTTAATTTAAAGATCTGATTCTGATAAATAATGATTGAATGATTGAACAATTTCCTTACCTTATCAATGCCCTGGGAAACTAAAACTGTAAGTTATAGAGAATGTGCTAACTCACTTGTATGTCTCCAATACCAATAAAAGCACAAATTCAATCCCAATCTGGTCTCTGTTCTTATCCTTGTATCTAATTAAAAAGAACTTAATCTATAAAAGAAGTAGCAAGGAGAAAAATTGTCAATGTATAAGTACTAAGCTAAATAACTTTGAGAATAGCTTCCATAAAAATTGTTTTTTACATTAAAAAAAAGGAAATAATGGTATCCTCCAATAGGGGAGGATCTGAGATATAAGGTCAAAAGAAACAATAAGAAAGAAGCCAAGAATAGAACCAGTGTCTTCAAATAACTGCTCGAAGTTTAGGCAACAAGCTAGAGGAACTAGAACTTGTAATGTATGAGGGACACTTGACTTCTGTATCACTCCATATCACTGAAACAGAGAGTAGAACAAAACCCACAACTAGACTATGGCTCTGGATGAATAATAACAAAAAACCAAAGCTGAAACAGTAAAAGGGACAAGCAGCATTGTAAATGAGGGAGATATACACATACATATTCATGTGGATAAGCATGGTAGAATATGTTTGGGTGCTGATAGATGGCAGGGGAAATAGAAGTCAATTTACCATTGGAGCTTATACTACAGGCCATTAAGACAGAAATCTTGCACTTTTAAACATTTTTACCAGTAACTTGAGTGAAGATGTAGATGGTAAATTTATCAAATTTGCAGATAATACAAAAAAGGGAGAAAGCTATAACATAATGACAGATATATGAAGGTCTTGGCAGACTATAGTACTGAGATAAATCTAGTAAGATGAAATTGAACCCAGGTAAATATGTCTTGTACTTGGGTTCAAAAATCTATTTCACATATATAATGGAGGAGCCAATAGTTTATTTTCTAAGAAAGATCTATGGGTTTCAGTGGACTGCAAGCTTAATCAGGAGAATGCCAGTGGAATACTTGGGCTGTCTACCTGTTGTCCATCACATTTGCCACATGATCAGCAAATGTTCTCTTCCTATTATGTATTTCCCTGAAAATGTATGAAAATTGCAAAGAGACAAATGTAGAGCTGATGTCAGGATGTTGAGGTGGGGATGGGGTAGGGAATAATATCCTGCTGCCCATGAGATCTGTTTTTCAAATTTGTCTGTTTGACCATTTTTCCCATTATTCCTCAATGCACATGCCAGTTAGGCAGACCTCTTCAGCACTTACCATGTCTCGCCCTCATACCCATGTTTTTATAATCCACTAAAAATTATCAAACTGTTAATAAATTGTGATTGCCTACACAGGTGTATTTTTGCCTTTCCTAGAGGTTCTAGCCAGGATGGTATATAAATAGTGAAAAAGCTCTGTGCAGGATTGACACACCCAACTTTGTTGACATTCAACTCTAAAAATAAATCTGAAAAACATAGTAGAATTCACATGTTCAACCAATGCAAACATCCTCAAAAGGCTAGTTAGCAGACCACAAACAATATGTGTTTTTTTTTAAATCTCACACTATAACCTCCATTTAGAAAACCCTCCCTCTTCACCTCCAAATCCCACCTCAGTTCTCACCCCATTTCTCTCATAAAGTTTTTCTAGTTCTAATGCAAACTGAGTTCTCATCTCTGAACTCCCAATGCACATATAGCCAGTACCAGACTGTAATTTCTAAGTAGTCATTAATATTCACATATGTGTGTATATATGTCAGTTTAAACTGTAAGTTTTGGGAGAGCAAAAGTAAGCCATGATTTTAATTTCTTCATATTTTCCACAATGCCTAGCATAATGACTTGCATGTGATGGGCGAAAAAATCTTGGTAATTAACTAAAGATTTTTTAAAAATTAAACATACTCAGGTGATTCTTTGATGTGTGTCTCTTCAAATCTCTGATCATGTGCTTGCATCTTTAGTTTTTCACCTGGATATTTAGCCTTATGAAGCATCATTGCTCTGCTACATATGATCTTTGTCACCTTGGACAAACCACCTTTCCTTCTGTGGGCCTGTGGTTACTTCTCAGTAAAATAGTGGGAAAGGTGGATAAAACAATTTTTGAAACTTTCAAATCCCACGATTCTATTTGGAGGAATTCAGAATGACTCCAACCCTATTTTAACTCTAATGAATTTCAGCAAATTAAGGGCTATTTTTTTATCTTTTTGTACCAACCCCCTTATTTTCTTTACAGCATTGAGGTTGCTTTTTCCTATCCATCAGCCTCCCTAAAAATTCTATTGGCTATTATAGTCTAGTCCAAATTCATGACTTGTTCTGCTTTCTTAATGTTTTCTTAACAAATGCTGCTGCCTGCTGTTTAGATTTTTAAGGATAATGACTTTAGCTTAAGTTATTTTGAATCCTATTATGTTTGTTATTGTTTTGTTGTCTGTCCTTCATTCTGGAGGAGGACCAAGACATCAGGGAGATGATGCCATGACATGCAAGTGAGTTGGATTTGAAGGAGAGAGGGCTGGGCAAGGTCACCTGCTCACTTTCCCCTCCAGAGCCATCTGGGTCCAGAGGCTAGATATAGTTCAAGATGACTGGAGATGGGCCTGGATGCCAAGGGAAACCTTGGCCTTTTTAAGTGAAAGTCTTCACGGGGTCTCAGTTTGACTGAGGTAGCACCCATTCAGTGATTAAGACTACTGAGGCAAAGAATCTCCTCTTTCATGTAGCCCAAAATAAACAACAAATAAATAAATAAATAAATGAACAAATGGATAATGCACAAATAAAAAAATAAATCTGGGAGGGGAAGACCCTTTTATTTATTTAAATTTTTTTATGTTCGTTATATATTGTTTTATTAGATTTGCAAAGAGTTGTCCAGTAGCCACATGTCCCCAGATTTGAATGTATTAACCTTGACTAGGTTCTAATCTATATATGTATGTATGCCTAGGCATAGAGAAAAAGACAACTGTGTAGTCAAGCTTACTCTATGTAAACCAATTTTTGAATTTTTTTTTCTACCAGACTGTAAAAATTCAGGTACTTTCCAAGTATTTGCATATGCTCAGAATGGTAAAAGTAACTACAAGATCTATAAATATCATAAAAAACTGAAAGAATTTCTTATACTATGAAATTGAAACATCATTTTTTGAAAAACAACAACTCTAGGGTATAATAAAAATGTAATTCTGGCTAAAGATATCTTCATGTGGACTTTTTTTTTTGCAAGGGAAAAACAGATGAGCTGTTCACAGTATATTTCTCTATGTAGTCTGCATTTGGGGACATAAGTATATTACATGTACAAATACATATATTTTGCTACTCTTCTCTCTTTCTCAAAACATTTCAGTATGTAAAGGTGTGAAATCTAAAATCTCAGTTGCAGAGAAATGTGATTTCAAAAGAAAACAAAAGGTAGAAACATCAAACTACAACTTGGCATGTTTGACTTGGATTCCTGACAAAAATTCAAGAAAGTATTATCAAATGGATAGTGTATGAATATTAGAATATGAAGCAGAAATCACTAATATTAGAAAGGCAATCATGAACAGGATATATCAAACTAATTTAATTTCTTTGGAAGAGGGGCATTGAGGTGGGGAGAAAAATGACTAGACAGGTTACAATATGCCCATATTTCAACATATCATTTGACAAAGTTTTTAATATTCTTTTTTAACAAAATGGAGAGATGTAGGATAGGTAATACATCTAGATGGATTTGGAAAATGTTGAACAAATCAACATCCATTGACCTATTGGTCAATGTTAGCCAGAATGTAGACCTCTAATGAATAGTCACAGGAATCTGACCTTGGTTGCTTTGCATTCATCTTGCTAATTGTGTGGATGAAGGCATAGAAGGCAGCTTATCAGATCTGAAAATGAAACAAAGCTGAGAAATACAGTTAACATGGTAGGTGACTGGAGACCCCAAAAGATCTTAACAAGCTAGACACAGATGCCAAATTTAATAAGATGAAATTTAATAAGGTTAAGTGTGAAGTTCCACACTTGCTTTCAAAAAAAAATCAGATGCAGGACAGCTAAGTGGTACAGTGGATAGAGCACCAGCCCTAAAGACAGAAGGACCTGAGTTCAAATCTGGTCTTAGACACTTAACACTTCCTAGTTGTGTGACCCTAGGCAAGTCACTTAACCTCAATTGTCTCAGCAAAAAAAAAAAAAAAAAAAACAGATGAACAAGATGGGGTTGCTAAGTATGTAGAAGATAATTTAGCTGGAAGATTTGAGAGAGAACAGTGGAATGTAGGCCCTTGTATGTATAGACAGTATGATGTAGCATCCACAAAAGCTAATGCAGTTTTAGTATGCACTAGAAGATGCAGAGAATTCTGGATGAGAGAAGCCATAAAACTTATATATCCTGTTCTAGTCAAGCAATATTAGGGATTTTATATTTAGTATATCACATTTTAAGAAGGCTATTGATGGGGGGGCGGAGCCAAGATGGCGGAGTGAAGACGTGACTCTGTGTCCTCCTCTGCCCTTCTCTCAAATCAACAATAAAATAAGCCTCTGAACTGATCTTCAAGTCAACGAATCCAGAAAAAAAAATGGAGGTAAAAACAAGGTAAAATCTTATGAAGAGGCAAAGAAAACTTAATATAATTGAGAGAAAGAAGGGAGGGAGATGAGCATTATGTAAATCTTACTCTCATCAGTTTGGGCTCTAAGAGTGTATATCAGACACTTTTGGTTCTACAGAGAAACTTGTCCAATGCTAGAGGGAAGTGGGAGGGAAAGGAGGAAAAGAAAGGGATAAACCAATAAAAGGGAAAATAGAAGAATCAGGGGAAAGGAGTAAAAAAGGGGGGAGGGGATCTAAAGGGTGGAGGATTGTTTGGGGGAGGGGGTTATCAAAAGCAAAATACTGAGGAGGGGGGAAGGGAGAAAGGGGAAAGGAAAGGGAAAAACATAACTTGGGTAAATAAGATTACAGGGAATAAAGAATTAGTTATTCTAACTGTGAATATGAATGGAATGAATGGGATGAACTCTCTCATAAAACGGAAGCGGATATCAGACTGGATTAAAAATCAGAATCCCACAATATGTTGTCTACAAGAAACACATCTAAAACATAGTGACACATATAGGATGAAGGTAAAAGGCTGGAGCTTCAGGTGAACAAAAAAAAAAGCAGGAGTAGCAATCCTTAGATCAAGTAAAAGCCAAGATAGATCTAATCAAAAGAGATAAGGAAGGAAACTATATTTTATTAAAGGGTACCATAGATAATGTAGCAATATCTATACTAAATATATATGCACCAAGTGCAACAGCACACAAATTACTAGGGGAGAAATTAAGAGAGATGCAAGAAGAAATAGACAGCCAAACTACACTAGTGGAGGATCTCAACCTTGCTCTCTCAGAATTAGATAAATCAAACCACAAAATAAATAAGAAAGAAACTAGGGAGGTAAACCATTTGTACATGTTAGAAAAGTTAGGTATGATAGATCTGTGGAGAAAATTGAATGGAGACAGTAGGGAGTTTACTTTTTTCTCAGTGGTTCATGGAACTTGTACAAAAACTGACCATATGTTAGGACATAAAAACCTCAAAATCAAATGCAGAAAGGCAGAAATAGTAAATGCATCTTTTTCAGATCATGATGCAATAAAAATCACATGCAATATAAGGCCAGGAGAAAATAGACCAAAAGTTAATTGGAAATTAAATAATCTAATCCTGAAGAATGAATGGGTGAAAGAGCAAATCATAGACACAATAATTTCATCCAGGAGAATGACAATAATGAGACAACATACCAAAATTTGTGGGATATGGCCAAAGTGGTTCTAAGGGGCAATTTTATATCTCTAGAGGCTTACTTGCATAAAATAGAGAAATAAAAGATCAACGAAGTGGGCTTATTATTAAAAAAAACTAGAAAAAGAACAAATTAAAAACCCTCAATTAAATACCAAACTGGAAATTCTAAAAATAAAAGCAGAAATTAATAAAATTGAAAATAAGAAAACTATTGAATTAATAAATAAAACTAAGAGTTGGTTTTATGAAAAAACCAACAAAATGCATAAGCTTTTAGTTAATCTGATAAGAAAAAGGAAAGAGGAAAATCAAATTGTTAGTCTCAAGAATGATAAGGGAGAACTTTCCTCCAATGAAGAGGAAATTAGAGCAATAATTAGGAGTTACTTTGCCCAACTTTATGCCAGTAAGTTTGATAATCTAAGTGAAATGGAGGAATATCTACAAAAATATAGATTGCCCAGGTTAACAGAAGAGGAACTAAATTATTCAAATAGCCCCATATTAGAAAAAGAAATAGAACAAGCTATTAACCAATTTCCTAAGAAAAAATCTCCAGGGCCAGATGGATTTACATATGAATTCTACCAAACATTCAAAGAACAATTAATTCCAATACTATACAAACTATTTGAGAAAATAGGGACAGAAGGTATACTACCAAATTCCTTCTATGAGACCAATATGGTGCTGATAGCTAAAGCAGGTAGGGTGAAAACAGAGAAAGAAAACTATAGACCAATTTCCCTAATGAATATTGATGCAAAAATTTTAAATAAGATATTAGCAATGAGATTACAGAAAGTCATTCCCAGGATAGTATACTATGACCAAGTAGGATTTATACCAGGAATGCAAGGCTGGTTCAATATTAGGAAAACTATCAGCATAATTAATTATATTAATAACCAAACTAACAAAAACCATATGATTATCTCAATAGATGCAGAAAAAGCATTTGATAAAATCCAACACCCATTCCTATTAAAAACACTAGAGAGTATAGGAATAAATGGGCTTTTCCTTAAAATGATTAGTAGCATCTACTTAAAACCATCAGCAAGCATCATATGTAATGGAGTCAAACTGGAACATTCCCAATAAAATCAGAAGTGAAACAAGGCTGCCCACTGTCACCATAACTATTTAATATTGTATTAGAAATGTTCGCTTTGGCAATAAGAGTAGAAAAAGAGATAAAAGGAATTAGAGTAGGTAATGAAGAAACCAAATTATCACTGTTTGCAGATGACATGATGGTATACTTAGAGAACCCTAGAGACTCAACTGAAAAACTACTAGAAACAATTCACAACTTTAGTAAAGTTGCAGGATACAAAATAAACCCACATAAATCATCAGCATTTTTATATATTACCAACAAAGTTCAGCAGCAAGAGATACAAAAAGAAATTCCATTCCAAATAACGGATGATAGTATAAAATATTTGGGAATCTATCTGCCAAGGAAAAGTCAGAAACTATACGAACTAAACTACAAAACACTTTCCACACAAATAAGATCAGACCTAGTCAATTGGAAAAACATTAAGTGCTCATGGGTAGGCCGAGCGAATATAATAAAAATGACAATACTACCCAAACTAATGTACTTATTTAGTGCCATACCAATCAAACTCCCAAGAAATTATTTTACAGATCTAGAAAAAATAGTAGGAAAGTTCATTTGGAAGAACAAAAGGTGAAGAATTTCTTTTTTTTTATTTATTAATACTTTTTATTTGCAAAACATATGTATGGGTAATTCCTAATCATTAACCCTTACAAAGCTTTCTGTTACAAATTTTCCCCCCTACTCCCCACCCCTCCCCTAAATGGTAGGATATCCACTACATGATAATTATGTTAGAATACTTAAGAAATAGAATATATGTATAGTTATTACATCATTTTTTGTGCAGGAGAAATCATATCTACAAGAAATAATAATCCGATAAAGGAAATACAATGCAAGCAAACCTCAATAGAGAACATGAAAATGTTATGTTGTGGTCCACATTTCACATCCCTCTCTCTGGGTGTATATGGCTCTCTTCACTGAACAATTGGAACTGGTTTGAAGCATTTCATTGTTGAAGAGAGTCATGTCCATTAGAACTGATTCTCATATAGTATTGTTGTTGCCGTGAATAACGATCTCTTGGTTCTGCTCACTTCACTGAGCATTAGTTCAGGCAAGTCTCTCCAGGCCTCTCTGAAATCGTCCTGCTGGTCGTTTCTTACAGAACAATAATATTCCATCACATTCATATACCATAATTTATTCAGCCACTCTCCAATTGATGGGCATCCATTCAGTTTCCAGTTTCTAGCCACTACAAAAAGAGCTGCCACAAACATTCTTGCACATGTGGGGCCCTTTCCTTCTCTTATGATTTCTTTGGGATATAAGCCCAACAGAAACACTGCTGGGTCAAAGGGTATGCATAATTTGATAACTTTTTGAGCATAGCTCCAAATTGCTCTCCAGAATGGCTGGATCCGTTCACAGCTCCACCAACAATGCATCAGTGTCCCAGTCTTCCCACATCCCCTCCAACATTTATCTTTATCTTTTCCTGTCATTTTAGCCAATCTGACAGGTGTGTAGTGGTACCTCAGAGTTGTCTTAATTTGCATTTCTCTGATCAATAGTGATTTGGAGCACCTTTTCATATGATTATAAATAGTTTTAATTTCCTCATCTGAAAATTGTCTGTTCATATCCTTTGACCATTTATCAATTGGAGAATGGCTTGAATTCTTATAAATATGAGACAATTCTCTATATATCTTAGAAATGAGACCTTTATTAGAACCTTTAAATGTAAAGATGATTTCCCAATTTGATGCTTCCCTCCTAATCTTGCCTGCATTAGTTTTGTTTGTACAGAAACTTTTAAAACTTTTTTTGAAATTCTAAAAGGTCAAGAATTTCAAGGGAATTAATAAAAAAAAAGGCAGATGAAGGTGGCGTTGCTGTAGCAGATCTAAAACTATATTATAAAGCAGCGGTCATCAAAACCATTTGGTACTGGCTGAGAAATAGAGCAGTTGATCAGTGGCATAGGATAGGATATCAGGACAATATGGGCAATAACTTTAGCAGTTTAGTGTTTGATAAACCGAAAGACCCCAGCTTTTGGGATAAATACTCACTGTTCGGCAAAAACTGCTGGGAAAATTGGAAACTAGTGTGGAAGAAATTAGGGCTTGACCCACACCTAACACCACATACCAAAATAAGATCTAAATGGGTTCATGATCTAGATATAAAGAGTGATATTGTAAGCAAATTGGAGGAACATAAGATAGTTTACCTCTCAGACCTGTCCAAAGAATTTATGTTCAAAGAAGATCTGGAACTCTTAATTGAACACCAGATAGATAATTTTCATTATATTAAATTAAAAAGTTTCTGTACAAACAAAACTAATGCAGACAAGATTAGGAGGGAAGCATCAAATTGGGAAATCATCTTTACATTTAATGGTTCTGATAAAGGCCTCATTTCTAAAATATATAGAGAATTGTTTCATATTTATAAGAATTCAAGCCACTCTTCAATAGATAAATGGTCAAGGGATATGAACAGACAATTTTCAGATGATGAAATTAAAACCATTTCTAGTCATATGAAAAGTTGCTCCAAATCACTATTGTTCAGAGAAATGCAAATTAAGACAACTCTGAGGTACCACTACACACCTGTCAGATTGGCTAAAATGACAGGAAAAGATAACAATGAATGCTGGAGGGGATATGGGAAAGCTGGGACTCTAATACATTGTTGGTGGAACTGTGAATGGATCCAACCATTCTGGAGAGCAATTTGGAGCTATGCTCGAAAAGTTATCAAACTGTGCATACCCTTTGACCCAGCAATCTTTCTATCGGGCAAGAATGTTTGTGGCAGCCCTTTTTGTAGTGGCTAGAAACGGGAAACTGAATGGATGCCCATCAATTGGAGAGTGGCTGAATAAATTATGGTATATGTATGTTATGGAATATTATTGCTCTGTAAGAAACGATCAGCAGGATATTTCAGAGAGGCCTGGAGAGACTTGCATGAACTGATGCTGAGTGAAACAAGCAGAACCAGGAGATTATTATACACGGCAACAACAAAACTATATGATGATCAACCCTGATGGGCATGGCTCTCTACAACAAAGAAATGTCTCAAACCAGTTCCAATTGTCCAGTGAAGAAAGCCATATACACCCAGAGAGAGGGATATGAAATGTGGACCACAACAGAACATTTTCATGCTCTCTAATGATGTTTGCTTGTATTGTGTTTCCTTTCTCTGATTATGTTTTTTTTTTCTTGTAGATAGGATTTTTCTTGCAAAACAATTTGTCAAGTATTTTATCATTATTAACATGCAGTGGACTTCCTGCCATCTAGGGGAGGGGAGGGGACTGGGGGTAAAATTTGTAATGGAAAGCTTTGTAAAGATCAATGCTGAGGAACTACCCATACATATGTTATGCAAATAAAAAGCTTTAATAAAAAAAAATTTTTAAAAGAAGGATATTGACAAAGTAGAGCATATCCAGGAGAGTAACCAAGATTGTGGACCTTTTGGAAACTAAGCTTTGTAAAACTCAGTTGACAGAATTAAGGATATTTAGCAAGAAGAAGACTCACTAACTAATCATAGTTTAAATTTCTTGCCTGAGCAGAACATTTTTCTTCTATATAAGCTTTTAAATACCTGATGACAGCTTGTATTCATCCTTTCAATCTTCTTTTCTTCTGGTAAAGGTAAAGGTAAAATAGCTTGACCAGGATCACCCAGGATCACCCAGTTGACTTGAATGCAAGTCTTCCTGACTCTAGGATCAGCATTCTGTCAACTGTCCCACCTGACTACCTAAAATCTGTCTTATAGAACCATCAAATGTACAAACTAGAGATGAGCAATTACTAGGCCTTGGTATTAGTCAATCACTCAAAAGTATAAATCAGATGCAAAAAAATGCAATGCAATATATCAAAATATTGGGGTTGCTTGAAAATATTAGATACACTTTTAGCCATTTTATAACAGAGAATATGAGAAGACTTTCACTTATTGTTTTGAGATCACATTAAGAAGCTGAATCCTTTTGCCTATAACCACAGAATAAGATGCAGGGACTCAGAGAGTGAGAGTGAGTTTCATGTCCCTCCTTCAATTTGCCATGTCATCAGAGAGACTGGACAAACCCCCAATGCAGCTGGACAAAATCTATGAAATGACAAATTGAACATACTGAGGAAAAGTAGCTTAAGATAGCATGGCCTCCGGGTGAAGAGAATAGAGCAGGACTCTAAAAAAAAAAAGGATTAGAAAAGGGTAACGCATACCATTTGGAAACTTCATATCAATTTAATGAAAAACAGGAAAGGACATCCACCCAGCAAGAAGCTCTGATTTATCCTCTTGCCACATTTGCTCCCTAAGCAGGACCTCACATCTCCTTGACCCTATATAGATTTATAAAAGAGTTTGTCCAACATTTTTTGTGAATGCCAATAACCAACTAAAAACTAATTAAGTCTAGCTAGCTAATTGATATTAATGGGTAATGAACAGTGAACACACGAGGTGGGAGGCTTTTGAACAATGGTTCTACAAGAACTCTCCCAAATTCTAGAACCTCAAAGGAACAAATAGTTAGCTACTCACTGGGGTCCCAGCCTAATTCAAAATAATTTCAGGTAGAAGAGAGAGCAAAAACTGGGGAGGAAAAAAAATAAGCATCCCATAGGAAGGTGATATTTAATTCAGCTGGACCCTGAAAAGAATAGAGATTCTTTGAAGAATATATGAGAATGGGATAGCGTTGCAGGCATTTGAGACAGATTGCAAAGATGCAAAGATTGCAAAGAAAGCAGAGGATATTATGCAAATAACTCAGTTTGACTAGAACATAGAATATATGATGATGAATAATGTAAGATTTTTCTTTAAAGATAGTAGAAACAAATTTCAAAGAACTTTACATGATAGAGGATGAGCAGGTAGGTGGCACAGTGGATACAGTACCAACCTAGGAGTTAGAAGGACCTGAATTCAAAACCAGTCTCAGACATTTTCTGGCTGTGTCACCTTGGGCAAATCTCTTAACTCTGTTTGCCTTCCAAAATTTTTTTCCATGCTTTAAAAATATCACTTTTGCAGTTATGAAAGGATTAATTGAAGAATGGAGATACTGAAGGCAGGAGACTAATAAGAGAATATTGTAGGCAGTCCATGTGAGCAATGATAAGGGTGTGAACTTGGGTGGTGCTGTGTAATGAAGGAGAGGTGATAAATTGACAAATGCTGTGGGGGTATAATCAATAGTATTAAACAACTTATTGAATAAGGAGGTGGCGAGAGAGAAGAGTCAGGAATAATTCCAAAGTGGCAATGTCTTCAACAGAAATAGGGAAACTATAGAGATGGGCTCGTTGGGCAAAGAAGAGAAAGGGGTTTGACACAACACATTCTTCAGTCAGGTAGAATGAGAAATATGCTTGATCCCTTCAAGTGAACTTATTTAACAGGCAATTGGTGATATAGGTTTCTAACTCATGAGATAGATGAATACATTTGGGATTTATCTTCCTAGAGATGAAGCTGAATCCATGGGAGCTGATGAAATACCAAAGAGAGAGTATTTGAGAAAGAAATAGAAGATACAGAAAAAAAAATCCTAAGGTACATCCACATAAATGATGACCCAGAAAAGAAGAATAATATTTGACTATTTACTCTACCATTGCTTGTCAACATATTTAGGGATAGAAAATCCTCTGGGAAAAAAATAAATTTTTGTTTTGTATTTTATTAAATATTAACTTAAGGCATATTGCAATGTCTGTGAGATCCTGAAGTTTTTTTTTCAGGAAATCTAATAGCAAGAAGACTGGGAGGCAGGGGGAAGAGAGAGAAGTGTTTGAACAGATAGAAAGAGAAGCAAGAAAGTGAAGGGTCATAAAACCTAGGGAGATCAGAGTATCTATGAAAAGGGAATGGTCACTTGTGTCAAAACCTAGAGGTCAAGAAGGATGAGTACTGAGTGAAAACTGGTGGAGTGAGAGTGAATGTCAAAGAGAATGCCATAGAGAAAAGATCAAAGAAATAGGTTCTCAGAGGAGTAAAGCAAAAGAACAGAGAATGGGATCAAAGGTACAGGTAGAGGGACTGACTTTGGAAAGCAGATGAGCCATTTCCTCTGAGTCTGGAACAAAGGACAAGAAAGTAAAGCTATAGAAACGAGAAATAAAAAATGAGATCTTCTAATGACCAGTTAAATAAACTACTTACCCATCAATTCATACTTCCTCTTCAGAATGTCTTAATTTGTGTTGTTATTTTAAAGTTTGTAGCTGGCTGATATTACTTAAGACTGATATTTTAAACCTTTAAGTTACACCACTTCATTCCTAACACAACAAGGTTTTCTATATAGTTCTTAGAAACACCAGTGCTATTTTATATAAAACTATGTGGTTGATTCATATATTTAGACTGTTTCTAGAGCTTGATACAGTGCTTTGCACAGAAAAGGCACAAATAGAATCCTCATTGATTCAGATTAACAATGTTGTACCAAAAATAACTATGTAACTGAGAGTGTTATTTATACATATGCCACTGAGGAGAAGGGTCTGGATCATGCAGGTAATTCCTCAGAAAACGGAGATCAATATGAAGCCACTTCTGAGAGAATCATTATTATATGTAAGAGAAGTAGCATAGTTAGTATTCTGGGGATGATGAATAGATATTCTGTAACTTGTTCTGGCTGGCTAACCTTGGGATTGATAGGAAACTTTTTAGATAGAACTTTTAGCATCATCAAAAACTTAGAGAAAGGAACTTTGGGCAGTTTTCTGCTTTATTTGTATCTGGGGAAGCAACTTTTTTGCTTATAATCCCAATGAGAGAACATGAGGTTTCAGAAATAGAGTGACCATCACTGAGAGATCAAACATCAGAGCCAAAAGTCAAAATCCAGGGCAACCCCACATTGATTCCTCAAGGATCCAGGAGTGATCAAATGTGACCTTCTGGACCCATGCCAGTTAAAGTTGAACCAAGGCTCATCCATCTAGCAGTGATGCCAGTTTGGGGATATGAATTTGTTGGAGGCAATAATATAGGAGCAGAGCTCAGCCATGAACCTAATCCACACCTCTCCCACATCAAGGTAATGGTAGGAGGACTATTGCATCCCTGGTGTTTGCGGGGGCAGGGGAGATGTATTTTATTATTACTGCATCTTTGAAGTAAATATCTCTTTGTAAAAGTTTCTCAATGTTAAGTCATTAATAGAACAAGCTCCCAACAAGGAGGATTGGGGACCATAGTCTATGGCTGTAAAAGAAAAATAAAACTCCGGACCTTTAGCACACCCTAAAATCCTGAAAGGAGATAAAGCCAGTCTGGACCTATGAAAATGAGACTACAATACACATATTACATAACAGAGATGAAACAGTTTGTATTGATTTACTCTCAGTTCAGAGCTTTATACCTACCCCATTCTACATTCTCAAGGCAGGTTTATATGAAAACTGATACTCTTTAATATATTGACCACTAACTATTACCCTATATCTCTCTTCCATTTATTTCTCAACCAAAATCTGGAAAAAGCATCTTTTCTTACTCTCTTCTTAATCCAGGCTGGTTCTCAACCTGCTCACTCATCTGAAAGTACTCTAGTCAAAATTTACCAATCTGTGTGTGTCTCTCCTTCCTTCCTTCTCTCTCTCTCTCTGTCTCTGTCTCTCTCGCTCTCTCTCTCATACTTGATCACTTTATTTCTCCAACAAATTCTCAGCTTTCTGTTTGGCAGGCTGCAGGCTCTTTGTTTTGTTTTTGTTTCATTTTATTTTTAATTTATGGAAGAAAAAAAGCATTTCCATAACATAATGCAATAAAAACAATGATTGCATATGAAACTGTAAATCTATTAAGCCCAATTTGTTCCTTTCAAACATACAAGAAAAATATTGTGCAAAACTTTTTTCTCAACCCCCACCCTAGAGATGGCTACCATTAGACATAAATATATACATATATTCTCCCATTCTTTTTTTTAAGGCATTTGGGGTTGTGACTTGGCCAGGGTCACACAGCTAGGAAGTGTTTAAGTGTCGGAGGTCATATTTGAACTCAGGTCCTCCTGAATTCAGGGCTGGTACTCTATCCACTGCACCACCTAGCTGCCTCTATACATATATTCTTTACATGCTTATATATTCTCTACATGCTTCTATTTATCAGTTCTTTTCTGGGTGTTGATATTGTCTTTCTTTATATGTTTTTCAGAGCTAATTTGGGAATTTATAATAGTTAAAGTAACTTTTTTGCTCTAAGTCATTAGTAAACAAATTGCCATTATTGTACACATTGCTCTCTTAGTTCTGCTCATTTCTCTCATTATTTTGTGTAAGTCTCTTCTTAGACAGAAAATCTAAGGACCAGTTCTCAATTCTCTCACTCTTTTTGTCCTCTCTGCAACACTGGACTCTGTGGTTGACTCTCTCTTCCTGAATAATTTCTCCTTTCTGGGTTATTGTGACAAGGTTCCCTTCTCCTGATATTCCTTCTACTTGTCTGATTGTTCCTTCTCAATCTATTTTTCTGGTTCACTACCTTTATTATATCCCTAACTATACCACCTAATTATACCACAAGGATCTGTCCTAGATCTTCTTCTTTCCATTTAAATTCTTTCACTTGATGACTACAACAACCCCCATATGTTCAATTATTATTCCTATACAGGTGACTCACAGTTACATATCCATCCTTCATGTATCTCTTGAGATCTACCTGGATATTATGAACTTCCTATTAGACAGTTTGAACTGTCTAATTCCATAGATCAAATTCAATATATTAAAAAACAAATCATTATATTCCTTCCCCAATCCACCCCTCTTCTGAACTTTTACTATTAAGGGATAATAGTTTTCAAAGTAAAAGGAATCAGAGACATTTAATCCACTTCTCCTAATTATACAAAAGATAAACCCAATACCCAGAAAGATTAAATGAATTTCCCAAATTCACACACATAGAAAGTAGTGCAAGAATTATATAAATGGAGAGAAGAGGAAAAGTGATCTAAACAGAAGCATTCATAATATGATATGTGTCAGTGGGTTGGTGAGTAGACCAGTGTGACTGAAGAAACCACTGGTCCTGGAGTCAAAGGACCTGTATTCAAATCCTAAATCTGTCACTAATTAACCATGTGGCCTTGGGTAACATTTAATTTCTGGGTTGGTTTTCTTATCTGTCAAATTAGAGATTTGGACAAGACAAGCAAAGTCAGAGTTTGCCTTCCTGAATCTTAGTTTTCTTATATGTAAAATGAAAGTGTTAGTCTAAATGCCCTCATTAGATTTGTTTTGGTTGTGATCTGGTTGTATTCTCAGTCCTTTCTCTAAGTTATATAACTAGTTTATCTTTAAAGCAGAATTAGTATCTGGTTCTCAACTCCCATTCCAATAATATTCTTTCAAGTATGCCATTTTATATTCCTAAATGCAATATTTCTATATTCTGTTGCTTTAGATCCTCAGTATTTAATGCTTGATACAGGGGTGGCCAGAACTTATAAACAAGTAAGGATTTGGGTCACACTTCAAAATTTTCACATTTCCTTACGTAACAAAAGATTTTAATCAGCTTTTTATGAGTTTTCATTTGTTTGTCCATATAGCATCTCACATTTTCAAATGTTATCAAAAAAGATTGATTAGTCCTAATTTTTTTGTCATCAGCCTACTCTGTATCTTACAGATGATAAGATTAATAAATTCAATTTTCCTTAATCTTAGACACTTATTTATTACAAGTTTGTTTATCACATTTGTATTCCAAAAAACGGGTCATGATCTTCCACCTAGATGAGGAATCCATCAGAATAAACCATGACATATGAAGTTACAGTCTTGATTTCTCCAATAATCCAACTGGATGCTTCAAAAACCAAAGCATTACTTTGTGGTTGGTGGGCAGACATCACATGTGCCTGTGGGTTTGGGGCCAGATTCAAGTCTCTTGCTCTGCACAATTATTCATAGAAACAAATTTACATGTGCAAATCATTTAATGATGCAGGTGTATGCAATTTGTTGGATTTTTTTGTTCAACCCGGAGTGTCTCAGTGTGTAAAATATGATGCAAGATTTCAACTCCTAAGAAATACAAGATTGTACTAGTTGGTTGTTTTTGCAAAATACTATGGACCCAACTGGCATATGGAGCTATTCTCAGGGGATCTTATCCATTAGGTCTGGAAATCATTTGAGTGAATATCTTGAAACCATAAATTTTAAAATTTGAATTCAGCAGCCTGAGGAGATTTACTTACATCACCCTGGCAGAGAAGATAAGGAGACCTGTGTTTTAGTTTCCCATATAAAATCATAGGAAAAAATAATAATACTCTTATGGGAGGGAAGGTGATTGAAGAACTGTGGTTTCATTGAAGATGCATAATCCCACCCAAAAAACACAAATACTCCCTCTGTTAATAAAAATCTGCAACTTTTCTGCTACTTACAATCTTAGAAAGTTGCCTGGTATGTTAGCAAGTTTTAGTAGAGAGTGAATGGCTTACCCATGGTCAAATAGATTGTATGGGTCTTAAATTTTCCTGAATATCAGGTTCAGTTCTCTAGGTTCTGCACTAAACTGTCCATCATCATCATCATCATCACCACCACCACCATCATTAATAAATATAAAGACAGCAGTAGCAAAAATTGCTGGACAGAAGCTTGACTCACCCAATTCAACAACTTCGTTCTACCAATAAGGCTTCTGAGGCTGATTAAAGAGTTCATAGGTAAGCAGAGTTAGAGCTAGAACTCAAATCTTTTTGATTTGATAACAAACAATGCCACAAAAAATGTGGGAAATATAAAACCACCTCTCAGAGCTGAGATTGTATAAATCCATTTAGATATTCCTTCCCTCATCCAGTTTATGCAGATAGGGGAAGTTGGCTGCTCTTTCACTATCTCATTCCTCAAGTGGAAGTGGCCTTCAGAATCTGCAACATAGTGCTCTAAGGAGACAGAAGCAACAAACTGTGGGCAGTACAAATAGCATCAAATATGGATGAACAGACAGGTTTCACGGAATAATAGAGTGTTCCTTAAGACTAATAAAAGTTAAATAACTTGTTCAGGATCACATTAGCTAGTGTTTCAAGTCAGATTTTAGTTCAGGTCCTCCTGATTCCAGACCTAATACTCTATCCACTGAACCGTGAAGTGGGCCCATAATTATTAATAAACTAATCATTTGTTTCTTTCAATTAGATCTAAATCTTTATAAGGTATCATTTTCAGCTATAACAACCTTTAAAACCAAGTAAAAAATAATCCAGACTTAGAACTAGACCTTAGATTACCAGAATCACAAAATGTTTAACCAAGATTTTAAAAATAATGATGAATATTCAACCATATTAGTCTCATTTTATTTAATTAATAATTACTAATATAGTGTTATTAATATTTTAGTGAGAACAAAATAGTTTTATACCTAGTATTATTTGAAATATATTTCATCTTTATCCTTTTAAATTTCTATTTTCTGTATTATACATAATGGTTAGTATATTTATATGTATATAATTTCTAAATAAATGAATAATTTCTAAATATTATACATACATGTATATATACATCATATATATATACACACACACACATATATATATATATACATATATATATATATATATTACACATATATATGAGAGCCAACTCAGAATTTTTATAAAGGCGAAAAATTTTTTTAAATAGTTGTGACTACTGTATTTCTCCATGATCTACTCAACATTTATTTATCTGAATTAAATCCAACAGCAAAACCAATTCTTGTCACAGAGTCTTATGGGTTTGCTATATTGAAAAGAAGAAAGAAAGACTAAAAAACATAAACACTCTTGATACTTACTGTTAGGAGGTTGATTAAATCCATGTTAGGTTCCAAGTGGTGTGAGGCACTCTGGAGGGAAACCAGCTCACTCAAGGTCACTGAGAGCTGATGCATCTTCACAATATTGATTTTATGATCTTCAGTCCAGTCTGGAAAAATGACATGAACGGCAATCAAGTCTTTCAAGTGAACGCCCAGGATGGGGATTTTGAAGCCTTCACAGTCAGCAAAAGCTTTGCGGTAACGACAGTAATTGCCACTGGAGGAGACCAGTTCTGTCATTTCATTCCAGTCCTGCAAACAGATACAGAATTAAAGTCTCCAAGTAGTATTGCCTCCTATAACTTCCCTGGTTGTGTCTCTGGAGATGTGATAGTATGTTTTGCTAAAGCCTTCTACAAAGGCAGTCAAGGCTCATTAAGAGTGGCTGCTGAGTTGACCTAGAAGCAAATTAATGAGAAAATGGATCATAAAACCAACAGAACATTGATCTCCAAGATAGAGGAATTGGGTGTGAAATATGAAAGCAAAAGGTTGGCTTCTGTGATTCCTGGCATACTGGTTTATATGCAGAAGTTATGAAATAACACTTGTAGAACTATCTTGTCAGTCAGTCATCAAGCATTTATTCTAAGTGCCTACTATCTGCCAAACACTATGCTAAGCACTGAGAATAAAAACACAAAGACTGAAACAATCCTTACTTACAATCTCTTTTTTCTCAGTGAAGGAAAATTTTGTCCTTATGAGTCTGGGGATAAATATAACATAAAGGCCAGGTTAAGGGATTATTCTTTAATTTTTCATGTATATAATTTCTACTTTAGTCAACCTAGTTTTTAAGTTTCTTGTAGATGGGATCTTTCTTTTTGTTGGATCTCCAATAATCTCTAATTTACCTTATTCATTAGGAAGTTAAGAACGCATTTTACAATTGGGACCCTAATACACAGTTGGTGGAGTTATGAACTAATCCAAACCATACTGGAGAACAACTTGGAACTATGGCCAAAGGGCTATAGAAATACTTTGACCCAGAAATACCACTATTAGGTCTATTTTCCAAAGAAATCAAAGAAAAAGGAATAGGACCTATTTATATACATATATATGTATATGTACACATATATATATATATGTATATATATACATCTAATATTTTTTTTCCTGAGGCAATTGGGGTTAAGTGACTTGCCCAGGGTCACACAGCTGTTACGTGTCTGAGACCAGATTTGAACTCAGGTCCTCCTGACTTCAGGGCTGGTGCTCTATCCACTGCGCCACCTAGCTGCCCCCATTTAATATTAATTTAATAAATATAACATACCACAAATAATGAAATCATAAAATTAATAATAAATATATAAACATACATGAATAAATAGTTATAAAATATATTTTTATTTGTTATTTATTTATATCAGTTCTTTTTGTGGTAGAAAGGAACTGGTTATCAAGGGGATGCCCATCAACTTGGGAATGGTTAAACAAGTTGTAGAATATGATTATGATGGAATATATTGTGCTATAAGAAATCATGAGCAGAATGATTTTAGAAAAGCCTAGAAAAATTCACATGAACTGATGCAAAGTATAGACCAGGAGAGCATAGTACACAGAAACAGCATATTGTAAGAATGACCAGCTATGAAACATTTAGCTACTCGGATCAATAACAAAGATCCAAGATAATTCCAAAGGACCCATGATAAAAAATGATACCCACCTCCAGACAGAGAACTGATGACCTTTGACTTCAGATCAAAACATACCTTTAAATTTTTGTTTTATTGTATTTATGTTTTCTTTTGCAATATGGATAATATGGAAAGACTTACATGTACAATAAAAATCAAATTGCATTTCTTCTCATAGAAAGGGAAAGAATCTGTACTATTAGAAATTGTTTTACATGTATTCAGAAAATATTTAACGAATAACTAAAAATAAATTTTCAATAAAAATGAATTTAAATAGGGAAGAACAGAGAAGTTTATATGAGAAAAGTAGAATCTGGTTCAATTAGTCAGCAAAATGTAATAAGATACAGTGATGAGAATTTCCTGAAGATCAGATGATACTCATCTTAGCAGAAAATGAAAAAGGGCTTTCCAGGATAAAAGAAAAAAGTAGATGTAAATTTTTATTTCATTTTATTTTTTATAATAGCTTTTTATTTTTCAAAATACAAAGATTAGTTTTCAACTTTCACCCTTGCAAAATCTTGTGCTCCATATTTTTCTTCTTCCCTTCCCACCTCCCCTCTCCCTTAATCCAATGTGGGTTAGATATGTGTAATTCTTCTAAACATATTTCCACATTTATCATGCAGTACAAGAAAAATAAGATCAAAAAAGAAAAAAAAATAGAGAAAAAAAAACAAGCAAGCAAACAACATCAAAAATGGTGAAAATACTATGTGTGATCCATATTCAGTCCCCATAGTCCTCTCTCTGGATGAGGATGGTTCTTTCCATCACAAGTGTATTGGAACTGGCCTGAATCACCTCATTGTTGAAAAGAGTCAAGTCCACCACAGTTGATCATCACACAATCTTGTTATTGCTGTGTACGATGTTCTTTTGGTTCTACTCATTTCACTTAACATTATTTCATGTAAGTCTCTCCAGGACTTTCTGAAATCATGGATGATTAATCTTAACCATGGAGAAATAGAAGGAGGAGGAAACTCTGACAATGTTTAAAAGAAATATGACATATTGTCCTGGGACACTGAATTAAAATTATCATAAATACCCTATTCCCTTTTTATACTATGCTAATCAGGTCCAGTGTGAGAAAGTTCATTCCCCTTTGCACTATGAATAGGAGATATTCAGAGGGAAGGTTAGTTCATTCTTAAAATACTTAATTTTCCTTTAATTAAGATTATCTTCACAGAAGAGTCCTGATGTTGCCCAATATTTGTACAGTCCCCTTCTATAGAAGAAAATAAACTTTCTACAAACAAATATATATTTAGTGCACATAAAAGATAAGTTCTGGCAAACACTTTTATTTTCAATTTTATTTGAAATTTGAGTTAAGTCCCACAAGTACCTTTGTAACTTCTGAAGAAAGATGAGAATGAGTCTCTTTGAGGCGGGAAATAGAACTATGGCTCAGTCCTCCAACCACTGCCATGAGTGTGTTAAAATTTTGCAGCTGAAGGAGTTTCTGAAAGAGAAATAATATCATATAAAAAACTTTAATAAATCCTTAATATTTGAATGATTAAACAAACGAGGAATTCCCAATGTAATCATGAGAAATCCATTAGGCATACTCATTCAACATATCTATAATAAGAAAGTAAAATTAGTCCCCTAGACTTTTTTAGTAGAGAATGCTCTAAGAAAAAAACATTTAGAATGGAATTCTTAATTTTTTGTGCCTTGGATTCCTTTGGCAATCTGGTGAAACCTATTAACACTTCTCAGTACAAATTTTTAAGTGATTAAAATTAAAATACATAAAATTAAAATACAATTACCAAAACATTTTTTTTAAAAATTTCATGTACCCTGGTTTAGAATATCTTCTTACCTTAAGCCTAATTACTAGACATATATAAAAACAAAAAATTTTCTTTACCTGGGCAACATTTATAAATTTTGTGATGACTTCAGCTCTTTGCTGTGGAGTTGGTTTACTAAGAACCATCAATTGGACCCATTTAGAGATCCCATTAAATAAAGCAATGGATCTTTCCAGGGTAGGGTTATTCTCCAGGCAGCCATGAATTACATAGCTTTGATAATCTGTGAACTAATAAAGGAAGAATTAGAAATGCTGAATCTCACTGGAACATAACATCAAAATGCTTTCTTAGACAAGAGAAGTGAGTTATTTGCTTTATATATCTATGTATTGATTAATCTATTTATCATCCATAAGCAATATCAATTTATTATTGTTATTATCTTCATATCATCTATATTCTCTTTCATACTTTTCCCTATATCCTTCCAATTTCAAAATTTTTCCTTAATGTGCACAATTCCTCCATCATGTATTTATATAAAGGATAACATAAAAAAAACATTAAGATTATCACATCTAACAGTCAAAGGCCAATACCAAGGAAGAGGAAATTAATATCCTTTCAAGTCTGGGGGCAGATGGCCAAAAATTAAAAAAAAAATTCTCAGGAAAGGCTAAGAAATGAAAACAAGCAGAATTAAGGCTACTTTTAAAACAAAGACTATAAGTCAAGAATATTTTTGGTTATTCAATAGTAATGCCATTAAATGTGTGTGTGCTTTCAGATATGTCTGTGCAGGGATCACTTGACTTGTCCACTAGAAATGGAAACACATATTCTAGTGAAGGAAATAATTTTTCAGAAATGCATACTTGTCACCAAATGCTCTATTGGACATGAAATGTTTGTTTCAGCAGTTTAAGTACTGCTCCAGAGAGCTCTGATGTCAGAGCCTCTCAGGCTATGGTACAGAGGAAAGAAGGGAGCTGACATAGACACAGAACATGGGAGGACAAACAAAAGTCACCAGAAATTGCATAAAAAATGACTAATTATAGAGGATTATGGAAGTATAATAATAGCAAATAGTAGGCCCCTTGGAAGAACAGGACCCAGAGCTTGAGGAAGGAAAAGAGTATAGAAAAGAGGAAGAAGGTAGTATCAAAATGAGTAAGAAACTGATGTCTTAGTTCAGGATCTTGATCCCAAGAAAGAAAAGAATTCAGCTTTGGGCTGCTCCCTGAAAGCCACACTTTCTGATCTAAGCTATCAATTACAATTAGGCATTTAGTCCAAATCCAAATGAATCATTCCTTCCTCTCAAAAGAGCAAAAATCTTCATTTAACAATAACATTTAAAATGAATGTTGTTTAACTTTTAATGTCAATAACTCTAGAGCATGTCAGAAAAAAAAACTACAAAAAAAAGAACCTTAAACCCACAAAGACATTGGGGGGGGGGGAACTGAGCAGAAGATTAACTTCTTAGACACAAACAGTGACAGGACAATGTTTTTCTTCATTTCAAAGGGCTTGTTCTTATGAGGCTACGGGAAAGTTTCCAGGGGGTACAGTGATAGAGGCTGCCAGCTCTTTAAAGGATGGAAATATTGTTCCTGGGGAAGCTGGCATGGTGGTTGTTATCCTTGGACAGAAAATGTTAAGTTTCTTACTGAAATCCGTCTAAAAGATTTGTGCTCCAGAAAAGTAAGGTGCTCAGCCAGTTCAATGGGCTCCAGATGGTCAAACAGCAGACAGGCTTTTCCCTTCTTAGATACTTTTTTTCTTTGTGTAACTCTTCTCATCCAGTCATAGGAAGGACTGTAAGAAAGGAAAATCTGATCAGCATAGCCCTGGCCCTTCCTAAATATAATATTGCTCAATAGTTGCTGTGTTCTGTACACATTTATATATGAAGTTGTTGTTCCCTCCCTCCCCCGCTTACACACACTTGAACTGTAAACTTCTGGTATCTGCATCATCTAAGACAAAGTCCATAAGTGCTTAACTACTTGTTGATTGATTGGTTAAAAGACAACAGGATATTTTTTCCATGTCACTGGAAGCTCCGTCTAAGAGCTAGCAACCCAATATGACAAGTAGGATGCATCTGGCCAATGGCTCCCCAGATATGGGATATCATAGAACAAAGTTTTCTCTCTGTGACTTTACCTTTTCCTAAAGGGACTAGACTTAAAACTCTGAGCTAATCTAGCCCATACTTTGACCAAGACATTGTATAATAGTGTTCAGGCTAAGCTGCATGATAGGAGGCAAATCATGAAAGTTATTATCTGGATGGAATAACATGGCATCAAACTAAAACTTCCGATTTTACTCTACTCAGAATGAAATTAAATATGGTAATGTACGGGAAAGAGAAGCACTGATTGTTCTGGAAATAAGAAGACCTGGTTCCTTCTGATCATTCCTTTACTACACTCCATGGTGATCTTAAATAATCTCTTCTCCACCTAGATTGGACTAGATGATATCTATCAAAGATTAATTCTAATTTTAACATTTTAAGGCACAATAATTCTAAATAGTTGAATAGCTACTATGCACAAAAGGTGCCAATGGCAGCTCTACATGTAAAACAGCAAGTTTCTGATAGATCATCAATGAGAGACATGAGAAGTCTTATTTGTCCCCAAATAATCTTCCTCACAGGGTATCTGGCAGCCTAACCTTGAAGTCATTTCTTTGGTTTAAGGGATCTCCTAAATCTTCCTGTTACCAATTCAAAAACCCCTTGAAAGAGTCATAATTATTGTAATTGCTACTAATAATGATAGTAATAATAATTGGCATTAATATTATATTTCAGGTTTGCAAAGTATTCCCCATGTCATTTGATTCTCACAAACACCCTCTGAAATAGGTACTATTATTATTCCCAGTTTGCAGATGTAGAAACTGAAGTTCAATAAGGTTAGATAACTTGCATGTGATCTCATATCCAGTAAATGCCTGAGGTGGGTCTAGATTCCAGGCTCTGTCATTATCATTAGCACCTGGGACCATCATAATAGCTTTTAGTTTGTAAATGACCACTAAGGATGGCCTTTGCAGGGATCTGGACACATATATTTTAATGGATATTGAAGTTATGGGAAAGATCAGTAAATCAGAAGGGGCCACAATAAATGGCAGGCCTACATGGAGCATTGATGTACAGACCTGAACATGAAGGAATCAGGCACTAGGCCAGTCCCATAAAAATGAAAAAGAAAAGGCTAAACAGAGGAAAATGGCCTATACTACAACTACACAATTTTGTCAAGGGGCAGCTCCAACAAGGACTACAATATATTTACCATATTAATTCTCAAAGGCCTAAATTGATCAATAATTCAAAAAAAGACATAATAGTTCTCTGTTCCTACTTTACCTGATTTACTATAATAATTACTATTCACATAGTCTTGTAGGATAGGAATTATTTCATTATTGTCTTTGTATCTTTAATACCTAGAAAAGCTCCAGCACATAGTAGACACCTAATATTTCCTTCTTGATTAACACTAGAGTCTTAATTAGTATGTGACCTTTGAATCAATTCAATTCAATTACACAAATTTTTTAAGCATACTAAGTACAGAGTACTATGAGAAAGACTGAGAGATAAAAATGTAGCTAACATACTATTCTAGACATAATTTAGCATATGTAGCCTCATCAGAAGACAAAGTACATAATGCAAAATAATGCATAAGCATATAAAAGACAATAAATTCAATGTTTTATGAGACCTGAAATAATATGATAAAAGATTGCACTGAAGAGGTAAAAGTGGTACTTTAAATGAATTGTAAAAAATATAACAGATAAAATGAAGGGGAAGGATAAACTAGGTAAAGGAAAGTGTCTAAGAAATGATATAACATCTACTCCGAGGACAGAAAATAATCTAGTTTGACTGGAACCTAGAGTGCATGATTAAATGCACAGTAAACAATAAATTACTTTAATTAAATTATTCTTAGTGAGATAATCATATATAGACATTAAATTTCTGTACCTCTTAATTATCATAGTATCATAGATTTAGAGTTGGAAGGGATCTTTGAAATCATTTACCTTAATCCTCTTAATTTACAGATGGAGGTACAAAATGGCTAAGAGACTTATCCAAAATGATTTAAATAATAGCTAAAGAAACCAGTGTTTGAGCCAGGTCTCCAAATCCTGAGCTCTTTTCACTACATTTTGCTAAAGGGATAATATAGGCCTCAATCTTACTACTTCTCACATACTTAGGGAAGAACACTCACTACCATTTGAATTAATCCCTTACATCCAGTAGGAATGATTATTTTAATGCATTGCTTGACTTTGTGTGGGGATACAGAATGGTAGCCTTCTCCCTCCTATGCTTATTTTAGAATCTTGTGCCCTCAACAGCTATGAGGAGGGAAAGAAGAAAAAGGGCAGAGTTTATTTCATTGAAATTTTTTTTTGTTTTGTCATTATTGATGTTTCCCTAAGCCCAGTCTCTTTTTCCAAACATCTATCCTAGCACTCTTTTCTATCACACCTTTTGATATGGGTATGGTTACATTTCCATGTAATCAACAAGATACTAAGAGGAAAAAAAATAATGCAAGTATCTATTTTTCTATGTCAAAGTATAAACTATCAATCAGCATGTATGAATATATATATATAATGCTTAAGCATAAAATATATGATAAAAAGAAAACTTTTCTCTCCACCTCTCAAACAACTCTTTTGATAGCATATGGAAGACAGGACTGACATTATTTATGAATTGCCATTGTATGACATAGTTAAATAAGTACAAGGAAATTGCATAGCTTACATCTTGCTGCATTGTCCAATGTGGTTACTCTTGAAAGGGAGAGCATTAAATATAAATCTTTAACTGATCTGTAATAAGGCTAACCCAGAACATCACTAATAACCCCAAGAAAAGGAAATTCCTTGTATTTGATGGATGGGCACATGGGCCCTACTTACATGCTGGATATATCAATGAGGTTGATATGTTTTTCATATCCCAGTTGGCTGGCTACTTCCTGAAACTCCTCAGTCATACGAATCAAACCAAGATCCAGGTTAAATTCTGCTGGGAACTCCAGAATCCAGTATCTGAAAGGTATGGAATGTCAAGTAATAGTCTCAGGCTAAACTTATGGGGAAACTATATCATTTTTTGGATTCTGTGCCCAAGAGCTCTCATTGCATTAAATAATCCATCTTTCTCTGCTAGTACACCATATCCAACCTCCACTCCTTTAAATCATAGATCAAAGTCCATTTCCTCTAGTTTTAAATAAATACTGATGTGATTTTTCTTGACTCTTTCTTTGTTATATTAGAATTTTTTATGGATAGAGAAAAATCTCCAGTTTTAAAATTAATCCTGGAGTATGACCCCATTCTCCAAGTATCTGCATCCTGAGAAAAGTGGACCCCACCCATAGCTTCCCCCTGCCTCTGGTAGAAGAGCATTTTGCCTTATCTTGCCATGAGTCAGATGTCTGGGATACTTCCGAGGCATCTTCACTCCCATAGAGTGAGTACTCCCTCCCTCCTCCAGCACTCCTTTAAGAATTGTTTCTCCATTAAAACATAAGCTCCTTGTAGAACCAGGAGAACATTGTCCACAGTAATAGCAAGATTGTGTAATAATCAACTATGATAGACTTAACTCTTATAAATAATGCCCTGACCCAAGACAATTCTAATAGACTTGGGATGAAAATACCATCCGCATCCAGAGAGAGAACTATGGAGACTGAATATGAATTGAAGAATAGTATTTTCACTTTTTTGTTTGCTTTTTCTTCCTCATGCTTTTTCCCTCTTTTGTTCTTATTTTTCTTGCACAGCATGTTACATACATAAATGTTTAAAAGGGTTGTATATGTTTAATCTGTATCATATTGTTTGCTGTCCTGGGGGAGGAGGAAGAAAAAAATTGGACCGCAAAATCTTACAAAAATGAATGTTGAAAACTATCTTTACACTTTTACATATATTTGGAAAAATAAAATGTTATTGAGATAAAAAAAAAAGTGTAAGCTCCTTGAGGGAAGAGACTCTCCAGTGTGTTTATGTTTCTATCCCATTACTTAGAACAGTGTCTGACACATAGCAGGTACTTAATCAATCCTATCACCTATCATCTATCTATATGATTTATTTCTACAAAATTCAGACACAAATAATAAATGAAAAAAAATCACAGAATTTGTTCTCAACATATATGCCCCATATTGTATGTACCCATATTTTTATTATGTTCTTCAGAGAATATCTCAAATGGAAAATTAAGTCATAGAGCAATTCTGTGATTTTTTTCCATGTAGCACTGCATATTTTGTGTAAAAACATTTAATATAGAACACCAGTCAGATAAAGGCTGTGTCTAAACAACACCCATCCAAATAGTTTAAAAATGAACAATTCAGTCTTAAGATTCTTCTGGTTTTGCATATCAGATAAGCTCCATAATGGAATTCTTTCCCTATTTTCCACTTCAAAATGACAAGTTCTTTTTGTGATTGTTATTTAAATAATATATTTAAACACAACCATAGACTTAAACAAAATTAAATATTATATTTAAATAATATAAATAAAAAGCTGAACTGAAGGCCCAACTCCCAATGACCTGGGAAACAGGGCTGCATTTTCACTGGCTTTTCTCTGTGCTCCATGCTGCTATTCACCACAGGACTGATTCAAGAAAAGTCATGGGATATTTTTGGAGAGTTGTAGGACAAGATAAAGGCCTAGCTAAATGGGGATGTTTATCTCTGGTTTCCATGGTGAGGAAGTGGACCCATGGTTTCATGTTCAGAGAGCCTGAGGTTTAAATGCCACAACCATAAAGTGAAATCTAGGAAAAATCAGAGATAGTAAACTGACTCCTTTTATACAGAGCCACTGCTGCTATTGTAGTCATGTTCAACTCTTTGTAACCCTCATTGTTTAATAGTTTTCAGTCATGTCTGACTCTTTATGACTCCATTTTGGGTGTTCTTGACAAGAATACTAATTTGCTATTTTTCCAGCTCACTTTACAGATGAGAAAACTGAGGCAAACAGGGTTAAGTGACTTGCTTAGGGTTTCACAACTAGTAAGTGCCCTAGGTTTTAATTTGAAATCAGAAAGATGAGCTTTCCTGAGTTCAGACCTGGCACACTATCCACTGAGCCACCTAGTTGCCCAGCCAGAGGCAAACACCAAAGTAAATCCTTTACCATAACAAAAATAGAGAGGCCAGGATAAGAATGTGTACAATGATTTGGGGAGAACTGTACTAAGGTATGAAAAGTAAATTCTCCCTTCCCAACATTTTTTTTAAATTTTCTAGACATGTTTTTACAACAGTTTGACCTCCCAACCCTAGGTTAGAGAATTGAGATGAAAACTATTTTTCCTTAAATACTACATATTATAAGTAAAGATAGATCACAGGATAGACCCAGAGCTGAAAGGGACCTTAAAGGTCATACAACCTAATCTAGTAGCATAGTGACTTGTCGAAGATTGCCCTGGTAGGAAGCAACAGTGCCAGTATTAGAGTTCCTATGTTATGACTCCAAGTTTAATAGTCTTTTGTCTGAGCAAAACAACAACAGCAATAAAAGCACTTTTTTGTAGTAACAGACTTGAATAGGTCATGTTGTTAATGGAAATACTGGTGTAATTTCAAGTAGAAAGAAATTTTACTAAATCATTTATTCAACTAGCATTATTCAGCACCTGCTATGTGATAGGCACTGTGTTAAACACTAGGGGTGTGGAGAAAGGCAAAAAAAAGTCTCAACTGGTCTAATGGGAGGGACAATACATAACATAGGCTAAAGGAGGAGATAACATGTATAAGTATGAATTAAATTTGGGGGAAACCACCAAAATTAGGCAAGTCTGGAAAAGGCTTTGATGGAACTTTGGCTGAGATAAAAAGGAAGCCAAGGAAACCAGAGGCAGAGATAATGAAAGAGAGTACTCTAGACATGGGGGAAGCCCAAAAGATCTTAGGAAATGGAGTTGGGAAGTGGAATACTATTTGTGAGGAATAGCAAAGAGATTAGTGTCACTGGATCACAGATCTTAAAGGAAGGATAATATAAGAGGACTAGAACGGGAAGGAATAAGTCAGGCTATGAAGACTTCTTCCTTATTTCTACTTCCTTTATATTGTCTCCTGAAGGTGATGTTTAGACTACAGCCCTCAGATTCCTTAAGCTGCATCTAAGTTCATTTTCCAATAGGAATTCTCTGACTTTTCAGAATTTTGACAAAAGCACTGGGAAAATTTAAAATAATACTTACCGCATGAAGTAGCAAACCTTTAGGCGGAATTCATCACATCCTTCCCCACAAGCATCTCGGTATGTATGTTTGTTAATGAAAATAATAACACTTCATATTTCTTGTGATTTAAGATTACAGATTTTTCACACATATCATTTGTGCTTCATAATAACCCTCAAAGGTTAGCAGAGATGTATTATTCCCATTTTATAGGTTAAAAATAAAATGCTCTGAGAAATGAAGTGATTGATTCATCCAATTTTACACAGATGATAAAAAGTAGAGCCCAAATTTGGAGCAAACTCTTTTCAAAATCTCACACTGACTCAAGCATGTTCTTATCCAACTTTTGTTTGATTTATTCTACAAGGTTTTTATATGTTTGTTCAAATATGTAGTATCTCCTACTCCATTACGAATCACCCAAGATTTCTCAGTTATGCGCCCAACTAAAATGGGCCTCAAACATTCTACGTCTCTGTTTCAACTCCAGTCCCAACAATCCAATTAATCTAGGGCATGAGAAAAGACTGCTATCAAGTCAAAACAAGGAATTAAAAAAAAAAGAAAGAAAAAATATTTAGCAAATAAATGTGGTAATTTGGTTCATATTGATAACAGTATTTTTTTTGCCTTCTCTGCATAAATTTCAATTCAGAGCATCTAAAATTAAAAATAATAATGTAAATCTGAAAGATAGACAAACCAGATGGAAAATGGAGAATTGACTGTATCTTTAAGTATAAGTTCAAGTAAAAATACAAAATTGTTTTAATAACAAAGGGAGGTGTACAGAAAATAATAATGCATACAGTAAAGAGGGGAAAAAGGGAAGGAAAGTAGAAGGGAATAAACATTTATTAAGTTCCTATTATGTGCCAGGAACTGTGCTAAGTGCTTTACAAATATCATTTGATGGCAGCTAAGTAGCAAAGTAGCTATATTATTGGGCCCAAGTCAGGAAAATCTGAGATCAAATCCAGCCTCAGACACTTAATAGCTGTGTGACTCTGAGAGAGTTACCTCTTTTAATCTGTTTTTCTAACTGTAAAACACACACATAAAATAATAACAGAACCTATCTCATAGGGTTATTGTAAGGTTCAAAAGAGATATTTAGGATAAATTATATTTGTGAGCAAAATTACCTATAAGTGAAATAACTCTGTTTTTACCCTAAGCATGAAATAGTTGTGTTATCATATAACTAGGAAAAAAAGGGTTCAATATTCTGGAAATTCCTGCTCATTTATTGTTTTAGAATGGGTTCAATCCTTTGGGTTCTAGTACTATATTCCACATATTAAGAGATGACATTTATATAACTCTTCAAGGTTTATAAAATACTAGACACATATAACCATTTTATGGATGAAAAATTAAGGTCTAGAGATGTCATGTATTACCTATGGTCACAATAAAACAATAAGCTTGTAAGTAGCAAAGCAATATTTGAACCCAGATCTCTCCTTACTCTAAGTTTGCCATTTTCCCCCTCTACAATACTGCCTTCCCTGGAAAATTTTTGGAAAGGAAATTAATATAATATATGAAACAGCTCTATCATCTGACTAAAGAAGATCATAAAGACTTATGAGAGGCAGTATGGAAAGAAATTTAAATGAGAGAATGTGGTTCTTGGAATCAGAAACATCTGGTTCTGACATCCTGGGCAAGTCACTTAATTTTTCAGTGCTCCAGGCAACTTATTCTTATTCTCTCTTTCTCTCCCTCTATCCCCCTCTCTGTCTCTGACTCTGTCTCTATCTCTCTCACACACATACACATACACACACATATAAAGTATACACATATAAAATTTATAGTATATAAATTATACATAATATAAAAATATGTTAATAAAGAACATAACATGTTATATATGTTGTGTGTATGCGTGTATGTGTGTGTGTGTGTGTGTGTGTGTGTGTGTGTGTATATACCCTACTTCCTTTCTCCAAATCTTGACCCTAAATGATTATTTTCTGGAATCAATTACAAGTGGTAATCCCTCTTTGCAACAATAATATATCTCTGTACAAGGTAGGACAAGTTAAATTTATAGCTACTGTTTCATCATTTCACCATTTTACATGTTAAACTCTAAGTAAACCTGGAGTTAAACCAACAAGATAAAAACAATAAATAAATTCAGTCCATTATCCAATGATCTTGTTTAAATTGAATATCCAAGTGAATACACAAAACAGCTGGATGACTGACTAAAGTTTTCTGTTTTAATCATGACTTCTTTGTGATAGTTAGACATAGTCCATGCCCAAATGCATTGCTTATAATACATTTGTTATATTCCCAAGGCCTAGTGAGAAAAACACAATAGTTGGCAAAGATATATTGAGAGAAGTTTTCCTGCCAGCTCAGTGGATGATAGATACCAACGGTGCATCAAAAGAACGATTCTTGGCAAATAACTGTTGCTCAATTCTCCCCTGTCATCTGTAAAACAAAAATAAAAGTTTCAAGAAGATGCCTGTGTATTTTCCTCATTTCCTTCTCTTTTTCTAATATCCATTGTGTGCTATAGGTAGAAAAAGATCTGCCTAGCACCCATAATACTATTTTTTTAACCTTCCATTTTCTTGCCTAGTATTAATACTGTTTTTTTAACCTGCCATTTTCCTTATATTCCCTGGCAAGCTGAATAAGCTTCACTCTTCTAATTTAATGCCAGTGCTAATAAGACATTTCTGTGTGAAAGGAGAAAAGAACAGTCTCCTACCAAACATTTCGATGCATGTGCTCAACAGTTCATCCAATGTTGCTGCTTTCCCAAGTGTACTTGACCCCATTGTTCTTAAGCCGTTGTCAAAGAACTAGAAACATTTTCAGTAAGAGGAAGACCATTTTCATAATTATAAAGATGAGTGCCATTAGCAGTCAGGAGAGGGCTTCATTTTTAGTTGTACTTCAGGAAAACTGATGAGAAAGGATATAGAATTTTTAAAATGTGTTCAAATATATCAAATACAAAATACCAACTAATAGCCCATTTAACTGACTCAATTTAAAAAAATATATATCACTGTGTCTACTTATAAAATAACTATCCAGTTGGCAAAGTCTATTTTGACCAAAATGATAATAAAGAATTTCTATTGTTTTGTCCCATTTCTTGAAGACAATGCCTGATACCTTAAGAACAAAGAGATCTCTTGTTCTGTCAAATCCCTTATAGGTATTGTCATAGTTTTGATTGTTTATACTTTCTTAATGAAGGCATGATATTTAGGAATAGAGCAAATATAATTTCATTTGGTGTATAGAATACTACAAAAATAATTTTTCTAGGAAAAATAGTTACTCTTAGGGAAGCAAGGTTAAAATGACTAATAAACTCATGGAGACAAATAAGTAAAAATTGAAGGAAAAAAATCCTAACTTTGTTACTATTCTAACATTTTCTGAAAAGAATAGAATAACAGATTTCAATTCTTTTCCCTTCTCTGACATTGCCCCAACATAACTTGCCCCCAACACATAGGCTTATATATTGTCATTCTTTTGTCTTCTAATTTCATGAGAAAAATCACCTCATCCCCACTCAGACCAGATTGGATGTGGACCAGGAGCTATTAATGATAAAACAAAGAGGAAACAGTAATATAATATTCTTGATGATGACTCTGACTGACTATATCTAACAAAGCAACAGTTATGAATTATTTTTTCCTCCTAAAAGCAATTTGTACTGTTTTTGCCCAAATTGGAATATGAAATAAAATACATCATATTACAAAAATATATATTTTAAGTCATATATCTTCAATATTGAAGATGTGGGGACTTGATATTGAAGATTTGGTGACTTTGGTCCATGTAGGTCTTAATTTTGGATGGTTTTCAAAAACACTGCAGTCCATTGAGACATGATGGAGTTTCCATCAATAGCTTTGATTCATTGATTCATTATTGCTCTTATACCTTCTGGAATAATGAGGCAGGGTCCATGTTACTTCTACACAAGATCCATATTTGTACTTATTTGACTATTTCCAATGAGTATGAATAATGGCATTTTAATGATGTAATTAAATTGTGAAGCAATTGCCTAAGAATGATTGATGAAGGATGAATATATTAGTGGCTTGAGTCAATGAAGGATTTGGATTTTTTTGCACATCTTTCCAAATTTTCAAACATTTGTTTTATTCTAATCCACTAAAATCATAGTAGAATAGATATTTGAATTTTATTAACTTATCTGGTTTCACTTGCCAAATAACTTGCTCCCTGACACCAATAGATCTCAGGATTTCACTCAAAATATCTTCGTCATAAACCAAGCCAAGAGAAACTCCATAGGTCATGATGAAAGTCAAAATTTGTCCACTTTTATGTCTTATTTCTTATTCAAAAAAAGTACTGACTTTTTTTTTACTCTAAGGTAACCAGATAATTTGTATCAAATAGACTGACTACTAATGTTAAAGCTAAAAATGTTCAAGACCAGCATTTATAGGTGTTTAATTTATCCAAATAAATATGCAATGAATATTCTGGTGGTAAATTATTTTCAAACTTCTTGAAGTGGTACACAAAAAATTGTTATTTTATGGGCAGGTGAGCTTTTATTAGACTTCAATTTGCTTTTGCAATAGACTTTTCCCTCTTTATTATTAAATATCAGGCATCAAATTTCATAGTAATAATATATTATACTTTATAACATCTAAAATACCTTTAAAAAATTTACCTAATGATTTCAAGACTGATTCCCATCACTGAAATTTTTATGACTATATTCTGCCATCACTAATTTAGGCCTCTACAAGGAAACCTGAAGAGAACAATCTTCACAAATTGAGAAACAGACCTAAGAAAGAAAAAGAAACCACAAAATGAAAAATTAAAGAATTAAGACACTAATAGCTTTTAAGTATTTTATTTTTATTCTCTAAGAACTCTAAAGAAAGTAATACACATTTAAAATTATATATGAACAACATCCAAAAAAGTAAGAGGAAATAAAATCAGTAGGATTGCCTACTTGGTATGATGTTGATTTTTAAAAGATAATCATTGTTTTACCTAATTTGTCCTTAAAATACATATTTGTTCATTCAAAGGCATAACAGTAAAGTTTCAAGAGTGCTGACTTGGTATCAAAACCAAACAAAACCAAACCAAACACTCCTGGACTCCAGTACTGGTTCCATTTCTTAGTAACCATGTAACTATGAGTCACTTATTTTTTGCACTTTGGTTCCTTCATCAATTAAATAGGTATGATAATAATTATTATATTATCTATGAGGGGAAAAGAATCACTCTGTAAACCACAAAGTACCATACAAAGAGGGATAGTTATAATTTCTATTAGCAATAATGATTGAAACTAATTTTATATAACATATTAAGGTTTTATAATGGCCAGGGTAGTAACTCCTAACAATGCAAAAAATGGCCTGTCTAATACTTAATAAGTTATAGAGAGTTGCCTGAGACTTGGAAACCTTAAATATGATTATGATTACAGACCTAAAAAAGGTCTTATGATCACAGAGCTAGTATCAAAGGTGGAATATGAATTCAGGACTTCTTGATTTTCTCTAAACTATACTGTCTCACCAAAATGTTTGTTGAATTGACTTGAAAAATCATGATTTAAACACCAATTCAAATATACTTATTAAAAGAGCCTTTACCTTAACTTTATATTAAATGTATAAGTTATTATAGGAAATATCAAATTTTAATGCATTACATATAATATATTAAAATTATATCATATATACATAATTATATGTTAAAATTATAACTATGTGTATGTATCTATATATATATATATATGTGTGTTTATATGTATACATATATGGTACTCCAGTACATACTTGGTAAAAGTAGACATACTTGGTAAAATATGGGCTTCTTTAGGGCAGAGATTGTTGATACAAAAACAAAAATTAAACAGAGTCCTGAACATTACCTTGCATATGCTTAATAAATATTAGTTGAATATAATTGAAAGCAAATGTCAACATCTATTATTATTACTTATGACGATCAGTTAGACAGGAAAAGAGGCATTTATAGATATAGAAATAGTATTAGACTCTGAGTTTCAGCCCTGCCACCTACCAGGTAAGTAACCTGGGGCACCAGTCTGGGACACATTTATTTGAACCTGAGAGAGACAGAGACAGAGAGATGGAGGCAGAATAGAAGCAGCATGATATAATGGCTAGAGGCCAAGGCCCTGGAATCCGAAAGAACAGAGCTTGAATTACCTCTGACACATATTGGCTTTGTGAGTCAGGCCAATACATTTAACCTTTCGTCACCCTATGTAGATATCTAAAGCCAAATCATAGAAGATTTGCTGATCCATCAGTGGAAGAATACCAGGAATCTTATGACATTGATACAATTAAATTTGGATTAAAAGAAAAAAATATAAAAAGCTACTTATTCTATTGGTTGATGTAAGAAAAGAACAGTATAAATCCTAAAGCACTTAATAAATAGAAATAGCTGATACATTACATTATTCCCATGATAGCATGTTTTAGGATTCTGATTTATAGTTTTAATCCACTGGTCTATCAAATTTAATCCTGTAAGGCAGAGAAGTATCTTTACATGGTCTTCCAAAAGAAACTATCTTTATTTACATTCCTTCTGGGGGGAGGTTTACTTGTCTCCTCAAAATCTGCCCATTTAGGTCAAGGGATATGAACACACAATTTTCAGATGATGAAATTAAAACCATTCCTAGTCATATGAAAAGTTGCTCCAAATCACTATTGATCAGAGAAATGCAAATTAAGACAACTCTGAGGTACCACTACACACCTGTCAGATTGGCTAAAATGACAGGAAAAGATAACGATGAATGTTGGAGGGGATGTGGGAAAACTGGGACACTGATACATTGTTGGTGGAACTGTGAACAGATCCAACCATTCTGGAGATCAATTTGGAGCTATGCTCAAAAAGTTATCAAGCTGTGCATACCCTTTGACCCAGCAGTGTTTCTACTGGGCCTATATCCCAAAGAGATCTTAAAGGAGGGAAAGGGACACACATGTGTAAGAATGTTTGTGGCAGCCCTTTTTGTAGTGGCTAGAAACTGCAAACTGAATGGATGCCCATCAATTGGACAATGGCTGAATAAGTTATGGTATATGAATGTTATGGAATATTATTGCTCTGTAAGAAATGACCAGCAGGACGATTTCAGAGAGGCCTGGAGAGACTTGCATGAACTGATACTGAGTGAAACAAGCAGAACCAGGAGATCATTATACACAGCAATAACAATATTACATGATGATCAGCTCTGAAAGACATGGCTCTCTGCAACAATGAAATGAAACCACTTCCAATTGTCCAGTGAAGAAAGCCATATACACCCAGAGAGAGGGATATGAAATGTGGACCACAACAGAACATTTTCATGCTCTCTATTGATGTTTGCTTGCATTGTGTTTCCTTTCTCTGATTTTTTTTCTTATAGATAGGATTTTTCTTGCACAACAATTTGTCAAGTATTTTAACATTATTAACATGTAGTGGACTTCCTGCCATCTACGGGAGGGGAAGGGACTGGGGGTAAAATTTGTAACGGAAAGCTTTGTAAAGATCAATGCTGAGGAACTACCCATACATATGTTATACAAATAAAAACCTTTAATAAAAAGTTTTTAAAAAAATTTAAAAAATCTGCCCATTTACAGAATTTTGCTACTATTGTGAAAGTTACCACAATCTTTCCAGACAAACATTGTTTTCCCTAGTTACAGGACCAAACTACAAACAAGTCAATAGTTGAATTGGGTGATTAAATTTCCAGAAAAACAAGAGGCTGTTACAATAATTAGCTCATCTTTAGCGTAGGGACTCAGAACCGTGTGGTTCATTCTCTATTACATTATGAAGTTTAAGTTCTAAAGCTAGCAATACAATCACAATAACTCAGATCCCTCCATCAGGAAAAGAGGTTTGGCTCTCTAATTTAAAGAAACCAGCTAACTCCTAGCTTCTTTAAATTAAACAAAATAAGGATATGGTTAACATTTAGGTCAAGGATACAAGCAGAGGCTATCACATGTTGCACATTAGGGAACAGGTACAGGTAGAGAAACCTAATGAAGCAGACTTTTTGGAATTTCCCTGAATCCTCAAAGAAGTGATTACCTCTAATGGTTTTAGTCAGAGTTCTCTGTTTCAGGATGTCTACAGAGGCCTGACTGTCCACTTCTACCTCTCCCTTCACTGCAGAAGCTCAGTTCTCCTTTCTATCTTTCTCTTGCTTATCTTTGTGTTACTATTCTTTCTAGCTGGGCTTGTCAAGCTCTAGGTAGACCAGGGAACTATCTTATTGCATTCTCATATGTGGGAGAGATATATGGGAGACAGTAAGTGCTATTTAATAAATGCTTGTTGACTGATTGATTAATCTTTCACTCATACAAATTCAATCTTTAATATGTAGGTTGGTGATTTATGCTTAATAGTGGTAATTATGGATCTATTGCTTCTATATTTTAAAAGTCATGCTGATCTCTGCAAAATTACTAGGGGCAGTGATACTTCAAGCCTCTTCAGTCCTTTCCAATTCATTAGAATGATGCAGGATTGTGGCTTTTATCATTATATTAACCAGACCCATTCTCTTTTCTTTCTGGCTACATATTAATCCCAAACTCCTACCTGCAAAATCATCTCTTTTTTGTTGTCAATTTAAAAAAATCTCAAAGTAAAGGCAATCAGGGGTACTGCTTATTCTGAATCTAATTTTGATTAACAAGAAGGAACTAGTTTGTGAAATAAAAGTGACAGAAATCTTGAAAATAAGTGACTATGCCATCTGAAAGTTGAAATAGTAAGAAATAAGAACATTAAAAATATTGGATATATACTATAAATTTCAAGAAAACATGTTGAAAACTCCTGAAAAAAAGAGATTTTTTTATTATCTAATTTTAAATTATTCCAATCCATATGAAAAGGAGATGGCATCTAAAAGACACCAAGGTATTGGCATAGAAAGTTGTCTAACTCAAAATTTAAAAGGGCACAAATAAAAGGTAGACTCATAAGGCCATGGCTGCTCTGGCCCAATTAGAATGATTTATTCATATTTGAATTTATATGAGGTTTTCCTGCTTTTGATGCTCCAGTTTCTTATACCCGACTTTGAACTTGAAAACTTTCCTTATCCCACTCCCTGCATTTTTGTCTTTTGTATCCGATTAAGAGAAAACTCATTTTCAGATACATTAATTCATTTACTAAACACTTATTGAGTCCTAACCATGTATAAGGCACAAGGAATTAAGGGAGTTAGAACCAAATAAAAGTTCAAAGGTCATCTAACAGAAACTTTTTCCTGAATCTTCCATTTGGGTATGATTTATCCTTCTTCTGAAATATTATAGAACTCAATTTATATTTTTTATGCATTTACCACATTCTCCCTGCTATCAAAATGATGTGGTGTTTCCTATCTTCCCTACTAAACTTTAATCTCTTTGCAGATTCATTTTATATCTTATTTGCCTCTGTAGCTCCCTTAGCACCTAACACAGTACCTTATACACAGTAAAGGTTCAATAAGTGATAAGAGGTTAAAGGTTAAAGAGACACAGATTAAAGCTGTTCAATTTCAACTTTGCTTGTGTAAAAAGAAAAGGCTTGTCCCAAGTCCGTGACAATCCAATATATTTGTGCATGTCCTGCTGAGGGCAGAGCCTGGACTGGCAGTGAATCAGAATATCAAATGACTAAGGATGGTACTTGCCAGCACAGAGCTGGATCAGAGGGACTCTAATAAAGCATACGGGTAGCATATCAAAGATATATCAGGATTGCTGGGGGGAAAAGAAGTTTCCTCTTGCCCAGACTGGTAAAAGATTTTAAGTATTCTCTCTCCTTTTTCCTGTGTTCCAATGACACAGGATGATTCCTGTGGCAGAACCTGTTACGAATTTAAACTTCCTACCTCCTATTCTCATGCTGTGGCTAGAAGACATAAGAGGAAAGAATCAGATTTTCAGCTATTTTTTTGTTGTTGTTCTTTGCTTGGGGGATTTATATTAAGCAACTGATGGATGTATATAATGCTTTTAATTTTTCCATGCTTCTATTTATTTATATTAAGTTACTTAATCCTGACCTTAAATTTTGAGTGACTTGAGCAGCAGACTGAATCTGTAAAGAATAGGAGTATCCAATTGGTTTTAGACAAGAATAATTGACAAGGAATGATTAACTGATGCTCCCTAAACTAAGTCCCATTAAGTGTAATAGGGTGAGGTGTTTGATGATTAACTGTGTGTTTGTAGCAGAAGCCCCTTTGGCTTGCCTAACATTCCAAACTATTCACAAGACACCCTTGCGTCTTCTCCAGCAGGATAGATTGCTTTTAATCTGAACAGAGTAAAATGTCAAAAGAAATCATGACTTAATATAGGAAAGGAAAGAATTAGAGTGTTATCTAGTTACCTTGAACGAGTTCAACTATTCAAACCCAGATGAATTACAACCAAGATGATAAGAATACTTGCAGATATGATCTAAGAGTTGCTATTGATAATCTCTTAAAAATGAGAAATAGGCCAGGTAGTAGGAAAATGAAGATGACAATGTATTTTCAAGGAGGGCCAAAAATTCTGAAGAACAGAGAAGGGATGATGTGATATCCTTTGCTAGAAAATTTCTAAGATGGTTTATCTAAATAATGTCTTGTATTTAATAAAAACTATAGTTAACAGCTATGTAAAACTTTAAGGTTTACAAAGAGTTTCATAAATATTATTTCATTTGATTCTCACAACACTGGGAGGTAAATGCTATTATTATTCCCATTGCATAGATAAAGAAATTGAAGCTGAGGGAAGTTAAACAATGTGCCCAAGGTTCACACAGCTAAGTCACAATGTGAAAAGAATTCTAGTTCTGGAGTCAGAATAGTGTGATTTTAAAACCAGTGTTAGACACAGTTAGTTTACTGTGTGATTCTAAATAAAGTCACTATTGTAAAGTGGGGATAATAAACCTAACTCCCAGGTGTGTTGTGAGAATCAAATGAGATACTATTTATAAAGCTCTTATAATGCCAGGCACACAATAGTACTTACTAAATGCTTGGTTCCCCCCAGTCACCAGTGAGAGAATGAAGGATTAGGATACCAAGTGATTAATTATAGGAATTGAGTGAGCCACACTGATTCCATCTTGAGACTCATTTCTGGAGCTACCTTAGTTCCTATTCAGTTATGGGTCTAGTCTAGTTTCTATCTTGTAAGAAAACTTTATATTCAATTGGGAGAAAAACCTTATTGCATTGCCTGAACCTAGTCCTATGCAGTTGAGAAACTGGATACCTCTACCTGCTGCTCAGAGAACCTTGACTAAGGATCTCAGTTATGCTGATTAGAAATTCAGTCAGATACATAGATTGTTGCAAGGAATGTTCTCACAATTGAAAATATCAAACAACCAACTTTTAGATAATGTCTTATCTGAAAACAGGCCCTATCTTGATCAATTATTACATTTTTCCATATTCATTTTATTATCTAGACTCTTTTTTTTTCTGAATTCAGGGAATTTATTCCACTTAGAAATCAGATTAGCTAATATTGTACTTTTCCCTTTTAATTAATTGCTTAACTAGTTTAATTTAATTAGCTGATTTGATAAATTGTTCTTAATATATAAATGTCTCCCCCTGTATTTGGCTAAGTCAGCCCCAAGCTAAGGAAGGAACCTGGTCCCAATTTGCTGGGCAATTGGCATGCAATGCTTAAAAAAAATCAATATGCTTTGGAAGATCAAACCTTTGCTTTTTCGGTCATTCCATATAGCTAGTTAGCATGTGAGACTGAGTACGAATTAAAGTTTGCCTTGAATGCAGGTCCACCACTCTACACACTGTTTCATCTAGCATTAATTACAAAAGAAATTGTTGCCTCCTAAGAGACAACTCACCATCACTGTGAACAAGCCTGGAATAATAAGTTTCAATCTCTGAGCTTATATATTTCTAATTTTTTTTTGCATTTTACAATCCCAAATGTAGATTCATATCTATCCTACAGACCACAGAATGATCTTGGCCCTCCAAAGAATTTTAGAGGTTCATTTAGTGATGCTGCTAATCCTGGAGTTAACTAGATCAAATTCAAGTTTTACTAGCAAGGTTCTCCTGCTTTGTTTTAACCAAGCCCCTATACTGTGATAGTCACCAATAGTTACTACCAGTAATTAGGTCTGTTCAAAATTTCCCTGTAACTGCCTTTTTATCTTGTTTTCCTATTATTATTTTTTTAATTTTTATCATCAGTCAATAAATATTCATTAAGTAAGCACCTACTGTGTATAAGTCACTGTGCTAAGTACTGGGAATACAAAGTAAGATAAAATACGGTTCTTGCTTTCAAGCTGTTCCTAGTCCAATGGGAGAAAACACACAAACAACTACACAAAAACATACAAACAAGCTCTATACAGGATAATTGGATATAATTAACAAAGGGAAGGCACTAGAATGGAGGATTTTAGCTAGAACTTGAAGAAAACAGGGAAACAGAGGAGTGAGAAAGTTCCAGACCTAGAGGAGAGCCAATTAAAATGAATGAAGTAGGGAGATGGAATTTCTTGTTTGAGGACTATCAAGAAGGTCAACATCAGGGAAAATTGAAAACTAGTATGGAAGAAATTGGGCTTGACCCACACCTAAAACCACATAACAAGATAAGATCTAAATGGGTTCATGATTTAGATATAAAGAGTGATATTGTAAGCAAATTAGAGGAACATAGGATAGTTTCTCTCAGACTTGTAAAGAAGGAAGGAATTTGTGTCCAAAGAAGAACCGGAACTCTTAATTAAATACCAGATAGATAATTTTGATTATATTAAGTTAAAAAGTTTTTGTACAAACAAAACTAATGCAGACAAGATTAGGAGGGAAGCAATAAATTGGGAAATCATCTTTACATTTAAGGGTTCTAATAAAGACCTCATTTTAAAAATATATAGAGAGAATTTATAAGATATTTATAAGAAGATATAAGAAGATAAATGGTCAAATGATATGAACAGTTTTCAGATGATGAAATTAAAACTATTTCTAGTCATATGAAAAGGTGCTCCAAATCACTACTGATCAGAGAAATGCAAATTAAGACAACTCTGAGGTACCATTACACACCTGTCAGATTGGCTAAGATGACAGGAAAAATAATGACGAATGTTGGAGAGAATGTGGGAAAACTGGGACACTGATACATTGTTGGTAGAACTGTGAATGGATCCAACCATTCTGGAGAGCAAATTGGAACTATACTCAAAAAGTTATCAAACTGTGTATACCCTCTGACCCAGCAGTGTTTCTATTGGGCCTATATCCCAAAGAGATCTTAAAGGAGGGAAAGGGACCCACATGTGCAAAAAATGTTTGTGGCAGCCCTTTTTGTAGTGGCAAGAAACTGGAAACTGAATGGATGCCCATCAATTGGAGAGTGGCTGAACAAATTATGGTATATGAATGTTATGGAATATTATTGTTCTGTAAGAAATGACAGCAGGACGATTTCAGAGAGGCCTGGAAAGACTTGCATGAGCTGATGCTGAGAAAAATGAGCAGAATCAGGAGATCATTATACACGGAAACAAGAAGACTATATGATGATCAATTCTGATGGATGTGGCTCTCTTCAACAATGAGATGTTTCAAACTAGTTTCAATTATTCACTGATGAAAAGAGCCATATACACCCAAAAAGAGGCCTGTGGGATTTGAGTGTGGACTACAACATAACATTTTCATGCTCTCTATTCATGTTTGCTTCCATTATATTTTCCTTCTCAGTTTTTCTTCTTTTAGATATGATTTTTCTTGCACAGCAAGATAACTGTATAAATATGTATACATATATTTGATTTGTCAAGTATTTTAACATAATTAACATGTATTAGACTTCCTGCCATTTAGGGGAAGAGGTGGGGGGGAAGGAGGGAAAAATTTGTAACATAAAGCTTTGCAAGGGTCAATGTTGAAAAATTAACCATGCGGGGGCGGAGCCAAGATGGCGAACTGCAGACAGCGTTCTCTGTGAACTCCTGGGATCTTCCCTCAGACCCAGACAAAGTGAGCCTTCGAACTAGTTTTGGAGTGAGGGCTCCACCAAGCATTTGGACTACAACACACTTCTATCAAAAATCTACCTTGAAAGAACTCCGGAGAAGGTTAGCCTCAGGGGAAATCGGACGCTGGTCGCAATTAGACTCCAGCCGGGGCGGAAGTCAGGGCTGTGATAGAGGGGCGGATTTTAGGTACCCAGGAAGCCCCTGGGAGACGCCTGGGCCACTTTGCTCTGCTTGCGGGCAGGTGCTTTGGCAGATCTGCCTTTGGTAAAGGGTGGATCGAGAGCAGCTGAAAACGTGGTCCTAGTGCGAATCTAGCCCGACCAGCCTCAGACCGGAAGTCAACTCGGCAAACTGCCCCAGGGCAAATACAAATCGTTGCAGTTTTCTCTGTTTTTGACCAATATCCCAACTTTAAATCATGAGCAAGAAGCAGAAGAGAGCTCTCACCATAGAAAGCTTTTATGGAGAAAAAATAGAACAGTCCCCAGATCCTGACATTATGAAAACAATC
>JAJPUD010002845.1:240196-253800 GCA_023553655.1 Myrmecobius fasciatus
CCAGATGGATTTACATGTGAATTTTACCAAACATTCAAAGAACAATTAATCCCAATACTATATAAACTATTTGAAAAAATAGGGAAAGAAGGTGTACTACCAAATTCCTTCTATGACACAGATATGGTGCTGATAGCTAAACCAGGTAGGGAGAAAACTGAGAAAGAAAACTATAGACCCATTTCCCTAATGAATATTGATGCAAAAATTTTAAATAAGATTTTAGCAACAAGATTACAGAAAGTCATCCCCAGGATAATACATCATGACCAAGTAGGATTTATACCAGGAATGCAGGGCTGGTTCAATATTAGGAAAACTATTAGCATAATCAATTATATTAATAACCAAATTAATAAAAACCATATGATTATCTCAATAGATGCAGAAAAAGCCTTTGATAAAATCCAACACCCATTCCTATTAAAAACGCTGGAGAGTATAGGAATAAATGGGCTTTTCCTTAAAATGATTAGTAGTATCTACTTAAAACCTTCAGCAAGCATCATATGTAATGGAGTCAAACCAGAACCATTCCCAATAAGATCAGGAGTGAAACAAGGCTTCCCACTGTCACCATTATTATTTAATATTGTCTTAGAAATGTTAGCTTTGGCAGTAAGAGAAGAAAAAGAGATTAAAGGAATTAGAGTAGGTAATGAGGAAACCAAATTATCACTCTTTGCAGATGACATGATGATATACGTAGAGAATCCTAAAGACTCAACTAAAAAACTACTAGAAACAATTCACAACTTTAGCAAAGTTGCAGGATACAAAATAAATCCACATAAATCATCAGCATTTTTATATATTACCAATAAAGTTCAGCAGCAAGAGATACAAAAAGAAATTCCATTCAAAATAACTGTTGATAGTATAAAATATTTGGGAATTTATCTGCCAAGGGATAGTCAGGAACTATATTAACTAAACTACAAAACACTTTCCACACAAATAAAATCAGACCTAGTCAATTGGAAAAACTTAAAATGCTCATGGGAAGGCCGAGCGAATATAATAAAAATGACAATATTACCCTAACTAATTTACTTATTTAGTGCCATACCAATCAAACTCCCAAGAAATTATCTTACAGATCTAGAAAAAATAGTAGCAAAGTTCATTTGGAAAAACAAAAGGTCAAGAATTTCAAGGGGATTAATGAAAAAAAAGGCTGACGATGGTGGACTTGCTGTACCAGATGTAAAACTATATTACAAAGCAGCGGTCATCAAAACCATTTGGTACTGGCTAAGAAATAGAGTAGTCAATCAGTGGAAAAGGATAGAATCACAAGACAAACTAGGCAATAACTATAGCAATTTAGTCTTTGATAAACCCAAAGACCCAAGCTTTTGGGATAAGTATTCACTATTTAACAAAAACTGCTGGGAAAATTGGAAACTAGTGTGGAAGAAATTAGGGCTTGACCCACATCTAACACCACATACCAAGATAAGATCTAAATGGGTTCATGATCTGGATATAAAGAGTGATACTATAAGTAAATTAGAGGAACGTAATATAGTTTACCTCTCAGACCTATGGAGATGGAATAAATTTATGTCCAAAGAAGAACTGGAACTCTTAATTGAAAACCAGATAGATAACTTTGACTATATTAAGTTAAAAAGTTTTTGTACAAACAAAATCAATGCAGACAAGATTAGGAGGGAAGCAATAAATTGGGAAATCATCTTTACATTTAAGGGTTCTGATAAAGGTCTCATCTCTAAAATATATAGAGCATTGTCTCATATTTATAAAAATTCAAGCCATTCTCCAATCAATAAATGGTCAAAGGCTATGAACAGACAATTTTCAGAGGATGAAATTAAAACTATTTATAGTCATATGAAAAGGTGCTCCAAATCGCTATTGATCAGAGAAATGCAAATTAAGACAACTCTGAGGTACCACTTCACACCTGTCAGATTGGCTAAAATGACAGGAAAAGTTAATGATGAATGTTGGAGGGGATGTGAGAGGGCTGGGACACTGATGCATTGTTGGTGGAGCTGTGAACGGATACAGCCATTCTGGAGAACAATTTGGAGCTACGCTCAAAAAGTTATCAAACTGTGCATACCCTTTGACCCAGCAGCATTTCTATTGGGCTTATATCCCAAAGAAATCATAAAGAAAGGAAAGGGCCCCACATGTGCAAGAATGTTTGTGGCAGCCCTGTTTGTAGTGGCTAGAAACTGGAAATTGAATAGATGCCCTTCAATTGGAGAATGGCTGAATAAATTATGGTATATGAATATTATGGAATATTATTGTTCTGTAAGAAATGACCAGCAAGATGATTTCAGAGAGGCTTGGAGAGACTTACATGAACTGATGCTGAGTGAAATGAGCAGAACCGGGAGATCATTATACACGGCAACAACAGTACTATATGACGATCAATTCTTATGGACATGACTCTCTTCAATAATGAAATGCTTCAAACCACCTCCAATTGTTCACTGAAGAAAGCCATATACACCCAGAGAGAGGGATGTGAAATGTAGACCACAACGTAACATTCTCATACTCCTTGATTGATGTGTGCTTACATTGTGTTTCCTTTATCTGATATATCTTTTGTGTAGATAAGATTTTTCTTGCACAACAATGATAAGTTTGGAAATATGTATACATATATTTGATTTGCCAATATTTTAACAAAATTAACATGTAGTGGATATCCTGCCATCTGGGGGAGGGGTGGGGAGCTGGGGGGAAAAATTTGTAACAGAAAGCTATATAAGGGTTGTTGTTGAAGAATTACCCACACATATGTTATGCAAATAAAATTTTTAAAAAAAGGGAAAAAAAAGAAAAATTAACCATGCATATGTTTTGCAAATAAAAAGCTTTAATAATTAAAAAAAAGGTCAGCATCACTGGATTGCAAAATCTGGATAGTTATAAGTTATAGAAAGTCTGAAAGGGTAGAGAAGGCAAGTTATAGAGGATTTATGCTCAAGTTCCTGCCTTAAAATTTTTCACTTCAATTCAACCAAAAATTTATTGAATATCTATTATGTACAAGACAAAAAAAGTCCTCATCTAGTCTGTTCCATTGGAATTGGACCTTCCAAAACTTCCAAGGAAAAGGGTTCTGGTATTAAACTTTAGATGTACATATAGGTCTACACAACTGACTTATTGCCATAACTCCATGAAACTGCTTTCCCAAATATCTGTACTTGCTCCTAGTGAATACAATCTGGCATCTTGGTCACTGGAGAGGGGGGAGGAAGAGCGAGACATCACTTAATTCCCCCAGCATAAATTGCCAAATATTTGCTGACAGGCAAATCTCTTACCTACTATAAATGTGCCATTGTTGTGGTAGCACTTTTAGCTGCTATATCACATTACATCTCTATGTGATTTTCTAAAGCTATCTGTCATTTGAACTTCTGCCAAACTATGTGAACTCCATTTTGTATTTATGCAATTGATTTTTTGTAGACAGAATATGACTTTATATTTAGCTTCTCTGTCAAATTTTATTAATATAGGTTATATAACAAGTGATAAAATAAATTTTACGTAAGATTAAAATATTATTTTGCCATCCTCTAAAGTGAGGGAATTGAACTTGATGTCCTTTAAGGTCCCTTCAAGTTCAAAATCTATACATCTATGATCTATATAAGTAATGAACCCTATCTGGTCTAAATAAGCCTATATCTGAAAGTACACCTTTGAATTTTTTCTCCTCACTTACATCCCTATCTTCTAAGAATGAAGAAAAAAGTCAGACATTCCATACAAAGAGGGGGGAAGCAAGAGGTTCTGGATAGCTTAGTACAGTTACTATGGGAAAGATTATTTCCAAAACATGTACGCAATTGTTTTTGTATATTAAGAACACACCATTACACTCCTATTAATCCTTTTCTCAACCACCTCTTTTCACACTCTCTGGCTTTCAAACAGATAAGGGGATGTTTTCTTAAATGTCTTAACAATTACATACTAATATTAACCATTCCAAGACACTAAGGTATCTTCCAAGGATTTGGTCTGGCAGAGCTCCAGACACATTCTTTTTTTTCCTTTTAGGGGAAAACATTGTCTTCTGGGATTCCAAAGTTGGAACTAAAATTAGGAAACTGAACATGATGACAACATGACATTTTAGATAGTCAAGTCAAATCAACAAGCACTTATTAAGCACTTAATACACCACACTGCTGACTTGTAGATGCTCTTGAACACCTGGCAATGAAGTTTGAACCATATTCAGATGACAGGAAGATGCCTAAAGGTCTTAAGCAAATGAGCAGCATGATCAGATTTGTGTGCCAAGGATGTCAAGTCTAGCTGGTGAAGTCTGTCTTAGAAAAGGAAGATATTACAGATGACAATCTTTCAGTAGCCTATTATGGTTGTGGGGAATCTATAGGAGTGAGTTTGTATGTTGGAGTGAGTGAGTTCCAGCCTAACTAAAGTAAAAATCAAGAAGTTAAGTGACTTGTCCAAGGTCATACAGATAGTGTCAGAAGGGCAATTTGAACTCAGGTCTTCCTTATACCACCCCCAGTATTCTACCCCCCATAGCATTTTTCCTGCTATGTCTGTGTTATGGTATTCTCTTGTTTCTGTCATCTCAGTGCTAACATTTTTTCCCATTATGTTTTATCTTTGAATTAATTTCACTTCCACATTTTCCTTCCTATGTCCTTACTATTAACATTCTTTCCATCACTCCCCACCAAAATATTCTCATTACTTTAAAAACTCTACTACATCTTTTACCCACTACACTAACTGGCATTTGAGACTGCCCAACTATAATGATGTTATCCTTTGTGGAAATAAAGCCTGAGCTCCCTGCTCAGGTAAGTTCCAGTGTATTAAAACTTTCATTCATGCTTCATCAATCAAGGGAGAATTTGCTAGGTCTAAAATAAAGGTATTACTACCCTCCCCTTGTTTGCACCTGTGATGGACAAGGTATGAAACATTTCGTAGACTTTCAAACTCGAATGATGTGTTTAGTTAATTTTGCTAAGCTGCTTTTCTTTTTCTTTCTTTTTTTATCCTTTGTTGAATAAGGAGTGTAGGAGGATTTGGAAATGGTTGTTGTAAGAACAGAATATATCAGTTTTAAAATGTTTTAATAAATTAAAGGTATAATATCTTAGGGCAGCTAAAGTTACATAGTGGGTAGAATGGCAGGACAGGAGTCAGGAGGACCTGAGTCCAAATCTGGCCTAAGAATTTACAACTATGTAACCCTGGGCAAGTCACTTAATCCTGTTTGCCTAGTATCTTCAATTTTAAAATGAGCCAGGGAAGGAAATGGCAAACTCCTCCAGTATCTTCACCAAACATGGTCAAAAAGAGTTGACAGTAACTAAGGAACAGCAAAATAAGATTTTAAATTTTCCACTGTCCCCAGGTCTTGACCAATAATAGTAATAATAATAGTAATAACCCTCAAATTTTCAATTCCAAGACACTCTTCAAACTTCTGGGGGTAAGAGGCAATACCCTAGTAATCTGGAAAATCTGTGTGAAAAATTTTTGGCCATGTAAAATTGAGTATTTAATCATAAGCTATATGTAAGTCAATATTAAGTAAAAATATCATGCATAGATTTTATACATCTCTGTGTTTCAATTTTTCACTGTCATTTGCTAGCTTTCACATGTCATCTACAGCTTTCACAAAACTCCCCGAAAATTCCCATTTAATTTCTTATGCGAACTCCCCAATATAGTGAAACCATTATAAGGAATAAGGGATGATTGTTTGAAGTTATATATTGAATTTAAATAGATTCTAGGATGTAGAGCTATTGGGGATTCAAGGTATTACTTAATCTAACTTCTTCATGTTGCAGATAATGAAACTTAAGAGTAAATGTTGGGGCAACTAGGTGGTGCAGTGGATAGAGCACCAGCCCTGAAATCAGGAGAACCTGAGTTCAAATATGGACTTAGACATTTAACACTTCCTAGGTGTGTGACCCTGGGAAAGTCACTTAACCCTAATTGCCTCAGGAAAAAAAAAAGAGTAAATGTTTATGTTCTTTCTGTTAAATAGTATACATGCTCCTAGGGAAAGAGACTAATAATTTTGCTTTTGTCTTTTATATCTAGAGCCTAACACATAAGAGACACTTAATGAGTATATGTTAAATTGAAGAAATAAGCTATAATTCTTTCTCACAGAATGGAAAGATCTCCTGTTTCTAAAAAAAAAAAAAAAAAAAAAAAAAAAAGGAAATAGATCCCCAAAGGAAAAATAACAGAATAATAGGAGAGGGAAGAGAAATAGTCATGGATATGAAGCCATCCACCTCAGTTTATATTGGCAGCATGAATTTCCAAATATACTCCCTATTTCATGTTTGTCAATCTTTAAAATATTCCATCCTTTGGCCTTTTGCAAAACACACACACACACACACACAACACACACACACACACAGTCTATCTACTAACAGTCTATTAAATCCGAAGAATTACTAGTACCAAGAATCAAAAGCCCCTCAAAAACCAAATGCATCTATTACTGTAAAATGGCCTTCCTCTTGAGGAAGATTCTTGAGCAGATTCCCCTTCACTGGAGGTATTTAAAGTGAGGTTTAAATGAATTTTAAGCTCATCTCCTTTGTTAGTATGTTCCCCACTTGGGCTAAGTTTTCATGGCAAAAAGATCTAATAATTCCAGTGTAGGTGTCCTTAGTGTCAGATTATACTTAATAAAACTGTAAAACGTATTCTACTATGGAGCCTTAATTTGCCCCATGCACCAAAATATAGAGGGCACTGGCAACATTTGGCAATCATTCAGCAGTTTAGAAACAATTGAGGTTAGAATCTTTTATACAAGAACAATTAGATAAAAATCTGAAGCTAGTAAATGTTGCACTTCTAGCCCCAACTTCCAGAACCCTAGATGAACTTTTTTGTCTTCTCGCCATCTTGTTCAGCTCTATCCTTGACCTCTGAAGCAGCATTTGAAGCTCATTTCATGCTACTTGTCCTGGATCCATTTTGTATAACTTCTCTCAGGATTAAAATGTGTTGTTATGCTCTGTTTTCATTTTTATAGTCATTAGACATTTATATCCATGCTTGAAGTTTGCCAATGAATTCTTTCCCATTCAGTACCCAAAATAAATTCTCACTCTTAACCCATTTATTATCCCAGATAGATCTGATTCTAACCTGTTCCCTTTTTCCTATACTGCTTCCACTGAACATGGTTTGCTTAAGTTGTTTGCACAGCAGCTATTAAAATAGACTTGCTCTGCAAAAACTTTAAGGGTCATAAGACCCTAGTCATAATACCATCCCTGAAAATGCTTGGTTGTTGTCCTTCATCCTCAAAAAGGACTAAATTACATCACAATGTTAGAGTCAAATTACAGAGGCCCAACTGTGGCTGATTAGACCAATTTGAGCTTGGAATACTCTGCCACAGACCAACCACAAATAGTTCATATCAACTTTGGGGTGGATTTCTCTAACTCTGCACATCTACGCCACTAAAAATGACACACGGGGCAGCTAGGTGGCGCAGTGGATAGAGCACCAGCCCTGAAGTCAGGAGGACCTGAGTTCAAATGTGGTCTCAGACACTTCCTAACTGTGTGACCCTGGGCAAGTCACTTAACCCCAATTGCCTTAGCAAAAAGCAAAAAAAAAAAAAAAAAAAAAATGACACACTGAGGAACTCCATCTGAATGAATGAAAATGTCAATGGGTAAGATCTTAGCCTAGAATCTTGAAAAGTAGTGAATGTTCTAAATTGTTTTTTCTTATTAATACTTCCTTTAATGGTTTCTTCCAATTCTACTTCTGTGATCCTATGATTTAATAAATGTAAAATTCTTTTCTATGTGTTATCTTGTTCCATCTTTAAAATATCTCTGAATAGTAAAGGCAAGTAACATTATCCCTATCATACAAATGATGAAAATTAATTCGAAGCAGCTAAATAATGCCAAAAGTCATAATTAATATATGAGAGAACCAAGACCAAAATCCACTTCTGACCTGTGGTTTTCATCTGACCCAATGTTGCTTCTAATAAATGCTAGTAGTCACCTCAGATGGGTTATCACATAGAAATATTACACCAATGTTTTGCTAGTGGATATCAACAGTCAAAGAGAGATGTTGAAGAGCTAGAATAGTAAGTGAAACTAAGATGAAGAGTCTAAATTTAGAATGAGAAGCTCACAGGCTTCTGTGGTAATCTGTGGGGATTTCACAAGGCTGCTCTTTCAAATGGTCACCAGCTGCAGTCATTCTCTTGAATCAATTACTGAACCTGCAATTAAGATGTTAGTCAAAAGGATCTGTGATCTCCTCATTTACAAGCTCTGCCCCAGGCTGCAGATCTCAATCTCCACCCAGGCCTTTTCATCATGCGCCACTCCCTCAGGATTCCACTAAAGTAACACAGGAATCTTGCAATTTTTTTCTGATGAGAAAACTGAGCTCCAAAAAAGGAAAATCACTCACCCGAGGCAATACAGGTAGTAGCACTGGGATGCAGGGCACTGAGTTAGCACAGCGGATAGAGAGCAGCTTCTGGAATCAGGAAGAACTGAGTTCAAATTTAGACTTAAACACTATATGTGTGACTCTAGGCAAATCACTTAACCGTGTTTGCCTCAGTTTCCTTATCTGTAAAATGGCAAAATACTTCAGTATCTTAAGGAAAACAGAAAAAATGAGGTTACAAAGAGTCAGACACTAGTGAAAAGTCTGAACAATTGAGATTTGAACTCAGTTTTTTTGGTTTCTGTTTTGTTTTTTGCTGAGGCAATGGGAATTAAGTGACTTGCCCAGGATTAAGAACTCAGTTTTTCTAACTCCAAATCCAGCACTCTTTCTATTAATATGACTTCATCATATTCATTTTGGCTTTGTTTGCTTTGGAAAAATTCTTAAAATCAGTGGAAAAGTTTTGCTTCAATCATTCCTCCAAAATTTGGTCCTTGGGTCTATTGCATATTCAAACAGGTTCACTTTTAAGGATTTGGAAAAAGTTAGTGAAAAGGAAATGTATGGTGAATGTGCTTCAAAATATACTTACCTGCTCATTCATTCTACCAGGGTAGTATTTTGTGACATTATCCCAAATGCTCTGGTGAATAAATTCCCATTTGCTCACACTTCCTGTTAGGGCAGGTCACTTGGGTTTCAGTGACTAATGCTGGAAAAAGATATGCTGTCCATGTCTGCAGTGTGTGAAAGGATAGTCCCAGGCAAGTGGTGAGATGAATTCTGTCCCTTGCTTAATCCATGACTGTGCATATGAAATCAATTTTTGGTGTTATTGTTGTTTCTGTGTTATTTGAAAAAGAAACCCAGGGAATTGGGGAAATGGCAACTGGCAAAACTAATTGTGGGTGGGTGGCTCAAGATCTGGTTCTAAACCCTTGTTTCTTCAGGTCATCTATATGCTGTCATTTTCAGAATCAAATAAGAATGGCTAATAAACAGCACTTGAAGGAGAAAAGGAAAGGATAATTAGTTTTAGTCCTATTAAGGCATATAGTCCTTATACAAAAGAAGAAACAACAATTTCATGGAAAGCAGTGTGTTCCTTAAATTCCTTACAATGATAAGGCTTATATTTTCCCCCCAGGATGGTGTTTATCCACATATAAAATCAGTTAACAAGCTGAGTTTTGCGTTTCTTGAATATGCAGAGAACTGAGCCAAACTTATAAAAATGAAAACCATTCCCTAATGGATAAATGGTCAGAGTGTGAACAGGCATTCTCAAAAAGAGAAATAAAATCTATCAATAGTTACATTAAAAAATGTTCAAAATCATTATTGATTGAAGAAATACACATTAAAACAATTGAGATACCACCTTACATTTATGAGATTGGCTAACTTGGCGGAAAAGGAAAATGATAAATGCTGGAGAGGGTACAGAAAAACAGGATACTGATGTACTAGTAGTAGTATTGGGAACTTGTGTTCAAGCATTTTGGAGAACAATTTGGAACAATGCACAAAGAACTATAAAACTGTGCACACCCTTTGACCCACCAATACCACTAATAGGTTTATATATCAAATACATGGGGAAAGGATATAATACATATACAATGTCTGTATGTATGTATATATGTACATATATATATATATATATATATATATATATACACACACACAAAAATATTTGTAACAACTCTATGCAGTGGCAAAGATTGGAAATTGAATGGAGGGTAATCAATTGGGAAATAGCTGAATAAATATGGAATGATTGTTATGGAATATTACTATAAGAAATAAAGAGGACAACCAGGTAACACAGTGGATAGAGTGCCAGGCCAGGAGTCAGGAAGATTCATTTTCCTTAGTTCAAATATAGTTGTCCAAGGTAAAATTAGACAAGTCATTTAACCCTGTTTACCTCAGTTTCTTCATTTGTAAAATGATCTGAAGGAAAAAAATAGTAAACCACTCCTGTATCTTTGCCAAGAAAACCCTAAAAAGGGTCATGAAGAATCAGGTATGAAAATGACTAAGCAGCAACAACATGAGAAGTTGAGTGAGCAGAAATACCAGGAAGACTTGCATGAACTGATGCAAAGTGAAATGAGTAGAACCAAGAGAAGATATAGAATAACGTATATTACTGTGCATAGTAATAGCAATATTGAAATGATGACTATCAAAGATTTAGCTACTTTGAGCAATAAAAAGAGCCAAAGTAATTTCAAAGGATTCATGGTGAAAAGTGTTAATCACCTTCAGAGAGAGAACTAATGAATTCTCAATGCAGATTGTGAATTTTTTCTACTTTCTTTGTTTCTTACTACATTTTTTTTTTACAACATAGCTAATGTGTAAATATGTTTCGCAGGACTTCATATGTTGTATTTGTTATATTACTTCTCAATAGGTGGAAGAGGGGAGAGATTTGAGTTTAAAAAAAGATTTTTAATGAATTTTAAAACATGCTCAGAGAAATAGAGCAGTCAATCAGTGGCATAGGATAGGACATCAGGACAAGCTAGGTAATAATGTTAGCAATTTAGTGTTTGATAAACCCAAGGACCCCAGCTTTTGGGATAAGTACTCACTATTCGGCAAAAACTGCTGGGAAAATTGGAAACTAGTGTGGAAGAAATTAAGGCTGTACCCACATCTAACACTGCACACCAAGATAAGATCTAAATGGGTTCATGATCTAGATATAAAGAGTGATATTATAACCAAATTAGAGGAACATAGGATAGTTTACCTCTCAGAGCTGTGGAGATGGAATAAATTTATGTCCAAAGAAGATCTGGAACTCTTAATTGAACACCAGATAGATAATTTTGATTATATTAAGTTAAAAAGTTTCTGTACAAACAAAACTAATGCAGACAAGATTAGGAGGGGAAGCATCAAATTGGGAAATCATCTTTACATTTAAGGGTTCTGATAAAGGTCTCATCTCTAAGATATATAGAGAATTGTCTCATATTTATAAGAATTCAAGCCATTCTCCAATTGATAAATGGTCAAAGGATATGAACAGACAATTTTCAGATGAGGAAATTAAAACTATTTATAATCATATGAAAAGGTACTCCAAACCACTATTGATCAGAGAAATGCAAATTAAGACAACTCTGAGATACCACTACACACCTGTCAGATTGGCTAAAATGAAGGAAAAGATAAAGATAAATGTTGGAGGGGATGTGGGAAGACTGGGACACTGATGCATTGTTGGTGGAGCTGTGAATGAATCCAGCCATTCTGGAGAGCAATTTGGAGCTATGCTCAAAAAGTTATCAAACTATGCATACCCTTTGACCTAGCAGTGTTTCTATTGGGCTTATATCCCAAAGAAATCATAAAAGAAGGAAAGGGCCCCACATGTGCAAGAATGTTTGTGAGAGCTCTTTTTGTAGTGGCTAGAAACTGGAAACTGAATGGATGCCCATCAATTGGAGAGTGGCTGAATAAATTATGGTATATGAATGTGATGGAATATTATTGTTCTGTAAGAAATGACCAGCAGGACGATTTCAGAGAGGCTTGAGAGACTTGCATGAACTAATGCTCAGTGAAGTTAGCAGAACCAAGAGATCATTATTCACGGCAACAACAATACTATATGAAGATCACTTCTAAGGGACATAACTCTCTTCAACAATGAAATGCTTCAAACCAGTTCCAATTGTTCGGTGAAGAGAGCCATATACACCCAGAGAAAGGGATGTGAAATGTGGACCACAACATAACATTTTCATGTTCTCTATTGATGTTTGCTTGCATTGCATTTCCTTTATTGGATTATTATTTCTTGTAGATACGATTTCTCCTGCACAAAAAATGATGTGTGGCAATAACTATACATATATTCAATTTCTTAAGTATTCTAACATAATTATCATGTAGTGGATATCCTGCCATCTAGGGGAGGGGTGGGGAGTAGGGGGGAAAAATTTGTAACAGAAAGCTTTGTAAGGGTTAATGTTTAGGAATTACCCATACATATGTTTTGCAAATAAAAAGTATTAATAAAAAAAAAATAAAATAAATAAAAAAATAAAAAAAAACATGCTCAGAATTGCCCCTTGTGAGACAACCAGCAGAGACAGTGCTCTTCAGATGATCAGGCTGATTCCTAAAGCTGTATGTTTTGAGAAAAGAGGGAAAAAACAGAAAAAAGAGTTTCTTTCTTGGGGGCATTTGGAAGACATAGGATAAATTATTTAGACAAACATTAACACATTGTTTCTTCTGGTACAAGTACCTTTGAGTCCTTAGCATGACTTTTATTCACAGATAAGAGGATATTGACTAATGTTAACAGAAAAAGGAAAAGAAAAAGCAGTCCATCTCATTTATTTTTAAGAAGCAACATGACTAAATGATTAGAATAATGAAATAAGTCAGGAAGACCTGGATTTAAATCCTGCCTCTTATAATTATTAGATATATGACTATAGGCCAGTTATTTAACCTTCAAAACTCAGTTTCTTTAATATGTAAATTGGAGATACTGATTCCTGGGGTACTTTCTTCCCTGTATTGTTGTGAAGATCCAACAAGGTAATATCTATAAAATACCTTGCAAAACTTGAAGTGGTTTTTAAAATGATAGCTATTATAATTTACTTCCTCCTCAAAAAATTATGAATAAGTTAAACTACAAATTGATTAGTGATATTCAGAAACTTCCATTCCTCTATTATCATTTCTTCATTATCTAAAGTAGTGCAAAGACACTTTGTTTTCTGTGTAAAGTTATGTTTTCTTACTGATTTAGCTTTCACTCAGAACACTTCAGTACCTTGGTCAGATGCTGAAGCAGCAAGGATCCTTCTTTATGGCTTTGATAAGTATTGTTTCCTAACCCTCAGAGATCACATTGAAACAGGGATGCAAAAGAGGAGATTGGAAAATAGATGGTGGAGGGCAGTTAGTTGGCGCAGTGGATAGAGCACCAGCCCTGAATTCAGGAAGACCTGAGTTCAAATCTGGCCTCAGACACTTAACATTTCCTAGCTGTGTGACCCTGGGCAAGTCATTTAACCCCAATTGCCTCAGCAAAAAAAAAAAAAAAAAGAAAGAAAGAAAGAAAGAAAGAAAGAAAGAAAGAAAGAAAGAAA
>JAJPUD010002845.1:253810-268885 GCA_023553655.1 Myrmecobius fasciatus
AGAAAGAAAGAAAGAAAGAAAGAAAGAAAGAAAGAAAGAAAGAAAGATGGTCCATCAGCCACAGTCTACAACACAATAAGTGGAAAGCCTTGGACTTGGAGTTAAAAAACTTAGTATTGTATCCTGGCCCCCAAATTGATAACTAAATTCAAACAAATAAATCAATCAACAAGCATCTACCTAATAAGTGACAGAAATTATGTTAGGCACTAAGGATGCAAAAAAAAAGAATAAAACAATTTCTGCATTCAAGGAGCTTATATCATAAATGAGAAATACATATATAATCTCTGTAGAGTAAATATAAATATAAGTAAATATAAAGCATATAAATGCAAAGCACCTAGATACATAGTAATTTAGGGAGAAGGCATTTGCAGTTGAAAGAATTAGAAAAAAAAGTTGATGTAGGTGATGCTTCAACTTTCTCCATCAACGAAATAGTCATAATACCTGTTCTCTCTCTTAGAACTGTTGAAAAATTAAATGAGAAAGATATATGAATATAATGAATTTGTTTTGCACTTGAAGATACAATGAATATGAAGGGTTCAGAGAACTTTGAATAGGCTTGTATGAATTAATATAGAGCAAAAGCAGAACTGTACCAATTAACATGATGATCACAATAATGTCAAGGAAAATAACATTGTAAATCTAGACTTAAATGACAAAATTATGACTTCATAAGATTAATGGTGAATCATGTTCCAACTTTTTTTAGAGAAATGGTAAAATATAGGTATGAAATGGATCATCAATTCACTTTACTTTTCTGTTACTTTACTATTTTGTTAGACACTAATTGTGTGATCCTGAACAAAGTCACTTAACCCTGTTTTTCTCAGTTTCCTAATCTGTAAAATTAGGTAGAGCACAAAACAGCAAGCTATTCCACTCTTTGCCCAGAAATTCCCAAATGAGGTTATGAACAATCAGACATGACTGAAACAACTGAACAATTTGAGCAAACTTTGTTACTATGGAAGTTTCTACTCTTTCCCACTCATGTCTCCAAATGACAGACCCTCAGACTTGAGCAGCATAAATATATTAGCACATTCACCAAGAACACAAATGGAACGAAATTATCTTAAGATCATCCAATCTCTTCAGTTTAATGGTTCTCATTATCATTTGAATAACTCCATTTATCTCAAACCACATAAACTCACTTCACTACTCCAGATGTGAATTAAGCCAGTAATAATTTCCTAAAGAGGTGATGTCCATTCATCATCTAAAGAGACATACAGAGTGGGAAAAGCACAAGACTTGTCATCAGGAAGTCCTAGGTTTGAATCCCTTGTTGGCTGTAAGCTTAACCATAATGATGGTTATGAATTTTAATAATGGTAATGAATTAACTATAGCAACCCCCAAATTCATCATCTGAAAAAATGAGATCAATAATCACACCTACTTCACAGAATTCCCATGAAGATCAAATGTATATAAAGTGTTTTTCAAATCTTAAGAGTTCTGAATAAATCAGCTATTATTGTTACTGTCTTTCCTACTCATGTCTCTAAATGACAGACCCTCAGGTTTGAGCAGCATAGGACATTAGCCCAAACACCAAGAACACAAATTGGCTTGTGTGTATGCAATTTCAAGGAGAGAGGTCCAGTTTAGTGTTCTGCAGAGAAATCTTCACTATGAAACAAAGAACATAAGAATTGTTGCATTACCTGGGGATGCAGCTAGTCTCTGATAGTGACCTTAAGGGCAATGTTACAAAGGACATGGATGTCCCTCTTCATGTCAATATTAGGCTGCTTCTTATATGGATTAGGGTGAACTTGAGACAAGTTATCAGTGCTAGCAAATCAACTATTTCTAGTAGTCAAGGTGGTTTTTAGGCATGTTTTCCCCTTGAGATTTTATGTCAGATATGACTAGAAGCCTCCTTCCCTAGCAGTTTGTAAGGGCAACCTTGCCAGATGTACACAGCACAAAAATTAAAACCACAACTTCTTGAATGATTTCTTCCTGGGAGGACTGAGAGCAATGCTGCTCTGTTACAACTGCTTATAACTATCTCCTCCCAAAGGGTCCTGGGATATTTCTTTGATTCTATAAAGGTCTTTCAAGTAGGTTGAAACAAACATATATGTGTGTGTCTGAGCTGAATGTCAGTCACACAAACCAAGAAAAGTTTGTTATAGACACCACATGACCAAGGTGCCTTGCAGTAGGCTAAAGCAGTGGGTAACATTCTAGGAGCAAACCAAGTCCAGAACAAATGGCAGTAGCAGAAGGAAACTATTTTGTAGAAAATATTCTTCTCTAGGGAAATGGAGTGAAAGTGTGCATCCACATAAAATCCTTTAGTACCATGTTCCAGCTGAGCCTCAGAACCCATCATAAAATGCTGCCCTTTAAAATTTTCTGTCCATTCATATTATTTTGAATAGTATGTAGTCCATGTTTAAATTAAATATAGCTTACTCAAAACACAAACAATAGAATTCAAAGCAGCTCAGAACCCAAAATGCATTGAATTCAATTCTATCCAGTCCAAGAAGCATTTATTAAGCACCTGGTACTGGCAAGGTACTGTGCAAGGGGCACAAATACAAAAGAACAGACTCACTCTAAATTAGATTGTATTCTAAGTTAAGGAAGGATACAAAATTAAACACATAATATAAATGATTATTTGAGCAGGAAGGAGCAAGTACTAACAAAAAAGGGGAATCCCAAAAACATCAAATAGTACACGAACTGTTCCCTCACTTAAAAAAAAATGATAGATTCAAAAAGATGGAGTTGAAGAAAAAGTACCATCAAACATGGAGAACAATCTGTGCAAAGGCACTGAGCTGGAAAATAGAGGATCAATATTAAGAAAGTGCAAGATGGTTCATTTGGCTAAAATATTATAAGAGAAATTAGATTCATGATCTAACTTTTCTAGTACTAAATATAGGACCATTGTAAGTTCTTTGAGTTTAAAATAGTTTTTTTTAAATTCTGATTTAAGTTACTAAGAAGTTTCAAGATTCATAAGAAATGATTACTCAAATAATAATAAACATTTTTTCTAAGAACAATTCTTTGAAATAGGCCAAGACAAATATTATCATAACTTCCAGGTAAGGAAACTAAGACTCAGAGAAGCTTGATAACTGCCTGGAGTCACATAACTGATAAGTATTGGAGCCAGGAACCATAGACTTATAGGATCATAGATCTAAAGTAACAAGGGACCTTAAAAGTCATCTAGTCCTATTCCTTTCAAAAGTTAGTTGCCTCCCTCTCAAACGTCCTTAAATTTAATTATTTTTTATTTCTTCTCTTTGTATATGTTCTGTATATGATTAAATGTCTTTGTTACTTCCCATTGGAATATAAGCTCCTTGCAATTAGACTTTGTTTGATTTATTATATTTATATTTACTCTGCCTGGCATATATAGTAGACATGTGATAGATTTTGTTGATCAATTGATATGGATGAAGAAACTGAGACTTGGATAGCTTAAATGAAATGTTCAAGGTCACAAAGGTAGATATTAGAGGGAAGATAAAAGCTGGGTCTTACCTGACTCCCAGTTCAGTGTATTTTCCACTAACATCAAGTTGTTGGGGTTATTTTCTAGCAGTTTTCATATCTAGTGAGAGAAAAAGAGAATTATCCGTACATTTCATTTTTCCAAATTTTCTTTCCCCTTATAGCATAGATAATATAGAAATAAATATATGAGATTTACTTTAATGATTGTAATCTAAGTTTAAAATGAGTAATTTTATCAATAGCAAATCAATGAAATCATGAACAATACCTTTAAATGGTCAATTTCCATACAAGAAAACACTCAATTGTTCTTAGTGTAAGTCATTATTTTATTGCAAAAAAGCAATAAATTTCAAAAAGGAAATATTCAAATATCAGGAAAGATGAATTAGTAGTTGTCATAACTATCAGCCACTTCAGAGTTTAAATTATTTATGGGTTGCTTAAATTCTTCATTAATATCAGTGTCACAAAGGCTAGAGACAATTGCAATGAAGCCATCAAATTCCCAGATTGTCAAATACATATGGCTGAGCTTCTAGAAGCAGAAGACCACAGTTACTTTTCCCTTATCATGCCTATTCCCTTCCTCCTCTAACAAGAAAGAACAAGAGGTTCAGGTTATACCACAGATAGCATATCCATTGAGCTAGTTTACATCTGAAAAAAGTATTTTCCCTTTTGAAAAAAATTTCATCAAAATAACTCACCTTTCACTCTCATAAAGTCTACTTTACACTGGACCATAACTGCGGGAATAGTTAATCATGTGAAATTGTTTACACACCCATTTGGTGATTAAAATTTCCCCTATCATTGAGCTTTGAACAACATATGCAGGTGCAAGGGAAAACTGTCCACTGTCACTTTCATGACTTTGACCTAATATCATCACACAATGAGCTGGATCGCTATCAAAGAAAAAAAGACTGAAAAAGCAGTTTTCAATGACTGTACCAGACAATGCTCTGTGACTTCTCAGTAGGTGACTTCCAAAGGAAAATAATGCTAAACAGGCACAGTGGAAAATGTTTCTCATGCTAGCAAATACATTGGTGTATAATCTTTTTTTTCTCCAGAATAGATGCTTAACAAATGTTTATTGAACCAGAGAATAAGCAGATGAGTTGTGATTTCTGAGCAACTGTTATTAACATTTGAAGGATTATAGAAACAGGAAAGATATCATTAGATAAAGAGAAGGGCAAGCATCTTGATTTTCAAAAAAGGCAAGAATCACTAAACTATAGCCAAAAGAGATATACTTTGATTCTGATGAAACTCAAAGAATGATTCATTATAGATATGGTTGTTAATTTCTAGACTGGGAAATAGTGTTTCCAAAGAACCAGTTAGGAAATAGCAAATTAGCTTCATTTTTTTCTTTTAACAAAACTACTAAACTAGTAAATGAGGGCAATCATATAGGTAGAAATTACCTGTATCTTAGCAAAACTTTTAATAAAATATCTCTTATTATTTTTGTGAAGATGAAAAGATATGTACTGGAATATTAATACAATTAGATGTATTCAGAATTCCTGGAGAAGTTGGAATCAAAGAAAGTTGCTAATAGCTCAATGTCAATGTTGCTGGTGGCCCCCAGTAGAGTAGCCCAAGGATCTCTTCCTGTCCCTGTGCTAGTAAACATTTTTATCAATAACTTAAATAAGTCATAGATGGGATATACAGATTTATGAATGACACAAAACTAGGAGGAACAAACAGCAAGTGAAAAACTCAAAGAGAAGCAGATCCCTGTATATTGACTGAGAAAACTACAACTTGACATTATTTATGCTCTGTTGTATTTATTTTGTTAATTATTTTTCAATTACATTTTAAACTGATTCACTTGGTGAATTTTGTGAGCAAATTTGTCAGCTCTGAGATAGAAATTCAGTAAGGGATAAATAAAGTCTTACCGTTGAATACAACAAATCAACTTCATAAATACAAAATATAATTACAAAATAGTTTTTCAGAAAAAAAAAGACCTGTTGGTTTTAATGGACTCAATCAATGAATCAGCAGTGTGATGTGTTGTCTCAGCAAAAAGCAAAAAAAGAAAAAAGAAAAAAGTATAGCATCCAAAAATAGCAAGAAATTAACAAAATTCAAAACAAAAACTTAATTGAAAAAGTTGGAGCTGATTTAAAAAAAAAACCCAATAAATTAGATAAAACACTATATAACTTGATTGTGAAGAAAGGATAAATTACCAGCATCACAAATGAAAAAGAACACAGGTAAAGAAGAAATAAAGGATTTTTTTTAGAAACTCTTTAGGCAAAATATGAGAAATATTGGGTATAGCAATAAAACCACAAGAAAATTGAGAGAATAACCATAAACAAAATAATCATTTTGTGCAAATGAATGATACACTTGAAGAATCCTACAGTCAACTAGAATATAATTGAAGCAATTAACAACTTAACAATCAGGATATAAAATATACACAAAAACATCAGCAGCAATTCTTTATAATTTCCCCTCAAAAAAACCAAGCAAGATAAGATGAAAAAAGAAATTCCATTTAAAATTAGAACAGAATGTATGTAATATTTGGGAGACTACTTTCTAGACACACAAGCACTATATAAATATAACTACAAACTACTTTTTTACAGAAGTAAAGAAGGATCTGAATGATTGGAAAAATTCTAATTGCTCACAAATAGAACAAGTCAATGTGTTAAACATGATACCTAAATTAGCACACTTATTTCATGCCATATCAATCAACTACCAAAGTAATAACTCTGTAGAACTAGAAAAATAATAACAAAAGTCATATTGTTGGGGCGTGGCACAGTGGATAGAGTACCAGCCCTGAAGTCAGGAGTACCTGAGTTCACTTAACATTCACTAGCTATGTGACCCTGGGCAAGTCATTTAATAACCTCAATTGCAAAAAAGGAAAAAGAAAGCATACTGTTTTTCTTCTTTCCCTTTCATTGTTTTCCTTTTATTTGAGTTGTCTTGTACAAAATGACTAATATAGAAATGTTTTACATAATTGTACATATAGAACTTATATCTGATTACTTACAATCTCAAGAAGTGGAGAGAGGAAAAGAAGATAGAATTTGGTATTCAAAACTTTAAATCAAAATGTATTAAAATAATGAAAATTTGGTATTTGTTAAGGAAAAAAGAGATTTACCAAAGAAGCAGAATGTTACACAACTTATAAAACCAAATGTACCTGAGATCTTAAAATTCAATAAATCCAAAGACTCTAGGAAATGGAATAAGGGCTTATTACAATGAGTTTTTTTTTAACTGCTGGGAAATTTAGATAGCAATATGGAAATTATATGAAGACCAAAGCCTCACATATTATACAAGATAAGATCTGAGGTCACATCATAAACTCATTAGGGAAATATAGAAAAAATTACCTATGAGGTCTGTGGATGAAAATATTCATGACCAAAGAACAGAAAATATCAAAGAAGAAATTTTGGTTACCTAAAATTTAAAATCTTTTTTCACAAATCTAACAAAGCTAAAATTAAAAATAAATGATTGCCTGGGGGAAATCTCTGCAGAAAGTTTCATTGATAAATAATTAATTTCCAAGACTTATAAGGAGCGAATTTAGGAGAATGAGATTCATTCCCCAACTGATAAATGGTGTGGGGAAAGGAAGACAGTTCTTAAGGGAAGAAAACCAGGCTATTTACAGCCATATGAAAAAAAAATCCTGCTAATTAAAATTACAAACTTAAGCAATTCAGAGATTCTACTTCACATACTAGAGTGGCATTAATGACAAAAAGAGAAAATAACAAATGTTGGAGAAGCTATGGGAAGATAGGTACATTTGACTGACCTGTATAATCATTCTGAAAAGCCATTTGGAGTTACACACAAAAAGTTGCTAAACAATGCATGGTCTTTGACTAAGCTATAACTTACCACTACTAAGACTGTGCCCTAAAGAAATCATAGGGAAAGGGAAAAGTCCTTTATATACAAAAAATATTTAAGTCAAGTCTTTCTATGGTGACAAGAAAACTGAAGTTAAAGGAATGCCCAGTAATTGAGGAATGGCTGAATAAGATATAATATATGAATGTATTATATATTGTGGTAACATATTGTGCTATAAGAAATAAAGAAATAGATTATTTCAGAAAGATATGAAAAGATTTATATGAATTGATGCAGAATGAAATGAGTAGAAACAGAACTTATACTGCTATAGTAGCAATACATATTTGTGTTATATTGTTATCAAAAAATTGATATTATACCATATCAATGTAATATATAAATTAGTGTGTGTATATAAATATAGAAGATAATGTTAAAACGAACAATTTTAATAACTTTTTAAAATTCATGAAGAATAATATGAACAGAATTAGGACAATAATTTATACTCAGTCCAATCAAATAAATATATAAAGTATCTACTACATGCCAGGAACTGTAGTACGTGCTAAAGGTACAATTAATATGAAAAAAGACAATCCCTACGCTCAAGGAATTCCCAATTTTGAGAGAAGTACAAAAAAGAAGACAGAAAAGTAGGAAGAGGACAGGGAGAGTAGGGGTACCTGATATTAAGTCCAGTGGAGTTATACTCCTGAGTATATACTATATACTCATATAGACCTGGTTATACAAAGTGGAGTACCAGTTCTGCCCCCTTATAAAGGAAGGCATTGGGAGTTTGGTAAACCACCCTCAACCCTTCCAATCAAAAACAAGAGAAGACTGGATATCACCTTGTTGATGAAATTAGAGGTGATGAGTTTAATCTGGGAAGGACATTAATGTGATTCATAAACTGAGAGCCACGAGCAATTACCTCATAAACACTAACGAGATGCTAGGTCCCACATACAAGATAGTAGTACTTTTTTAATATGGAAAAAGGAAAAAAAAAACTTTAATCCAGGGCAAAAAAAAAAGGGTAAAAACTTTCCTGACTTATCTAGATACAAACTGAAATATGTCATGTCCAGTTTCCAAGATGTAAATCTCCTCTTACTGATAAGGACTAGTTTACTGAAAATAATCAGAAGGATTTTTTTTTAAGATATCTTTGCTCTCAGATCTCTTAAGGAATATTGCTGGATTTTAATATTTGCACTGTACCTATGTTGTATCTACATAGTTATATTCATTTTTCACCCCCCACCACCACCTTAGAATATAAACTCCTTAAGAGCAAAGACAGTGTTTTTGTCTTTCTTTGTATCCCCAGTTACTGAGATTGAAAACCAGACCTTAGTTTCCTCATTTTATTTTTTTTTCTCAATAGTATTTTATATTTCCAAATACATGAAAAGATAGTTTTCAACATTCATTTTTGCAAAACTTTGTGTTCTAATTTTTTTCACTTTTCTTGGAAAAGAAAGGGTGGATTAAAATTACATTCTTTGATTTGACAGGGGAGTCTATGGCCACCCTCAACGCGCCCAATCTCATCTGATTTGATAGGGACTCTATCCTCCCCTAAGCCTCTCTCTAATTTATTAAGTGCTTAGAATGTAGCAGTTCCTGATCATGGGGAGCTAATATTCCCGTTCAGGAGATAATATGCAAGTAGAAAAATAAATATAAAATATATACAAATTTCCAAGGGAAGACATTAGCAAGTGATTAGAGAAAGGTTCTCTATAAAAGGGGAGGATTGCATTCAATGATATAGTAAACTATGTACAGTCTAGAGCACAGAGTTAAATCCACATTTACTGGTTATACATGCCACTTAACTTCTTTTTGCCTTGGTTTTCTCATCTGTAAAGTTGTTTAAGGCTCAAATGATGTAATAATTGTAAAGTATTTAGCACAGTACCTGGTATACAGTAAACTATATAACTTATAACTATATAAATGGTAGGGGCAATGAGGTGATGCAGTGGATAGAGCACCATACCTGTCATCAAGAAAGCCTGACTACAAATCCAACCTCAGACTCTTACTAGCTGTGTGATCCCAGGCAAATCACTTAACCATGTTTATCTCAGTTTTTTCAAGGAAATAGAGAAAGAAATGACAAATCACTCTTTTCTGAGAAAACTCCAAATGTGGTCACAAAGAAACACAACAGAAAATTACTTGACAACAACAAAAATATAAATGTTAACTATTGATATTATTTTCTAGCATCTTTCAGCCAATTATCTGTGGATTTATTTACTTTATTTAATGTTGATTATTGTAAAAGCCTATTTGTTCGCTACTACTACCTTCATGACAAATGTCCTTAATGATTTGTTGACAAGCCTGATTTAAAAAAAAAAAAAAACTTTTTTATGAATGGAAAAGGAAACACAAAAATCAATAGTAGTTAATGTCTATGGTGCTCTTTTAAAATTATTTTTAATAAGGTCTAGTTAAAAATTTTTTTGTATTATCTTCTTTATAAACTTGTGGCTTGATAACCTCAAAATTGAGTCACCTACAGAAAGGTCTCCTCTATATATACTAGATAAAGTCCAGACACTTTTCTTAATTATATTTAAAACAATTTATTCCTTCTCTAAAAGCACATCTGAGAACACAATTTGTTTCACTGTGGTGACTCCGTTGTTTTTGATTATGAAAAGAACTTGTTATGATAATTTTTGCAGATCTTTTCAATTTTCTTTCTGCTTGTCATGCTTATATTTTTATTCTTAAATGTGCTTAGAATAACTGAATACCTTGGTAACTCACAAAGCATTCTTTAAAATACTTTTACATTTTATTGCTTCTATTTTATGAAGTGAAAATGCTCACAATTTTCCATCATCTTTTTATGTAAAATTTTACAAATGACTTTAAATTCTAACTTTGTGTTTCTCTTAACTGCCCTCTCTCTTCATTAGGGAAGTAAGTCAAATATTTGCTTAGGCACTTTTAGGTTCTTTTGATTTTCTTGTTATGGCAACTGATTTGCATTCATCAAATTATATATAAAATTGTTGTCATTGGTTTTATGTGCCTTTTTTTGTTCAGATTTCACTTTTCATAATGAATGGTTTCTTTAAAATAAAAGTGGTTTCCTTTGTAATCCTTTGCATTATAAAACATTATATTAAAAAGATCCCAAAGACTTCACTAGACTTCCAAACAACTCCATGACACATTTTATAACATGTACATAAGATGCAATTATTTTTAAGATAATATTTTTTCCAAATTTTGTCACAAGCCCTGCAGTATGAGTTGATAAAATGTCTCACAAAACGATGCTACTTGTTGCCTTTGATACACAATTAAAGCTATTCTAAAAAAAATGCCTCAATTGTCCTCTTCAAGAAATTGAGAAGCATCCTTTCATTTAGTAACCACTTTGTTTTAAATTTTTTTTAATTTTTAAAAATATTAATTTTTTTCATTTGTTTCTTTTTCAAAAAGCTGACACAATTTTCTTTTTTGTCTTGTGTATTTTTCATTTATAATCTCTTGAAATATAGCTCTGAAAAAAAAAACATTTTTATAAAAGAAACAGGAGCGAACCACTTTTGGTGGTGAGCCTCTCTGTGTTTAGTTAGACTTCTCCTCCAAAAACTGATAGTATGCTTCTGGAACTATAATCAAAGCCTAACATGGCAAAAAAACTGCTATTTCCGGTGCTCTGCTGGCATAGCCTTTTAGAACCCAGGAATAAGTCCATGACATCATGATGAGCCATACTAGTTGCACTTTGTAGATGCAGTCCTAACATTAAGCACAGATTTTCCTTATTTGCAAATTCTACCCATTTCTCTTGGCTCTGCCCTATGGAGACAAGCAGAACAAGTGTAACCTTCTACCATGAGACAGTATTTCATATTCTTGGGGACAGCTACCATATTCCTTCTCCCAGCCAAAAATCCTTATTTTCCTTAACCTTTCTTCATTTGATATAAACAAAGGTCCCTTCCCCATTCTGACTGCTCTTTCATGGACACTCTTCAACATTATCAATGTCCTTCCTAAAATATGTTAAAATATATAAATATCTTATAGATGAAGAAATCAAGGCTGAATGAGCCTTGTCTATAGTCACATGGTTAATAAGCAGATTATCAGTTCTGACTCCTGGACTAATCAATCAATCAACAAGCACTTTTCAAGGGACTACTATATGTATGTCATGCATTCTCTTAGATACTGGCGATAAAAAGATAAGAGAGTCCCCTTGTCCTCAAAGAGCCTACATTCTGTCTAGAGAAATATATACACACATAAATGTTCAACCTTATTAAAAAGGCCTTTGAAGTTGTATATTTATGCTTTTATTAACTGATTCTGACCTTTTGATCCTATGATCCTAAAATATAAAATGTATATTAGGCAGCTAGGATCAAGAGGAAAGACTTCACAGAGAAGATGGCTTGGCCAGGGATGTAAAAGAATCTAGAGAATCTAAGAATGGGGAAGAAAAGAGAATGTCTGCGGGCAACAGAAATTTAATAAGCTGTGTGATCTTGGACAAATCATTTAACCTCAGTCTACCCCAGTTTCTTCATCTATAAAATGTGGATAATGATAGCACCTACATTCCAGGATTGTTGTAAAGATAAAATGAGATAATATTTGTAAAGTATTTTACCAACTAGAAGCACTTTAGAAATTCTAGCTATTATTATTATTAAAATGCTACTCATCCATTAGAGTTAAATCAAAACCATTTTCTCCATAATTCAAGTCTTTCTGATATCCCATGAGTTTAGAAATGATCTTTCCCTTCCTAGACCTTGCAAAATACTCCATCAGTATTCTTCCTGTTCATTTAGTCAATCTGTATTTATTAAGCACTTATTATGTGTTATGTTATGTGCTAAACTAGGGGTTACAAAGAAAAGTTATAAAAAGGCTCTTTTTCTCAAGAATTTCAGTCTAATGATGGAAACAACAAGCAAATAAATATGTATACACAAAATTCATATAGTTTAATGGAAATAATCAATAAAGAAAAATTAGTATTAAAGGACATAGGAAAGATGATCTTGTTAAACACGAGATTTTAACTGGGACTTGAAGCCAGGAGACAAAGATTAAGAGGGAGAGTATTCTAGCCATAGGAAACAGTCAGCAACGATTCCCAGAATCAGAAAAATAGATATTATCATTATTTGTGTGTATTACTTATATATGAGTCAAAGGATGTCATTGGGGGAGTATAACTAGAAAGTGAGGTGAATTAATTACATGGCAGTAGCAAGGAATAACCAATGGGCAGCCCACCTGCTCCACTGATATCCATTCAGTGTTAAGAGTACAGAAGAACATTGCTCCATGTTGCTCCACAGAGATTTATAGGAGGATCTAGACAAAGAAATGCAGGATGAAAGAATATGAATAGGTTGTTATTTGTAGCACAAAGAAGAGTACCCATATCAATAAAATCATAGATCCAACAATATACTGAAATATCTTAACTCCTTCTTCTAGATTATAAATTCTATGAGAATAAGAACCACATCTTATGTTCACCCCTCCTCCAGAATATAACCCAGTATTCTGTACCTAGCAGGTGCTTTAAAAATATTGGTTCAAAAGAATAGATAAAAATAAATCAAGGAAAGCTATTATTTCAAAAGTCAAGGTGTCATCAGATTTGTAAATGATTAATAACAGATCTCTTTAACTTCAGTATTATGATTATGTTATGGTGTCCATCTAGAGAATTAATTGGAGTGTTAGATCCAGGCTCAATCCTGATGACTTTGTTATTCATAGTACCATTGGTAAAAAAAAAAAAATTAAAACAATATTCTCTTCTCTACCATTCAGATAAATGATACCACTGAAGCATGCATTTATGGGCAGACCAAAGAACCTCCTATAAATGGTAGAAGTCAAACAGCTCAGCAATGGAAGAGTTGGAAACAGCTTTTTTCCTCAGGGTTTTCACATTCTGTAGTTCCCTCAAGTATTTAGATTTTGGTTTTTTTTTGTTTTTTTTTTTTTGTTTTTTTTAAGGGTAACTTGCTTAAGGCTGTCACATCAATCATTTGTCACATATAGCCAGAAAGGCTCCTTTCATGGAATTTTTCAAGGTGACTTGGTAGCCAAGGCAAATTAAGTTTCCTCATCAATATTTCAGATATTAAGTAAGTAGGAAAGGCCTTTTGTGACCAAAAAAAATGGGTGGTATTACTTAAGTGATTTTAATCTATTCTCTGAATATGTAAGATTATAAGGAAAGAATATAATGAAACAAGATCTGAAGTTGGAGCCAAAATAATAATTATAACTCCAATGTATGATGTTTTAAGGTACACAAAGCAGGAGAGAAAGAGTGATGAATTTCGAATTAGAGGACTTAAGTTCAAAATTGGATTCTGCTATTGACTAGCTTTGTGACTTTGGGGTCACTTGACTTCTTTGGGTCTTAGTTTTCTCACATGTGAAATGGGGAATTTGGACTAGCTGGTCGGTCTCTGAGGTCTCTATATCTAGAATTTTCCATTAAGTAAACTATGAACTCATAAGTAAATAGTGTATTATTAAACCAAATTCGTAGATAAGAAAGTGAGATGAACTATCTATGATTCCAAAGTCACTACGAATTTGATGCAAAACATGTAATCCTAGTATCTTGACTCCAAGTCCCACATATTAACTACTGTTGTCCTATAGAAGGCTTAGCTTTAAGTACTCACTCCACCACAAAATAACTTTATGACCCTGGATGACTCAGACTTCTGGAAAATTATCTGGAAAATTAGTAGGTGGGGGACAAGAATTTGGTATCTGGATTTGGAGTCATAAGATCTCTACCTCTTAATATTTGTGTGATGTTGGGCAAATCATTTAACTCTTTGGTTTAACTCATCTAGAAAATGAATAAGTTGAACTTAATGACTTCTGAAATCTTTTCCATCTCTAAATAGGTTCACCTGTATAAGGCTAGACATTCCATGATGCCTTCTTTCAAAGTTTATCTCAAGGTATTTTCTTAAATGAGCAAGTACAAAGTGCTTCATAGGACAGCTAAGTGGCAGAGTGAATAGCATACCAGTTCTAAAGTCTGGAATATTCTTCGTCCTTAGTTCAAATCTGGGCTCAGACACTTAACAACTGTGTGACCCTGGGCAAGTCACTTAACCCTATTTGCCTCAGTTTCCTCATCTGTAAAATAAGCTGGAGAAGAAAATGGCAAATCAATATCTTTGCCAAGAAAATCCCAAATGGGGTCACAACAATTCAGGCAAGACAATAATAACAAAGTGCTTTATAAAGTGTTAAATAAATCATGTGACTTATTAAGAGAAGGGGAAAAATGTGAATTGAGCAAATGATAGTACATAAGAAGCAGTGATGATCATGGAGAAGAGTAGTGAAAAAGTGAGAGAAAAGGATGAGATGCCAGCCCTGTTTGAAAATTCATTAGGTCGTCCCTTAAAATAAGATCATAGGATCATGGATTTTGAGCTTAAAGGGGTTATCTAGTCCAGTTCCCTTATTTTGCAAATGAAAAAAATCACACAAGACTATGGACTTGTCCAGGGTCACAAAGATGGTTAGTAGGACTGCAGGACCTCTGAGATCACATCCTCTATAGTTTATTTAGAATCCAAATCAAAGCACTGAATCCCAGAAACAGCCTTACTCAGG
>JAJPUD010002845.1:268895-289030 GCA_023553655.1 Myrmecobius fasciatus
GTCACCCTCAAAGATCTTCCTTTTCCTCTATCCTCCACTTTGCCTCTCCTTTTATGCATCACATGTGGTCATAATCCTAGAAAGGGAAAGAGCTCCTAACCAATGTCTTGTTTCCAGAATGGCATCTGTTCTTTACATCTCCCATAGAACATTTCTTATTATTAATAAAAGAATTTGGTGGATGGAGAAGGCCTTTCAATACCTTGTATCCCAGCACAATATGACATTAATCAGTCACATGCAATACTTCTGGAATACAAAGATGAAAGAAAATCTTAATAAATAAAATAAAATAAATAAATAAAACTTAATTATTAATTAATACTTACTTAATAAATAAATAAAAGTATTACCGAAAAACAAAACAACAAAAAAGCAACCATTTCCACTGTATCATTCCCTTCCTATCTAAAAGAAGAAACCCGTGATATTTAAAAGCTTAGATTCCAAGCTAAATAAAGATAAAATACTTCAATGAAGACAAAATATTTACTAGAGATTGCACACACAGCAGCACCTAACTATGTATTTAACTGCCTGTCTCTCAATACCACAACCTCCGGGTTTTCCTCTTCTTTCTTACTGGCATTTTGTTTTTCTGTGTGGACAAATTGAGTGTTACGCTAACATTTAGAAGGAAACTCTTCAAATCAGGCACAGGAATGAAACTAAACTTGCCTGGATCACTTTTCAAGGTTTCTTTCCCCAGTAGCAAACTTTTTCAAAGTCAACTGTCTTCACTCATGTAGCTCAATAAGTTATCTACTATTTCACAGTCTGACCCAAAGTTTACGACTAAACCCAACCACCCAAAGATCAGAGGTGAAAGGGGGAGGAAGGAACAACCCTTTAGTCAAGAGACTATCCTGTTTCTTATAAATGGGTTTAAACAATATAGCCTATTCATTCCACAGTTAAGAGAAAATGATATTAATCAAATGAAATAAAGCATAGAGAGGCAGATTGGTATAGTTCAAATGTTAACACAGGTTCAAGAATACCATTAAAAATACAAACGTACATTAACCCCAGGGACAAATTAAATCTCTCTCTCCCCCAAGTGTTATGAAATGAAAAAGAAAAAAAAATAAAAGAAACCGTTGGTGGCTTGCAGAAAAACAAGGCGAAATCCCCCATTACTTACTTAACTAGAGTCCGTCTGCAGAGGTATTCCACACAAACATCACCCTTTCTTGTCCAGCTGCCAAGAGCTAAAGCATGAAGTGAACGAACAGCTGTTTCCTTCAAGTCCAAGCAGTGTGTCTTAACAAGTCACATGCCCCTTCTGATAAATTTATGCTGTTGTGCCAGGAGGTCAGAAACTGAAGTTCATTATTCTCCTTATTAGAAAACCTTTTGCTAACACATGGGTTGGCTTTGCAATTTCACAAGAGCAGGGAAATGCATTCCACCACTTGCTTCTTCTCTTTAGTCCTCCCCCCTTTTCCTCTCACCAATCCCTGTTTCTTTTAATGACAAGTACCAAACAGCTGATAAGTCATAATGTAGGGCAGGGCTACTGAAAATGGAAAGTTAATTGAGTCCGTGCCAAGTGGAATGGCTCAAAGTTTGATGATTGGGGTAGGAGGGTGGGAGAAGGGGGTCACACGGGAAGATAAAAGGAAGCTTCTCACTGCACTCACCTTATCTGGGCATACTGGGGACTTTTATCAAGAAGGCAGACAAAATGCAAATTCCCACATTAGATAAAAGCAGAAACATTTTTTTGTATTCTCCTCTCACTCCAAAATCAGGAAAATCTGCCTTTTCACAATTGATTTAATTAATTTCACTTCTTAGCTTCCCAGTTTGTATGCAGATTTCCTGTGATAGACTTCTGCAGGAGTCCAGACCAGAACCCACAACAGTAAAGAGGAAAGAGCATTAGCTTTGAGGTCAGAGAACAATATCCAGATTAGTTTTCTCCCTTTGTTAGGCTCCAATTCCTGCTCTGTTAATTGATACATGGGTGACTTTGTGCAAATCATTTTAACTCTCTAGACCTCAGATTCCTAATGTATAAAATGAGGTAAATTTAGATCACATGATGTCTGAAGGCCTTTCCAATTTTATTAACATCCTATAAGAACTTAAGGTCAATTTCATTTTTGATTCATGTTTCTCTTAAGGTTTGTACAAGGAAATGGTTCTAGAAGTGAAAAATGTAAAAGAATTGCTGACTCCATAGATCTAAAGGTAAAGGATAAGGAATGAATCTAGGCTGAAAATGTCCTTCACTTCTTTGGCAAGAAAGTAAAGTAAAAGTAAACTAGGAGGAAGGAATATTAAAGGTTATAAAAGTTAAGATTTCTCTTAAAAACAAAAGAGTGGTATTTGGTATTATACAAACTAGATTTTCTGAAAATTATCTGCAAAACAGTGGTACCATTGAGTGAGTGTGTGTGTGTGTGTGTGTGTGTGTGTGTGTGTGTGTGTTGAATGGGCAAGGAGGGAGAAAAGTAGGTTTAGATGAAATGATTTAAGGCCATTCACTGATGTGAATGAAAACAGATTTCAATTACCGTTTGCATTTCCTTTTTTATAATAACTTTAAGGATGCTCTACTGCCCCCTTAGGCGTAATAGCAGAAGGTTGCCAGCCATCTCAAGGCTCATTGTCCTACCAACTATTATCATCACATTCAAAAAACAACCTTGTTAAACTCAGTCTCTGATTTGGTATGTGAATGTTTTTGTGTGTGTGTGTGTGTGTGTGTGTGTGTGTGTGTGTGTGTTTGCTGAGGCAATTGGGGTTAAGTGACTTGCCCAGGGTCACACAGCTAGGAAGTGTTAAATGTCTGAGATCAAATTTGAACTCAGGTCCTCCTGTTTCTGGGAGGATGGATGCTCTATTCCTTGTGCCACCTAGCTGCCCCTCAGTCTCTGATTTGAACTGATTTTCAGTCACAGGGAAGGGAGAGAGGGGAAAGATACCAAAGAAGGCACAAAATCTCAGAAGCTCAGAGATGGAAGGAATATCAACCACCATTTCATTGAATCATAAATTATCAAAAATCCAACTTACAATTTATCAGACAAATGATCATTCAGACTTTGCTTGAAGCTTTCTAGTGAGACCCTAACCAAGATCCTCCAAGGTAGCCCACTCCACTTTCAGCAGCAGTTGTTTGGAAGATGTCTCCTTTTTTGGAGGCAGTTGGGTAATGCAGTAGATAAGAGTGTTGAAGGCAGGAAGACCTAAGTTCATATCCCTACTTCAGACACTGGCTGTGCTCACACTGGTTAAGTTACTTATCCCTTGTTTGTATCTTAACCTGTAAAATGAGGATAATAATAGCTTCCACTTCTCAGTGTGTTGTTGTTGGAGGATAGAATGAGATAACGTTATAAAGCTCTTTTCAGTTCTTAAAGAACTGTAATTATTAAATCTAATCCTGTCTCCCTGCAAGATTCCTGTAAGTTCTTTGAAGGCAAGGTCTTCTCCCTCATCCTATATATCCAATAAGTTGACAAAATTTGCCATTTCCCCCCACATTTCTTGCATCTAAGTTCTTTTCTCTACTTCAAGTCATAAAATTAAGTCAGATCCTTATTATATGCCACATAAATTATTGCAAGAGCCTTTTAATTGGTCCTCCTGTCCTATGCCTCTCTCACCCCAGTATATTTTCCATGCTATTGCCAAAGGAATTTTTCTTAAGCACTAATCTAGACTCTTAGCTCACTTAATTCTGGTTGCTCCCTATTGTCTATAATAATACCAAAAGAGAGCTTTTTTTTTTCCTCCTTTCTTTTCCAACTGAAAAACACTAGAAGCTTCTTCAATAAACACAGGAGTAAAGCAATCATATTATCTTTTCTTGTTATTCACCTTGTTTCCTGAAATGTTAATAAAAGCAAGAAAAAGTCATAAACATCACCAACGATGAGAGGGGGAAGAGAATGGAGGGCAGGAGAGGAAAAGAAAAAAAAAAGAAGAGAGAAAAGGAGGGTATGGAAGATGAAATGAAAGGAGAAGAGAAGAAAAGAAGAAAGAGAAGAGGAGAGAAAAATAGGAGAAAGAAGGGGAGAGGCTAAGAAAAGTAAAGAGAATGGTAAAAATTATTAATCATTGCTCTCTAAAAGCTTATAGACTTTTGCATGGTAACCCAATTTATAAGTATCATAGGAGGGATGTGAACCCTGGTCTTCTTGACTGTGACTCAAACATTCTTTCCACTAAATTATGCAACTGAAAAAGATTTAGAAGCATTCCAGTCAGAAGTACCATCCCAGTAGGACAGAGAAATAAGAGAGACAGAGACAAATTTAAGAACTATCAAACTTCTTGAAAACTGTGGGGCAAAGAAATTATTCTGTTTCAGGAAAAAATATAAAATTTTCCAGAAATTTTGCAAATTATCAAATTCACAGTACTCCAAAAGGTGGCAAGCATAAAATTCATTCATTAGATTCATTTTGATCAAGGTTCAAACCTATAATGAGCAGATAATGATCTTTAAGAAGGGAGAAAAAGACAGAGACAGAGGCAGAGACAGAGACAGAAAACAGAGAGAGAATCACATATCAAAAAAACAAAATCAAATTTTACAAGATTTTTATTCTGAGAAAATGTAAAAAGACTGAAGAAATTAATATGATATAGTGGAAATTAATAAATATCAGATACTTTCTATCAATTTGAATTCCCAGCAAAGCTAAACTTTATTTTTTGGAGACACACAAAAAATGTAAAAATTGAAATTAATTTGAGCAATTTATAGAGCACATTTAACTTATTGAACCAGAAAAAAAATTGACCCAAGCCATTAAGCAAAATGCTTTAATCAATAAATGTTTTACAACTATAATTAATTAGTGCAATTATCTTAAAAATAATATAGTGTTATTTTGTTTAGCTAGTAATGACATTGACATTTTATGGGATTGAGAGGGGAAAAGGAAGAGAAAAAACAATGAATTGATTATAATTTATAAATATAAAATTTAAGAATCTGGGAAATAAAGACAGAGAAGTTAAAAGTATTTCTGTAATAATACCAAGGCAAAAATCCTTTCCTCAATAAGACAGGGTTGAAGAATATAGTGAGAAAAAGTCAGATATAAGAGATGTGGGTGTAGAAATGGCAACATTTGTTAAATATTTGAATACATAGAGTGAAAGAGAGTAAGAAACCAACTCATGCTGAGAATAAAGACCTGAAAGACGATGGGAGTGCCTTTGACAGACGTAGGAAAGTTTGGAAGAGAGATTTAGGAGGAAAGATAATGAATTTGATTTTGGACGAACTGAGTTTGAGATTTCTCTGGGACATTGAACAGGCTGTTGGAGAACTGGGGAAAGGGGTGGAGAAAGGAGAAAGAAAGAGAAAAGAAAAAGATAAGATGGAGAGAAGAGGGGAAGTGGGAGGGGAGGGAAGGAAAAGAAAGGAAAAAGAAAAAGAGGAAAGGAGAGGAAAACCAAAGAGAGGAAAGGAGAAAGAAGGGGAGAGGAAGGAAGGGAAGCAGAAAAGAAAGGAGAAAAGAGGAAAGAGAGTGGTACTCTCTAGGAGCTCATACCCTAATGGGGGAAACAAAATGTAAATAATTTACATATAGACAAACTATATGTAACATGAATTAGCAGTAAGTTAAAAGGAAGACACTACAATTAAGAAGGTTTGAAAAATGGCACTAATTGTTTTGTGTATATATGGTATGTCAATTTTAAGCCTATTGTGATATATTGTGTAAGATATAGCTCTAAACTTAATTTCTACTGGTTTCAAATTTTCCCAATAGTTCTTATCAAATAGGGAGTAATTTCCAAGTAATTTTTATTAGGTTACTTATCACTGGATTACTGATATTGGTTATTTCCTATTTTACCTTACTTAGTCTTTTCTGATCTACTTTTCTATTTTTGAACTAATATTAAATAATTTCAATGAACATTGTTTTAAAATATAATTTGTGTTCTGGAAGTGTCATCCTTCCTCTTCATTCCAATTTGTTTTTTCATTGTTTTCTTTAAGATTCTAGCCTTTTTGTTCTTCCAAATGAATTTTTGTCTATTATTTTGCCTAACTCTGTTGTTTGTTGTTAGTCCCTAATTTTCAAAGCGTACCAGTGACCCCATGAAGGTAATGTCTTGACATTAAAGTGAAGCAAGTGACTTTGCCCAGCCCTCCCTCACTTACTTAAATGTCACTTGCATGTCAAGGCATCCCCTCCTTGATGTTATGGTCCTCTTTGAGAACAAAGGACAAACAACAACAAAGACATAGGTATGCATTTGGATTTAATTAAGTGAGGGAGGGATGTGCCAAGTCATCAGTCTCCCTCTCTCCTCCAGAATCATCAGAATCCAATGATAAAACAAAAGCCATGGTTATGGATTTAATGAGTGACATTGGCCATTCTAAATTAAGGTCTTCCCCAGGTCTCAGTTTGTCTGAGGCAAAGCCAATTCAATGACTAAAGTCTAGGTAAAAAGTGGCTTAATTTATCATCACAACAATATGAATCTGGGAAACAGAAGATGCTCAAAATTTCTGGGCAGAACAGAAAACAATTGCTTTTTACACTCATTCTAATCCATCAAAACTTAAACAATAAGCCCCAGAGGCTTGGGCTGGGGTCTATTATTAGCCATTCAATGAAAGCCGGAGTGATTTGGGTTTAAAGGCTTAATAAAATAGCTCCACTTGAAACATAATGAACTTGTTTAAAACCTGTTTTTTCAGAGCTATATTTCAAGAAATCATAAATGAAAACTTCACAAAATAAAAAAGTTCATTGCAAAGTGTCCAACAAAGTGCACATATCTACTATATGCCCACAGTAGAATGAATGAAGGGTCTAAAATCAGGAAGACCTGAGTTCAATTCCAGCCTTAGACTTTTACTAACTGTGTGACTCTTGGCAAGTCACTTAAGCCTGTTTACTTCAGTTACTCATCTATAAAAAGAACTGGAGAGAGAAATGACAAACCACTCCAGTATTTTTACCAAGAAAACCTCAAATCGGTTTAGGAAGAGTTAGACATGAGTGAACAACCACAAAGTATCCTCTTGTTTTAATTTTATAAGAAAAATATCTGAAATTAATTTATGGTTTATTTTATTGGCTCAGCTTAATCATGAGAAATTAAAGAGCATGTTGTAATTTACTTTTACAAATACTGAGTACACCTGAATTGATTGTTTCCAGTATATTCTATAACTACTCTGAATGAGCCTTCCCATTTCTGTATTTGGGTTTTTAAATTTTATTTTACTTAGTGAAAGTATTAATTGTGTCAGTTTATTAGATTTTTTTCTCCTCTGGTGATGTTTATGCCTTTAATTTTTCTTTTTTATTTTCTTGCTTTTGTTAACATTTCTAGAACTATGGTAAATAAACTAATATCAGCAAGAAAAAGTATGATTGCTTTAATCCTGCTTATTAAGAAAGTTTCTAGTGTTTCTCAATTTAAAAAAAAAATGCCAGCTTTTGTTATTAGATACAGACAATAGGGAGAAATCAGAATTGAGTGAGCTAAGAGGACAACATGTCTAGATGTGTACTTTATAAATCCCTTTAGCAATAGTTTAAAGAGTAAACTGTAGGAAGGAGATGGTTGGGACACGGAGACCAATTAATAGGCTCTTGCAATAATGTATGTGACATAAGGAGAATCTGAATTAATTTGACAATTGTTGAAGTAGGAAAAAAAAGTCAGATGCAAAAGATGTGGAGAAAATGTCAAAATTTGCCAATTGATTATGTATGTGGGATGAGGAAGAATGAAGAATTGAGCACAATGTTGAGGCTATGAATGTGAAGAACTTGGAGAATGATAACGCCTTCAATAGGAAGGAATAAAATTGTTTTCTAAGAGACAGGTTTCTGGGAAAAACACAAGGAGGTCAATGTTGGACATTATGAGTTTCAGATACCACTAGCACATCCAATACAAAAAGTTCAATGAGCCACTGGTGGTATGGGATTGAAACTCAGGAAAAGGATTGGATGTAATATGTAGACATATAGTCATCTGCATAGCAATAATATTTAAACCTATAGGAATTAATAAGATCACCAAGAATGAATATAGAGAAAGGTGATGGCTCATGGATAAATCTTAGATTAGGGGGCATGACGCAGATGATTAGCCAATAAAGAAGATTGAGGAGTGGTTAAATAGATAGGAGAACCAGGAGCAAATAGTGTTATGCATGTCCAAGAGAGAGAAAACAGTTTCCAGCAGAAGGCGGCAGTTATTAGTGTCAAATGCAATAGTTAGGCTGAAAGCACACAAATGGAGGAAAAAAAGCATCAGTAAGAGACATTAGGTGTCTTTGGAGAGAGAGAGAGAGAGAGAGAGAGAGAGAGAGAGAGAGAGAGAGAGAAAGAGAGAGAGAGAGAGAGAAGCTTTAATTGAACAATAATATTGGAAGTCATAGTGCAAGAGAAGAAGCAATAGAGACATCAAGAATGGACAATTTGTTTTTTGGGATTTTTTTCTAATAGTTTAGCTGAGAAAAGAAGAAAAGATAGCTGGTTAGCCTAAAAGGATGATAGGGTCAAAGGAAATATATTTAAGAATGAAGATTTAGGTATCATTTTGAAAGTAAACAGTAGATAGGGAAAGATTGAAGGTTAGATTGAGAGATTGAATTACTGAATTTGTAATCTGCTAGGGAAGATGGCAAGGAAGGAATGAGGTAAGAGGAAGGAGAAGGAAAAAAGGAAAAGGAGGAGAAAGAGGAGGAAGAGGAGGAGGAAGAGGAGGAGGAGAAGAAGAAGAAGAAGAAGAGGGAGAGGAGGAAGAAGAGGAAGAGGTTATTTTCCTTTGAATTATATCACTAGGATATCTAGTGATTTTGATCTTTGAAAATTTGACTTTTCTCTTGATTTCTCATTCATTTCTCATATCCATCTTTTCAATTATAATTTTTACCTTAACTTAAGTCTTTTTAAACATACCCAAGTGGGTATATTTACCATTATCAAATGCTTTGGTTACTGTGTTTACTTGGATAGTCATTCCCTCAACTTTTAAAAAATTTAGAGATAATGATCCAGTGGTGAAATCAACTCACATAGCAATCTCCTAAAATCACTTCTTTCCTTCAAAAATTTCCTGAGTGTCTGAAAAGTAATATACAAGGTAAAAATCTGTATTGAAGCTGTTTTCAGCTCTATGTTTTTAAAGTACAGGTAGAAAGATGACTGGAAGATGCTTACATTAGGATTTCATTTCCTTTCAAGTTTCAGATTTAGAATTTAAATTCACTATTATTCACTTACTCCTGACTTCAATTCAATTAAACAAGCAAAGCATTTATTATGTTCCTACTGGGTTCCATGCACAGTGCTAGGGTAGAATGGATCATTACGTCCAAATTAGTGTGAATAATGAATTCTCTGAAGTGGTTGCAAGTATTTGAATTCACAGTATTTGAAGTTGTAATTGTGTAAAATATGGTAATTGGTTCCAATTCAAAGGAAACATGAAATGAAAATTTGAAAAATGAAACCTTTGGGAGATTCATTACTTAAACTAATTGGGTACTAGCTATTTATTAGGGAATGCAAAAGGGGAAAAAAATTAGGACACAGGATGGTTGGGAAAGATATATTCAAGGCAATGTTATTTTTTTTAAATTTTTCTCACAATGTGTATGGGGAAAACACAGCAGAGGAAATTTCTAAATAAATATGGTAGTTCTCAATCAATAGACTATTTTAATTTGTTTCATTTGTGGAATAAAAGTTGGATACTAACAATCAGTTCCTGTAATCAGAAGAAATTATTTTCATCTATGTTTAGAGTTGGGACTTTATTTTTGTTCCCAACAATTACCTAATCATAAAGGCTAAGTGCATGACCCAAAAATCTAAAGACAATTCTGCTCATAGAATCAATTACCAATCTATCAAGTCTTCTCATACATCCCAAGATTTGAATCAGAGACTCATTATGCAACAAAACGGATGGAATTTCATTGGAGAGAAAAAAGTCCAGCTGATCATTCTATGAGTCTTTATGCTGCTATCTATCTGACATACTCATTTAAATCCATGATACTAAGTGTAATCCAAATGTACATGTCATTTGTCAAAGGAAATACATGGTATAGAGAAAGGTTTTGTTGTTGCTGCTATTTAGTCACTTCAGTCTATCCAGCTCTTCATGACTCCATTTGGGGTTTTCTTGGCAAAGATACTGGAGTGGTTTGTCATTTCCTCCTGCAGCTCATTTTACAAATGAGGAACTTAGTCAAACAGAGTTAGGTGACTTGGCCAGGGTCAAACAATTAGGAAGTATCTGAGGCCAGATTTAAACTCAGAAAAATGAGTCTTCCTAATTCCAGGCATGATAACTCTATGCCTTGAGCCACCTAGCTACTGGTGGGAGGAGGGGGAAGAAAAACAGACAGACAGAGACAGAGACAGAGAGAAACAAAGAAAAGTAAGGAAGAGAGTAAGAGGAGTGATGCAGGAGTTAGGGATGGAGGACTGGATCTGCAATTTCATTTAAAATCTTAGCCAAAGCTAGGGGGCACAGTGGATAGAGCACCAGCCCTGAAGTCAGGAGGATCTGAGTTCAAATGTGATCTCAGACACTTAACATTCCCTAGCTGTGTGACCCTGGGCAAGTCACTTAACCTCAACTGCCTCAACAACAACAAAAAGAGTTTGGAAAAAAAAATCTTAGCCAAGAAACTGCTTCCAACAATGCAGACTGGCACTTTCTCTAGAGCATCTTAGATTTGAATGGGGCCTTAATATGTTAAGTAACTTGCCTAGGGTCACATATATATATATATAGCCAATTTATGTCAGAAGTAGGACATAAGTTTTATGCAAAATGAATTCAAAATAATTGAGGGAAAGCACTAACAGAGAAATCACTAGAAGGGAGACTTGAATAGATCTGGGGCTTGCAAGAAGAGTTAATTATTGATGTCCTGGATCAATGACTCAGAAAATGTTTTCCCAGAACTTCCACTAGAACTTATTTTTCTATCAGAATTTTTTGGAGCAGGGCATAGTTTGGAGGAGGAAGAGAAGTTAAGGAAGGAGGTCCAAGCCTATGATTTCACAATTGTAGGGAACTCAATGCACAAATGTTATCAACTGATATAACTCGAGCAACTCAATTTCTTCATCTATAAAATCTATAAAATGAGGAGGTTGGACTGATGACCTTTAAGGTCCCTTCCAATCCTGAAGCTATGACCCTATGATCCCATGACCCTGGTATCAGATACAGGAAACAAAGCATGGGTGCCTTTGGCAGACAAACTATTCCTCAATTGTTCCCAATGTATTTAAAACACCTGCTAAAAATAGCCCAACAATTGTCCCATTTGATTCTTCTCTTGAAAGGAAACTGAAGGACACAAACATTTAAAAAAAAAAAAAACTTATTTTTAAAACTTGCCCCTGGGGCCATAACTTCCACTGTGTTCTAATTCCACATAAACCAAGTAACTACAATGGAAGAAAGGGTCGAGTTAAGCCGAAATGTTGCTTTGCCAGATGTCTGTAATCTTCTTAAGCAAGTACTAATTCTATAAGTTTTGCCAAAATAGGAGAAAATCACTTACTTTTATGGAAGAATATGGTTGAGAAATGATAAAATTGCCTTTGGAACGAACCTACAAAACACAAAATGGGTCACTGAGAACAAGCCCCATATTTTCACCCTTGTTCCACTGGGTACAAGTTGTATAAAACAGAAAAAAAATCTTGTCTACTGATTTTACGTGGAGAAGCAGGATTGGAGGGGAATTGACTAAACTCTTGGAAGGTTTTTCTATTTAGATTTGTCACCCTTTTCTCTGAAAAGAATGGGGAATTATGGGGAAAGGGTCAAATATTTCAAAATTTGATATTGAGACTAAGTCCCTTAAGTGAAAAGTAAGAGCAGCATTTTGAAAATGGCATGTGCACAAACTTGTAGCTGCCTATTGATCTTCAGTTGTCTCAGTACTCTTTGTGATCTCATTTGGGGTCTTCTTGGCAAAGATATTGGAGTGGCTTGTCATTTTCTTCTCCAGCTCATTTTACAGATGAGGAAACTGAGGCAAATAAGGTTATAAGTGAACTTGCCTAGGCTCATATAGCTAGTGTCTGAAGCCAGATTTAACTCAAACCTTCCTGACTACAGGTTGTACCACTTAGGTGTTCAAACTGCTTTGCCTGTAATTAAATAAGAATTTTCAGTTTTATTCAATATGCATTTGTTAAGTATCTACTGGGAAATACAAAGATAAAAAGTAGATGCATAGCTAATATTTATAAAGCTTAAAAGTTGCCACATGTTTTATGTATATTATATCATTTGATACTCCCACCACTATGAGGAGTTATGGCTATTATTATTCCCATTTTACAGATAAGAAAAGTGTGCCTTAGGGACACTGATTAATTTGAATATGGTCACACTACTAGTAGGATTTGAAATTGTCTTTCGGATTCTAAGTTCAACTTTTTTTTTATTATAATCAAGAAAAAAGTTAAGTACCAATACTGATACAGCTATAAAGACTATGTCTGAGATCCTAATAAATTCCCACTTCTCTTCTGTGAGGTCAAAGACTGTCTTTTGTCTCTTAGCCATGCTTGTGCATAGTAGATGCTTAATAAATGTCTTTTGATTGATTTATATCTTCAGTAAGATTCTCTGAAAAGACAGATTCAAATAGATAATGATAAACTAATGACAAAAATCATAACACTAAATTTGATCAAGCATAGAGACCTAATAACTAAGGAAGGCAACTCCTTGGAATTGAATTAAGATTTCCAAACAAAAGAGAAAAAATGAAGTTACATTTGGCAAAAATTTACCCAGAACTCTACTGCTTTTTCAGATATTGGGTCAGATTTTCAAAGAATATTGTTGGGTGATAAACTGGAAAATGATGAACTATAGTTATATGGTAGCATACTGATAAGCTATATTTTCTCCCATTTTTCTTTCTAGCCTAATTATCAAGATATTTCAACCAGATGGCAATAAGTGTTTCACACATTTTAATGTAGGTCCTTTAAAGCATCTCATTGGAACCAGAAAGTTGAGTGTTTGGTTTGCATTCATTTAGTGGCTCTTTACTAGGAAATTTGAACAAAAAGTATTTTCCTGAATACAAAATAGCCAGTTGAGTTAAAAACCATAAAAATTCTTTTTTTTTTTTCCATGAATCATATCCTTTGTTGTCCTTGCCAGGTTTCTGCATTCCCGAAACTGTCAATGGTTATGTCATCCAGTCTGTTTTTCCTTCTGTGCCATGGCCATTTATTTTCAAGTGAGCAGAAAATTAATTACAACATGAAGTGATTTTTCATATCACTGCATAAAAGAATGCTTTCACTGAGCCCTCATCCATACCTTTCCATAAATAGTACCTCCCTACCTGGACACCAGAGCTCTCAATAACATCTCTGATATCACCTCAGGAAAATACTTTTTTCCAGAGTGGACCCTGTAGTGAGGACTCCAGCAAATCACAACCTTGTAAGGCCCTTTCATTTTCTCTTGGGAGAAAGGATGTGTCTTTGTTTTGTTTTGTTTTGTTTTGTTTTTTAGTTTTTCTTTGTGTCTCTAACATTTAACACAGTACCTAATGCTTAGGTTCTTAATAAATACTAGTTGATTGATTTCCTGTATCCCAAAGGCCTAGTTCAGTTCCTGACATAAAAGAGGCTTTTTCATAATTGCTTTTTATGTTGAAAAGAATTATTGGTATCTTTCTGTGCTAATTTAGAAATAGCTGGATTTGGAGAATCAAACACTAGATTTGAGATCTAGAAGAGATAGATTTTAATCTAGCCTTATTTTTTCTATCTGTGTTACCTGGGGAAATCATTAATATTTCTGGGTCATAGTTTCTACATTCTTAAAATGAGAGAATTGTCCTGGATTTCTAAGGTCCCTTTCAGCTCTAAATCTATGATCCTTTAAATTGAATTGATTGGTTCTTCCAAACAGACAGGTCAGCTTTGCAGTGTCTCTCCTTCAGAAGCACCTCCAGCTTCCAATTACAAAACGTGTAAATGTTGTTGTTTGTCCTTCATTCTCAAAGAGCACCATGACATCAGGGTAGAGATGCCCTGACATGCAAGTGAATTGGATTTAAGTGAGGGAGGGCTGGGCAAGATCACCTGCTTCACTTTCCCCTCCAAAACCATCTGGTTCCAGTGGCCAGATATAGATCATGGAAGACTGGAGTTGGCCCTGGATTCAATGAGAGACCTTGGCCTTTTCAAGATAAGGAAATAGAATATAATGGAAACAATGCCAGTGTTTCACCAGGAGCATATTCTTGGACTTGCTAGCTAACAAAATGATAGTTGTTTTAGATATTTCTTCAGGTTTTTCCTAGTCAGAGACCATGCTCCTTCCAACACATAGAAAGTAGTCCTCTGCTGAAATATATAGAGCAGGAGAGGATGAGAGCCATAGAAAGAGTCATGGAAGAAGGAAAGGGAAAAATGTTTATCTCCTGTGTAGGGAGAAAAGCTAATAGCTTCTCTGTTCCTGTTCCTACCAGGTATGGAGGAAGGAGGCATAAATGGACATTCCTTCCAATAGTAACCTTAGAGCACATCTACACTTGTTCTAAGCCAGGGTAGAGAATCAGGGTTTGTGGCTATTTACATGCAGGCTGGTGGCTCCTTAGGAGAACACATTGGAGACAGAATAGAGATGCTACTTTTATTTATATTTTGGAGAAATGGGTTACTGTCAGTATTCAATAATTTTTTTCAGTCACATCTGACTTTTCTTTGAACTCTTTTGATATTTTCTTGGCAAAACTACTGGAGTGGTTTACCATTTCCTTCTCTAATATTTTACAGATGAGGAAATAGAGGCAAACAGAGTTAAGTGACCTGCCCAGAATCACTTAGCTAGGAAGTGTCTGAAGCCAGATTTGAACTTGGGAAAATGAGTTTTCTTGATCGCAAGTCTCTTATTCACTATATCACTTAGAATCTGTAAATGTCCTCTAACAACTAGAAGAGAATCAAGTTCCTTGGCATTGTTATCTGGAATGGTTACCTGGAGACCTGACTTTCTACCAAGGCATATCCAAGCTCTGCCCCATCAAAAATCTATTTCCTTAATTACCCTATTTCCAATTATCTTTTTGGCATAAGGCTGACAGAAAACTCATTTAAAATAAGATGTTAATTACTCAAAATAATTTAACATGTTATTCTTTTCTAGAATATTATTGTTATTTGTTCTACTTGGCTCCAAGAGAAGGCAATGAGTAGAGCTATGACTAGAAATTACAGAGACAAATTTTGGCTTGATGTTAACAATTAGAATTATATCAAAGTAGAATCTCCCCACCCCATATGAGACAGTGACTCACCCCTCACCTGAGACCTTCAAGCAAGGACTATCTGACTACCTGTCAGGTATATTGTTAAAGAGCTTCTTCACATATGGCCTGGATGATTCTAGATCTAGAGGTATCTTCCAACCATAAAATCCTGTGATATTTCAAAAATAAAATGCCTAGCACAGAATGTATTTCTGATAATGGAATTTCAGGTATTATGGCAATTGAGAGAGAGAAAGGAGTAGGGATGATTCTCAGCATCATTTATTCATTCAACAAACAGATTAACAATTAATTTCACCTTTGAAATATAGCCCACATCAATTCAATCAATAGGCAAATATTAAATAAATTCATACTATTTGCCAGACCCTGTGATAGATACTGGTACTACAAATGCAAAAGTGAATCAGTTCCTGCCTTCAAGATAACATAGAGGGAAGTAATGGCCAGGGAGTGGTATTTTGATCTGGGAAATCAGGGGTTGGGAAGTATAGCTATAGGGAATTTGATTGACATACTCTTTTTTTGAAGTAATGGCAGAACTGATTCAGGAAGATAGCCAGGATTGATGACTGGTCTAGAGTCAACTAGATATTATGGACTATGAGTTGATAGAATAAATGCAAGATAATTGGGGAGTAATGTAATACCTAAGAACATCAGGAAAAGCTTCAAGAAAAAGGAAATATTTGAGTTGTGTTTTAAAGGAAATTAAGGATTCTAATAGGTAAACACGAAGAAGGAATTCATTTCAGAAATAGGGATAGCATTGGAAAAGACATATAGGAAGTAATATATAAGGAGCAATAAGGTGGATTTGGCTGATGTTATACATGGAAACAGGATGATGTGTAATAAGTTAGGAAAGACAAGCTAGAGCCAAGCTTTCCAAAGAAGTGGTCAATGTTTGGCCATCCATTGGAAAGCTGGTCCTCTAATTCTACCTGGGAATACTTCTTCATACTGTGGGGAAAGATAACAAGATATAGAATCGTTTTTACCTTAGTTTAACATATTACTGCCTCATTATTTCTGTTTCCTGCCCCCTTACTTTCTATGTTTTCATTAATCAGGATACAGAGAAGTAGGGAACCAGATCTACTCAAATACATACACATCACCATTATGACCCACTTGGACTACACAGATAGCCTACCGAAAAATATTCTCACGTTTATTATCTCTATCCCACAACTTAGTCTTCATCCATTAGATTCAACACCCTTAACAGAGATTTGGTCGTATTCTTCCTTATCTACTTAAGACCTTTCTGGAGCTTCTCACTGTCTCCAGAATGGAGTTCACATTCCTTTTTTCAGGTGTTTAAGAGCTGCCTCAATCCAAGTTATGTGGTACAGTGGGAAAAGCATTGCATTTAGAGTCAGAAGACCTATGGTTATAATTTACTACCTTTGAAAAATTGACCTTAATAAATCATTTATTTCTCTGGACCCCAGTTTCCTAATATTAAAAAAGGGAGGGGGAACATTGGACTAAATGGTCTCTGAGTTCCCTCTCAGTTCTAAATCTATGATTAACTAAGTGCCCCAGTAGAAAAAGTCTGGGGCCCAATGTGAAAAAGATGTGAGTTCAAATATAGTTGCAGACACTTCTTAGCTATGTGACTTGGAAGAGTTGCTTAAATATGTCTGCCTCAGTTTCCTCATTTGTAAAATATTATAAGGGCACCTATTTCATAGGATAATTGTGAAGACCAAATAAGAAAACTTAAACACTTTTGTAAAGCTTAAAGAATATAAAAATGCTAGCTGTTCTTTTATATTTCTATGATTTTTACAAGCTAACATTTAACAAATGGATATTGTTAAATGATTATCAGTATGAATTTTGATTTGAATGAAGTTGGACTAGGAAGCAGGAGGGTTCTCTAGGTAGGAGGATGTTATAACCAAATTCACAATAATGAGACCAATTCTGTAATTCTAGGACTGTATAGTCATCCCTTTCATCAAAACTGCCATTAATATTCTGGATTTTCTTCATTCTTATGTCTATCATGTCAATTCCTAACCACCAATCAGTTCTATCATTTACTTTTCCATTCCCATATGCTGGCAGAGGGTCCTAGATAAAGACACAAAACTGTGTTAACATTGGATATTGCAAAGTCTCACCCTCAGAAACATATACGTTAACTGAGTAAGACCAGAGAAGAAGAAAAATCATCTGGGAGTAAATCCACAGTGGGGAAAAAGAGGTATTAAAGGAAAGAGTGCAGAAAAAAGTATACCATACAATGGATTCTTATTTTCACTAATTATTCTTGATAGAGAGGCAGCATGGTATAGTTGTATAGTTGGCTTTAGATTTGAAAAAAATGGGTTTAAGTCCTGGTTCTGACATGTGACATTTATTAGAATGTAAATACTGGGTAATTCATGCTCTAAGAATGAAAATTTTAAAGGAATCATTGATCTGCAGTAGTAAAGGAAATTACTCTTTGGGAGATCCCTACACTAATGATACCACAGGCCTGAAAATATTCTAACTAGATTCTGAGCTGAACCTATCAGCTATCAGCACCTTCCTAATTTCAGTACCATGGAGCAAAGTCTCAGTCACTAGTTTATGGAACTGGAGTTCAGCAAAGAGTTCTGAGGTAGAGATAAAGATCTGGCAATAGAGATGGAAGGCAAGAGAGTGGGTTATTTCAAGTGATTAAAAGAATCAAGTAAAATAGAAAAACAAAGGAAAATCTCAGAGAAAATGGCTAGTAGATTTGATGATTCAAGAATTAAGAAATTGATTTTCAGAAGAACAGGAGAGAGAAGAGATCTTAAAAGGTTATTATAGAATGAATAGTGAAGAAGCTGAGGTATAGATTTCATACAAAACCTATTTGAAAAGTTTGTCAATTTTTTAAAAGGAAAAAAGAAAAGAACTGATGCCAAATGGTGCAGAAGGGTCATATGATGCTTTGACGAGTGATGTATAGATATATAGATATATGCATGGATTAATATATACATGGATTAATATACATATATATACATACATAATGCATTTGTGATGAAAAACAGTATATGATGGAAGGAGAAAAAGAGTCAATAGAAATGGAAAGACTGAAGATACGGAAACGTCTTCCCAGTAATGTAAGCTTCTTGAGGGTAACTGTTCCATTTTGATCTTGATAGTTCAGCACCTAACCCCATGCCAGAAATAAGGTAGGCACTTAAAATCTGGTAGATTGATTGTTCAGAGAAAGTATAGATAATTAAAGGAGCAAGTTTTCAGAGGAAAAAGAGGATCAAAGGTAGAGAGGTTAGTTTCAGGGAGGGGAGAGAAGAAAAGGAAGAGCAATACTTAATTATCAAAACCTAGGCTGGATTTGGAAGCCAGTAAAGGAGTGCTACTTGCCCTTGGGTTAAAACTATCTAATTTGTAAATATAACCTATCCAGAGTAAGAGAAATATGGTTTCCCTCTTCAATTTCTGATACTCTCTTCCTAATTTCTTTTCTGGTTTGTTCTATTGCTTATTGTTTTCTCCTATTGTCTTTTGCAAATATGAAGTATTTTGGCAATATTAAAGCAGCCTGAGAATATACTCTAAACTAGGAACCTAATCACTATTCTTTAGCAATATTTCTATGGAAGAATGTGTTCTGAGTTCCAAACAAACAGAATACAATCTTTTTGTGAAAGAGGTATGGAGAAGATTGCTTACATTTGCATTCTTTGAATGTTCAATTTATTCAGCTGTTATTTTGATATTATAATTTTCTTACTGCTTTCAATGTTAATTTCATGCTCAAACCCCATGAGACTATTTCTAAAACAGTAACACAAAAAAGGGGGAGGGAGAATTCTGGAAAAAGTGGCCATTCCAATTAGTCCCAACTTTTTCAAAATGACTGCAGGGGTTAATATTTCTAGGCCCCAGATACTCAAAGGGTCAAGTTGTTGGACCATAGCAAATTGAGCCTCCTGTGTATTTTGGTCTTGTCCAGTTCCACTGCCTCTCTTTTTATAGCACAACATTTGTTAGTTCACAGGGCAAGTTTCACGATTCCCATCTGATCTGCATGAGAGGCCCCAGGGTAGAAGAGTCATAGAAGATCATTGTAGCATGCTTCTTACACAGAAGACAATGCAGAATGTTCAGTTTGACATCAGCAAAAAAGTCACAATGCTAAAGGTTTTTTTTTGACTGGGAGGGAGTGGGTATGAGGGGTAGAAGGTACCATGCTACTAAAGAATCAAGATTTCTTTTATTATAAATTTTAAAAACTTGAAGAAGGAGTATTAGATTTGGAATTGGAGAATCTAGGTTCAAATTTTGACACTAATATGTAATTCCTGTGTAATTATGAGCAAGAAAATGCACAACCTCTCTGATTCTATTTCCTCCAGGGTCAAATGAGAGCATCAGAAAAGATACATCTTTCTACCTCTAAATCTACATTCCTTTGATATTGAGGCCATTTATTGTTTTCTGAAAACCCATTTAAGGTGTTTGACAGACTACATAACAACGCTGAGACCCCAGCTAAAAACACCATGGTAAATCTATAGCCAAATGTTCAATCTATTATTCAACAAGAATTTATTAAATGCTCACATATGGCACTTTGCTGGCACAGAAGACACAAGAAGAAAAAGAAAATATCATCTCTTTGATGAACTTCAGGATATCAGGACAGTAATACACATACTTAATTTGTGGTTGTTTTACATTCAGTTGTATTTGAAGCTTTGTGATCCTGGGGTTCCATGGTACTCCAAAAGATATTGGAGTTACAAAGATAATGCAATGATTTTCCCATTTCCTTTTCCAACTTATTTTATATTATATATATATATATGCATATATATATATATATATA
>JAJPUD010002846.1:0-13053 GCA_023553655.1 Myrmecobius fasciatus
AGAAGCTGGGGTCTTTGGGTTTATCAAAGACTAAATTGCCATAGTTAATGCCTAGTTTGTCCTGTGATTCTATCCTATTCCACTGATTGACTACTCTATTTCTTAGCCAGTACCAAATGGTTTTGATGACCGCTGCTTTGTAATATAGTTTTAGATCTGGTACAGCAAGTCCACCATCATCGGTCTTTTTTTTTCATTAATTCTCTTGAAACTCTTCACCTTTTGTTCTTCAAAATGAATTTTGCTACTATTTTTTCTAGATCTGTAAGATAATTTCTTGGGAGTTTGATTGGTATGTCACTAAATAAGTAAGTTAGTTTGGGTTTTATTGTCATTTTTATTATATTCGCTCAGCCTACCCATGAGCATTTTATGTTTTTCCAGTTGACTAGGTCTGATTTTATTTGTGTGGAAAGTAAAACCTTTTTAATTTAATGTAATCAAAGTTGTCCATTTTGCCCTTTATAATGTTTTCTAGTTCTTTGGTCATAAATTCCTTCCTTCCTTCTCCAAAAATCACATAGGTAAATTATTTCTTGTTCTTTTAATTTGTTTATGGTATCAATCTTTATGCCCAAATCATATACACATTTTGACCTTATTTTGATATGGGGTGTGAGATGTAAGTTTATACTGAATTTCTGATATATTGCTTTCCAGTTTTCCTAGCAATTTTTTTTCAAATAGTGAGTTTTCATTCCAGAAGCTGGAATATGGAGATTTTTCAAATACTAGATTACTATAGGCCTTGATTATTCTGTCATGTGTATCTAATCTATTTCACTGATCCACCACTCCATTTCTTAGCCAATACTAAATGCTTTTGATGACTGCTGCTACATAATATAGTTTTAGGTTTGGTACTGCTAAACCACCATCCTTTGTATTTTTTCATTAATTTCCTTGTTTTTTGACCTTTTGTTCTTCTAGATGAATTTTGTTATTATTTTTTTAAATTTCTATAAAATAAGTTTTTTGTAATTTGGTATGACACTGAACAAGTAAACCAATTTAGGCAGAATTATCTTTTGTATTATATTAGCTTGGCCTATTCATGAACTATTGATATTTTTCCAATTCTTTAGATCTGACTTTATTTATGTGAGAAGTGTTTTATAATTGTGTTCATATAGTTCTTGTGTTTGTCTTGGCAGGTATTTTATTTTGTCTACAATAATTTTAAATGGAATTTTTTCTGTCTCTTGCTGATGGGCTTTGTCACTAAGATATAGAAATGCTGATAATTTGTATGGGTTTATTTTATATTCTGCCATTTTGCTAAAGCTGTGAATTATTTCCAGCAGGTTTTTGGATGATTTTCTAGGATTCTTTAAGTATATCATCATATCATCTACAAAGAGTGATAGTTTCATTTGCTCAATGCCTATTCTAATTCCTTAGTTTCTTTTTTTCTTTTCTTATTGCTAAAGACAACATTTCTAGTACAGTGCTGAATAATAGTGGTGATAATGGGCATTCTTGTTTCACCACTGATTTTATTGAGAATGTATCCACCTTCTCTCCATTACAAATCGTACTTGCTATTGGTTTTAGATAGCTACTTTATTCCTATGCTCTCTAATGTTTTTAATAGAATTTAATAGAAGCAGTGCTGTATTTTGTCAAACATTTTTTCTGCATCTATTGATATTGTCATATGATTTTTTGTTGGCATTGTTATTGATATGGTTATTTGTAGTCATTATTTTCCTGATATTGAATCACCCTGAATTCTTGGTATAAATTTTACTTGATCTTAGTGTATTATCCTGCTGATAAGCTGCTGTAATCTCTTTGCTAATATTTTATTTTAAATTGTTGCATAAATTTTCATTAGGGAGATTGGTCTGAAATTTTCTTTCTCTGTTTTGGGTCTTCCTGGTTTAGGTATCAGTGCTATATTTGTGTCACAGAAGGAATTTGGCAGTACTCCTTCATTACCTGTTTTGGCAAATAGTTTACATAATACTGGAATTAATTATTCTTTAAATGTTTGATACAATTCACTTGCAAATCCATATAGGTCCTAGGGATTTTTTCTTAGGGAGTTCATTAATGAATTGTTCAATTTATTTTTCTAAAATGGGACTTCTTAAATAATTTGGTTTTTTCTTCTGTTAACCTGGGAAATTTATATTTTTGTAAATATTTATCCACTTTGGTTAGATTGTCAGACTTGCTGTCATACAGTTGGGCAAAATACTTCCTCGTTATTTTTTAATTTCTTTTTTCATTGGTGATCAATTCACCCTTTTCATTTTTGATGTTGGTGCTTTGGTTTTTTTCTTTCCTTTTTCTGATCAAATTAACCAAAGGTTTATCTAGTTTGTTGTTTTTTTTTCTTCATAAAACCAACTCTTAGTTTTATTTATTAGTTCAATAGTTTTCTGAGTTTCAATTTTGTTAGTCTCTCCTTTGAGTTTCAGAATTTCTAATTTAATATTTAATTGGGAGGTTTTAATTCATTCTGTTTTAGTTGCATGCCCAATTTACCAATGATGTTTAATGTCTCAATTTTCCACATCCCTTCTCACATTTGTGATGTTTTCTGTCATGTTAGCCAATCTGATAGGTGGTATTCAGAGTTGCTTTTATTTGCATTTCTCTAATTAATAGTGACTTGGAGCATTATTTATATGAGTATATACAGCTTTGATTTTTTTTTTCTTCTGAAAGCTGCCTATTATATCTTTTTATCACCTATCAATTGAGGAATAATATGTATTATTGTAAATTTGACTCCGTTTTCTATATACTTGAGAAATGAAGCCTTTATCAGAGAAACTCATTGTAAATTTTTTGTCTTCATTTCCTATTTTCCTTCTAATGTTGGTTGCATTGGTTTTGTTTATACAAAACCTTTTTAATTTAACATAATCAACATTATCCATTTTGTACAATAAATGTTTGTTGATTAATGACTCTTTGTTCTAGAAGGGACCTTAAAAATCAAGGAGTCTACCCTTTTTGCTTTACTGATAGGGAAACTGAGGCACAGGGAAAAGTGCAATCTAGCCAGGTTCACATATTTAGTAGAAGATCTAAAAAGTACAATTTCATCTTTTCTAATGAAAGCTTTTGGTTATATCAGAAAATAGAAGATGGACAGCTTATTATCTATTTATTTTCTAGATTATTACTTTTTTCTTCCAATTTATAATTTCTTTGCTAGAGAAATACTAGTACCATCTCTTTCCCAATTGCAGATAAAAATTCCACTTCATCCTTTGAGGAAGAAGGCTCAAGTCCAAATGTTTACTCAGGTAGCTTGCTTAAGAGAGGCTTATTAAAATAGCTGTATGTCAAACTGAAAAGGCAGGAAAAATCTTGCTTTGTTAGCAAAGAGCATTTTAAAGAACCAGTTCCCAAATGCCATAACATTTCAGACAATCTACACTCCAGAAGATATACTGGGAACCTTATCAGGTTATCAACCTTATCAACCGTATAAGGTTTTCAATCTTTTCCTCCCTTGCCCACCCCCTTGCTTCTCCTGAGTAACTATAATCATCTCAGAAAAATCTCAGAAATAAATAATGTGAGTTCCTATAACTTCCCTTGTGGATATGCTTTGTATAAGGACATTTCATTACTACCTAAGGTTCACCCTCTGAAATACTACAAGCAGCAGTATTCAAAGAGTCTGACAGTATGAGTTTTAAACATAGATTTGACTCTGATGTTTGGCTTCTGAAGGTTTGGGGTGCATTTCATTAGTCCATAAGCTCATAAGAATGAGGCTCCCAGGAACATAACACAATTATGGGACAGCTTAAAGTCATACACAAGTGGCAATTAGTGATTTCAGAACTGACTATATTGTATATCACAGAACTTGTGTGATGATATTCCATAAGAATTATTTATGTTGCTAAAGAACTGGTAAGTTTTTTTTCTTCAAATTTGCTCTAGCTGTTACACATTTCCACATCTAGAAGTCTCAAAGCTGGATTATTTACTGTAAATAACTCAAATAGTTAACTATATCAGCGGTCTCATAAATCCTATTCTGAGAAAAAGTAAATGGTATCAGAGAAAAAAATAAGAGTTGTTTAAATTTGTTTTTAAAAAGGAAGTTCAAAATACTTTCCTTTTCAAAGCACTGGGTAAATATGAAATTGGTTCAGAAACAGCTAAGGATACTAACATCTTTGATGCTGGTTAGGGAAACTCAGATCCAAGTATGAAAATCAGCTTTTCATAGAATCAAAGAATATTATATTTTAAGGATCTTAAGAGGCCATCTAGATGAATCCCATCAATTTAAGTGGTTAAATTGGGGTCTTATTTAGCTCACCATTTAGCATTAGTTTAGCTAAATGGTGGAAGAGTTCGAGCTAGATTCTAAATGTCCTGATTTTGTGTTCTTAGAAAAATTCCATAAAGTTAAAGGGCAGGAAAGTTTTAAATGAACTTGTTCTTGCTCTTTTTGTACTGGAAAATTAAATCTGCTATTGTAGGCAAAATAAAAATAAAAATAAATAAATAAAAATAAAACTAGATTTGGGGATTTCTATAATTCTATTATTAACACACACAGAGCAATGGGCAACTTCCTGTTTTTCTCTTGCTGTTTCTCTATATTTAACAAATGTCATATTTTGTTTATCACACATTACATTCTTGGTGGTAGATATGTGAATACTCAAAGAATATGTCTCTTGGGATAGAAACTCCCCCATTTAATATTATGACATATCTTTCAGTTAGCATATAAAACTAATGGATCTTCCTGAGGTCCATAGAGATTAAATGATTTATCCAGGATCACATGCCTAATAAATATCAGAAGTGAGATATGAAGTTAGTTGCTATGATTCCAAATCCCTGATCTTCGTCATTCTTCTCTGGCAAACAAGGGAGCTTGATGTTCTGTAACCTCTTTTCCATCCCTGAATCTCAGATCCTGTGACCACATTTTTGTCAGCAAGGAGAGTAAGAAAGGATCATTCAGATCATTCAGATCATTCAGTTCATCTTTCGGTTCATCCCATCATTTTCCAAATGAGGAAATTATCTCAGAAAGTTTAAATAACTCGCCACAGATTATACAAATAATGATAATATAATCATTATAATCTCACAAAATTAAGTTTCTGTTGATGTTGATCTTATTTCCTTTGTTTTTGTTGTTGTACTCATTATACATATTTTCTTCCAGCCTTCACTTAGTTTACTTTGCATCACTTCATATAAAGTCTTCAACCAAGCTTTATATTCATTGTTCCTTATAATTACTGCATTGCAATTTATTCAGTCATTCCCTAATCAGTTGGCTTCTACTGTTTCCAGGGCTTTGGCCCTATAAAAATTGGCATGCTACATTTTAGCCCAGGTTAAAACGATATATATGTATGTATGTATATGTATATACACACACATATATACACATATATGTGTATGTATGTATATGTATATATGTGTGTGTATTTGTATGTATGTGTGTATATGTATATATATGTATATATTTTTTACTTTGGAATCCAAAGAACCATTTAAACTTAATTTCAGTGTCAAATTTCATAATGTAGTGATTGTACTTATGTTCATAAAAGAGACCTCTTAGGTCATCTTGTTCAACCTCTTTCTCTTACAGGGGAGAACATTTGAAATCTGCAAGGGGAAAGTAACTTGCCCAAGATCACATAAATAGTTTCAGAAGAGAGATTTGAACTTAAGTCATCTGACTCCAGTGCCAGTGTTTCTTCTACTATACTATATTATGTAATATATAAATTTTTTTCATTGTCTATCTTTTCATTTCCAGTAGAAGAAGCCATTTATATCTCTTATTTATTAAATCTAAATCTTCTAAAAGTTCTTAAAGTTGTTGGTAAAAAGTTTATACCGCACTCAAAACAAACTGAATCTATGGTTTCACTAATCAAGGGAATGCTCTTTCATGAACTCTTTCTACAACTGCTTCTCAGCACTGCATAAACATTTGAGAAGTATTTGAGGCACTGAGTGGTTAAGTGACCAGCATAGGGTCAATAAGTGTAAAAAGCATGACTTCAACTCATCTCTTCAAGGATAGTTCTGCACTATGCCATAGGTCTCATTTATTAGGGAAAATAATATGTTTTACATTATTATAGACGGATTAGTTTGCCCAAAAAGAGTTTGGCAGTCTTTTCAAAGTTATAAAGAACCTAAACAGTCAACAAAAGTGTTCAACAAAATTGGTCATCAACAATGGTCAGTGTTAGTAACTCACTGTTTATATTAAAGAAAGATACCACCTTTTCTATTAACAATAAACATCCAAACTGTTTGTTGGAGGGGAAGAACTTTGTTGGAAGGGTTGTTTGTTGGAAGCTATCTGTCTGTAAAAAATAAAAGATAAGAGGGTTAACGCTTAACTATTTTAAAGTACTACAGTAATTTTAATTCCTATATATTTTATTTGTGGGGAAAAACAAAAGTAAGTTTGCCTACAAAGTGACCACTAATTCCAGAACTTTGAGAGGGAGTAGAGTTTAGCCAGGGCAATGATAATCAACCTGCTCTTTTGCATAAGTGGAATAAGGTATTGATTCTGAGTAGATGGACCAAGGACATGCTACTCACCAGATACCATTGCTTTGTTCCCTGTTTACAGACCACACCACTGAATCTGACCAGCCATGTTATAAATGTTTGCTGCTTGTCACTTTGGGGAAAATGGTGGCAGAAGGGAGATAGTAGAAATAGTTCAGTTTAAAACTACTCCTACAAATAGAAAAAATAAAATAAAATAACAGAGACTAGCATCTTTGTTACCAGTTAGTTTACAAGACTAACTTCTTTATTACCAGTTAGTTTATAGGACCATGGATATTATAACATCACAGATTGGAAGGACCCTTAGAGGCAATTTAATCTAATACCTCCAGTGTCTTACATTATATTATAGGTGATGACACTAAGATTTGAAAAAATGAAGTGACTTACACAGTCACAAGTGGCATAGGCAAAATTTGACTCCCCCAATTATCTGACATAGTAGAAAGGTTTATATTTCACCTCTTAAGCATGCTCTGTAGGTGACTTTAGACAAGTAATTTAAATTATTTTAAATTTAAAATTTAAATTCCCTGGACCCTATCTGTAAAATGAGGGGGAGTGGACAAGAAAACATTTCTGATCTCTTCCAAGTCAATATCTATGGTACTATAACTCCAAATTCAGAGTTCTTTCTGCTGTTCTATACTCCACTATGTCATTGGCCCTCTTTGAAAACAAAGTATAAACACCATCACCAGCACTAACTATACTATACACATTCAAGGACAAGAAGATGAGAGAGAACATTTTAAAGAAAAGCTAATGGCTAAAAAAATTTTAAAAATATTTTCAAATTGGGCTTGAAAAGTAATTGATGAGTTGTGAACTTTAATCAGGAACATGAGCTGAGATTTCCTCCTATAGATTCCTTATGCCCTGAAGTAGATCATGTGACAATCATAAGAGGTGATAAACTTGTTTGATTACACTTCACAGGTGCTGCTAGGTCCAATTATCTTGGTGCTAAAATACCCTCTAATTGGGTGTGAAATACACATCATGGTTAATTACACTGTACACCACTGTAAAGGCTTGAAATAATTAAGAATGTTTTCATTTCTCCTCTGGCCTAGAAAAAGTATATGCATTTCAAGTTCAAATCCTTAGAGGTTTCTTTGAAACTCATGAGATCAGCTAGATATGAATTTATGTAAATTTCTAACCCCAGAATTTTATTGAGACCATAAGCCTCTTATCATAACCTAGATATTTTGATCTAAGTATAGCTATCTATGTCTTATAAGAAGCATGTGCCCTTTGAAACAGAAGGCACCAAGGTATTAATGAAGGTACTAGTTTAAAAGATCATATAAGCCATTAAATGTGACATATTTTCCCATCTCTAGCTTTGCAATTCATAGTTCCCTAATGATGGAAAGTTGGTTATATGGGTAGAGGATCATGAGCCCAAAAAGTAAGTTAGTCCTCCAAATCTAAGAAAAAAGTCAACTTATTTCAGAAAAGTCAGACTTTTATTTCAGAAAACACTGCTGTCTGTAAAGTGAACAGTACAAGGAAACTATACAGTATGCTTGTGTTAATGATTTACACATGATTTGTACAAAAATACTCTGCAGTGATATTTGAAGGCATATTTCTGATACAATAAAGATGAATGGTTATGTATTATCAGGAAGCAGGTTATCTAAAATTCAGTCATCAAAGCAAAAACAAAAACAAAAACAAAACAAAAAACCTTATAATCTTGAAATTATAACAAATAAAATTTGTGATCTCACTTAAATGAACACCCCACACCTTAATCACAAACTTCACTAATTATTATTTAAAAAAAAGAAATGAAACCATTACATTCTGATGCAGAACTAAAATGTAGCTTCTAATGACAAATACATAGTCCATCTTTGAGTCTATATTTGAAATTTTTCCAGTATGATCAGACCTTTCAGAATTTGTTTGATGCCATAGATTTGTCACAGACACTATTTATTTGTTGTCATAGATTTTGAGAATACAAACTTCCCTCCATATTCACAAAGTAGATATCTGACTAGGATTTAAGTGAAACTAAAAACTATACCAGTTATACATATATGTTAAAATACAAATAGAATGATTTAATGACAAACACAGAGAAGATGATGGCCTTCCAGTATTATAGAACACTACTTGAAGAATAAGTATCTGCCAATGCTTATTCAGTACAGTTTAAGGAGAAAAAATTACCCTAGAGCCTTCTAACCCTAGAATATTTCTCCACCTGATAGGAGGCCCCTTCTCCCTCCATCTTTCATCTTCCTTTCCCTCCATTCTGACTCTGGATTTCAACACTTACCTTTCTTTCCCCAGCCATTCCCACTCTACCCCTTCAACTGCTGTTTATATGCTATCTTTGCTTATTAAAGTGTAAATTCCTTTTAGGTCAGGGATTATCTCTAATTTTACTTGTATTTGTATCCCAGCACTTATTATAGTGTCACTATATATATATATATATATAGTAAGCATTTAATAAATCCTCTTCCTTCAATAAAAAGCTTGTTGCCTTGCTTGCTCCCCCATTAACTTGAAAGTTGTACTCTGGCATATCAGTTTCAGACCTTCAGAGCCTATCATACTTTAAATAACATGTTCCTCAAGATCATCCAAATTATTTGGCTGTAATCTCAAGCAACCTCCTATTTATTCATCTGGTTTCTCAATGCTCATAAACTGGGAAATTCCAAAACATTACAACTTGCCACTATAATGGCATCAATCATTCTGCATATCTTAGTATTTTCTATTTCCTAATGCTGTTTGAAATCTGAAATTCATCTTTCTAAAAGCTTAAAACCAATTTAGGTATCTCTCAGATTTCTTAGCTAATTCCTAGATCAGCCTGTTCTTTATAATCCCAACTGCTTTATATTGCCCATCTAGTACTTTTTGTCTTCTTTTTTCAACCATATTTATCTCTCTGGATTCAGACTAATCCCTCTATCCTAAGGGGACTCCTAGTCATAGCTTCTCCAAGCTGACTGTATCCCCACTCGTATTTTGGTATGGCAATGTTTAATATATATTAAATTATGTTCAATCAAGCACATATTATATGCCTATTGTGATAGGTACTAAAACACATAGACAGAAATGAAAAGAATCCCTGGCCTTAGGAAGTGTATTTATACTCTATTAGGAGAAGCAACATACAGTCATTAGATTATGACTTTCTGGAAGTTATATAAGATCTGTCTTTTCCCCTCTTTTTTGTTTTCCCAGATCTAAGCACAGTGCTTGGCAAATAGGCAGTAAATAAATATTTGTTGATTGAGCATGAACACACACATAATATAATATAATATAAAAATAGCATATTAATAATATATGATATATAAGGATATAAAAATGTAAGTTAATATAAATATAGTAAGATAATAAATATAAGGTAAAATTTTTATAAAGTGATTTTGAAGGGGAAGGCACTAACAGCTGATAAAGTTAGATGGTGCTTGAGCTTAATTTTGAAGGAACAGGTGATTCAAAGAGGGAGAGGTAAGGAGGGAATTCATTTCAGGGAAGGGAATGATAGGCTATCTTCAAATATGAAGTATTGTAAAGATACTAAATAATAATGTAACCAAGCAAACTTTGAGTCATCTGCATAGTTTCACCGGTCAAGACATTTTGGTAAGAGTTCTTCTAACTTATCTTTCTTTCCCAGAATAATTTGATTAAACTTAAATCTCAAGTGATACATTTTGTTGCCTCTATTACTGTAATAATATGAATTCCAGCCCCTGCTAGAATCTGATTTAACAGCTTTTCCCTGAATTTCAAATGCACTGGTTCATTAAACTTAGCTACGGTCTAAACCCAACTAATGTTCTTTTTTTCCTTTTCCTTTCTTTTTTTTTCTTTTCTTTCTTTTTTTCTTTTTTTCTTTTTTTTAAGATTTTTCTCCTGTGCCTCTGTCACTTTCTAGAATGAAAGTGTTTACAGAGTGAGTGTCATGTTTGCTAAATAGATTCTTATCTCAATAGCTAGGCAGTTTAGACACTATCAGCAGAGAAGGAACACACTTGTTCTTTGCCCAGAAGTTTGTAGTCACAGATTACACAGTTATTCAGGAGTGTTGTTGACTTTTCCTTGCTACATACTTCAGTTATGCTCTGGCTGCTGTTTTGAAATTTCCTTCAACTACCTTGAGAAAGGAGAAAAAAATTGCATAAAAGAAGAGTATGCTATTATTCTTTTATTAATCCTGGAGAGTCAGACAATTAACCTTTTATAATAAAGAGAACAAGACTCACCTACTCAAACAGACTTTCACCTTATTAACTTGTTGAAGGCAGAGTACAACTTTGAAAGTAAGGTAAAATAACATTGCCAGCATAAGAATTTATTCATTTTCTTCATATTTCACTGCACATGATCTTAAAATTTCTAAATCCTAATTGGGCTGTGTAGCTTTCATATACCTAGAAAAATTAAGGTAACAGATCCCTTGGACACGTGTTTATTCTCCTTCTTCCCCTATGTGTAATTACTTCCAAATCTTGACTTTACTCCTGCACTTCTTGTATTGGTCCACCTCTTGATTCTACCTCAGTGTTATTCTTGTTTTGGTCCTCTTCTTTCCACTTAATATCATCACTCTAGTTCAGGCCTTTACTACTTCTTGTCCACACTACTACTGTAAAAGCATCTTAATTGGTCTCTCTGCCTCCATTTTCTTTTTTTTAAATAGTATTTTACTTTTCCAAATACATGTAAAAATAGTTTTCAACATTCATTTTTGTAAAACTTTCGTGTTCTAAATTTTCCCTCCCTCCCTAAACACCCTCCTCCTCAAGATAGCAAACAATCTGATATAATTAAATATGTGCAATTCTTATAAATATATTTCCAAATTTGTCATAATGTTATCTCTATTTTCAATCCTCTTTAGTCTATTCTTCCTATCACTGTCAAAATAATCTTCCTAAGAAACAGATCTGATTGTTACTTCCCAACACAAAAATTTCCATTAATTCCCTAATGCCTCTAGAATAAAATAAAAACCTGATAGGCCTAATATTTAAAACCCACTATAATTCGTCTCTGATGTACCATTATAATCTCATGATGCTGTCCCTTCTTTCATGCCTAGCTATTCCTGAATTTCATTTTCCACAGTGACTAGCCCTCATGCCTAACTAGATTACAGTCCTTCCTTCCACTTTCTTTGCTCAGAGCTCAGCTTAGGTGCTACCTCCTGCATGAAGCCTTTCCTGATCCCAGCTGATAATAGGATTTCCCTCCTAAATTATTCTTAAGCATTTTAAGATGCTCTTTTATGACCTAACCTTATATTATAACATTTCACCTTATATTATGATCTTATATTGATCTATATATAAATTCTATCTCATCTATTTCCCTCGTCAGCAGAATGTACACTCCTTTAGGTTACTTTTGTTTTTAATTTCTGCTGTCTTTCACAACCATTGCTTTCCCTCTTTAAAAATTATTTTCATATGTAGTTTGCTTTGTATATATTTGTTTGCATGTTGCCTCCCATATTAGATTGAAAGCTCCTTGAAGAAAATGATTGACTTTTGCTTCTTTTTGAATCCCTAAAATTTAGTATAGTGCCTAGCCATAGTAGATATTTGATAAATGTTTAAAGAATGAATGAATGATGCCTAATGTCTAGGAAAGTGTGCAGTGCCCTCTCCTCCTCAATAAATTAAACCCAAATTAGATGTTTGTGGAATTTGCTACAATATGTCCCAAAATAAAATATCTACTGTATAGCTCTTCAAAACTTCTTTTGAAAAGATATTGACTTATTCTTTCTATTTGTAGTCCTAGCATCTGGCACAGTACCTGGCACACAGTAGGCCATGACTAAAGATTCAATTTATAGAAAGAAAATTAAAAGTGCCTACTCCAAAGCTTTATTACATAGAATGCCAAAATATCAGAATCAGAAGGGTTCCTAAAGGTCTCTAAGTTAACTTATACCTAATAGGAATGTTAAGTTCTGCACATACACAGTCCAGACCAAAGGCCTAAAGTTATGAGGAAGCTTCCACTCCATTGAGGCATCTCATTCCATTTTTGACAACTAATTATTTGGAAATTTTTCTTTTCAGAAAGTCTAAATCTGCTTTCTTGTGTTGTACCTTGATTCTACTTTGCCATCTGTGTTCAAGCACAATGAATTTAAATAATCTTCCATTAGACAACCTTCAAGTACCTTTCATTATGTCCCTCCTAAATCTTCCCTTCCTTCCACTTATCTTCTTAACTCCAATTGAACTTAATGGGTTTTACAATAGGATATGTGAACTGTTTTTATATTTAACATATTTTAATTGCATTTTAATATCAAAATATCATTGTTTTCTTTGTAATCCTATGTATTTATCTTATACATTTAAAAAACACAATTCTGAAACTGAGATGTAGTCCATAGCTTCACCAGACTCTCAAAGGGGTTTCTTTCTTTCTTTCTTTCTTTCTTTCTTTCTTTCTTTCTTTCTTTCTTTCTTTCTTTCTTTCTTTCTTTCTTTCTTTCAT
>JAJPUD010002846.1:13153-45629 GCA_023553655.1 Myrmecobius fasciatus
TCTCTCTCTCTCTCTCTCTCTCTCTCTCTCTCTTTCTTTCTCTGTCTGTCTCTCTTACACACACACATACACACACACACACACACCACACACACAGAGAAAGTTCAGAACCCCACCTCTAGTCTTCTCACTATCCAAATAGAAAGGTTCATGTGCTAGAGATTTGTGGGGGTAGAAATGACAGGAACTGACAATTAATAGGATATTGGGGGGGTGAATTATGAACAGTCAAAGGTAACATCAAGGTTATTAACCTTGAATGACTAAAAAGTTGGTAAAGATTTCAACATTTATAGGAATCTTGAGGGAAAGATAATGTAATGAGGTGTTCTTTGTAGTTATAACCTATTCATAACTTTATTTTTTGTGACTCATTTTGAAAAGGGAGAGTGGGGCAGAATTCTTACTCACTGGTGACTGTTTTGAAACTACACCTCAGGGCTTTCTGCCATAACCAAGAGGTAGAATGAAGGTGATCTGGGGGGTCACGAGATAATATGTAGGGGAAGTAGGGCAGGGAGGGGGAGTAGACTTCCCCAAGAGTATCTGTGCAGCTGCCATTTGGTGATTAACAGCCCTGAGATGTCCGAAGAACTTTTATAGAAGAGGGAAGAGATAGCACAGAAAAATGGGGGCAAAGATTGGGTGAGTTGTGTTAGAAACAAGTACTTTGCCTATCAGGAATAGAATTTGACTCACCTTACACTGATCCCATTTCCTTTGGGACTTTAGTCCACTTGTGAATAAGCCTTTGATGAATAAGATCACAACCTTCCCTTCACTTTGAAGAACATGTTTCTATAGTGTTTGGGTGATTTATTACAACTAAAGAAATTTAGAAACTTATGGGATCATAGAACTCAGAGTGAGAAGGGACATGGGAGATCATCTGATTCAAATTTCTAATTTTTATAGACAAAGATATTAATCCAAGAGGTTCAGTGATTTATTTTAGATCAAAGAGGTAGTAAATGGAAGACTCATGATTTGAATACAGGTATTTTGACTGAAAGTACTGTTCATTTTACAAAATATTTGCTTTTGGACTTGGGTCTTCCAATAGTAAAATAATTGTTATTATAAAAAATAACTCATATAGCATTCTAAGATTTGAGGAGCACTGCACTTTTTCATTTGATTCTCATAACAATCTTAGAAGGTAGGTGCCATTTTTATTACTATTTTGCAGATAGGAAAACTGAGGTTGATAGAAGTTAACTAACTTAACATGGACACACAACTAGTAATTGTCTGCATCTGTATTTAAACTCCAGTCTTCCTGACTTCAGGTCCTATGATCTAACCATTATGCAAGCTCACTGCAGATAGAGTAGTACAAATGTAGACAAGTTATTTTATACTTTTGGCCCTCAGTTTTCTCATTTGTATAGAATTAGGGGCCTAGATAATCTCCTGACAATCCTAATATTCATTGAGTCACTCATAAATCTATAGGGGCCATTTTGCAAACAGTATGATCAGTGACAGCATATTACTTTTTAATGAAGTCTGCTCTGAAAAGATGACTCAAAATTAATATTTGAGATCCAGGACACATCTGCCTCCTGCCAAATTTTGTACCTTGGCAGATTATGTTATTGCTGGTCTTTAATATGTTCTCATCTAATCAGAAAAATTTCAAAATGAAGACTAGTTTTTGTCAAGAAAAAAATTTTGAAGAGTTGTATTTAAAATGCTTCAAATTTTCAAATCAATGAGATAAGTTAAGATGTATTTTTTCCCAGCCTTTAGTGTTTGTTTGTATCATTTGGAGATTTCAAAGAATGCCTTTTTTTTTTTAACATAAGCAGCCTCCTACACATAAAAATTCTAGGTTTTTACCAATAAATAGTTCCTGAGCCATAGCAAAAATACATAGTCCAGAGAAGAGGTCAAAAAGTATTTTTCACAAACTAATCCAACATGCTTCCTATTTCAGGAATTCTTCTCCAGGTCAAAGTTTAGAGTGAGCCTGTAGAGAACTGTGGCCTGATATCTGTCATATCTGCAGAAAATCCCCTTACCTCTGACAATGATTTTTAAAAAAAAAATAGAGGGACTCTGAAATAATTCATCAATAAGCATACTTGGAAAACTAGCAAGGCATTAAGGCTTTCTCTCTAATGTGGAGATGATAAAAGCTGTATTGTCTATCTCATGTTGTTGTTATGAGAATTAAATTAGAGTCATGAATATGAAACTTTGCTAACATTATCTTAAACTGTTTCTTTTTCTATTACTCCATCTTCTTGCATTCAATGTGACTTGACTTCCTCCTGATAAAACACATCCTCTTTGCTCCCTTCTAGAATCAGATTTCCACTTATATCCCCTGAAACTCATTGGTTATGGCAGGGAGTTGGAATGGTCATTGCCACTTCTGAACTTTCCTACTTCCATCACTCAGGATTTTCTTTTTTGAGCTGCATCAAATTCATATGTGTCAAATCAATCAAAGTCCTGATAGCTATTGTCCATAGATTTTGAAAATAATCTCATTCTTTTCTCAATGAGTTTAGTACTTGCTCACAATCTTTATCTTCTCTTCAACTCCAGCCCATGTATTAGGGGCTTTCAACATATTTTATTTGTTATTCATCTTTCATTCACAAAAGGGACCAATGACAGCAAGATACATCTTGATACTCCCATAAGTTCCTTAACTTCCTAATTCCTCAACTAACTTATTCCCCATAACCTACTCCTCCACTCCTCAACAGCTAAATGCAGAAATAGCCCTACCCTTGATCTTGCCATTATATACAAGTGCTTTGAAAGTATTTCATCTCTACCTAATCTGTGATTATTCAACTTCTGCTTTTCAACTACAATTCCTTGCCTTTCAATCCTGAGGCAGGGAGACTTTTGTGGGAGCATGCTGATTGGTCTCCCTGCTCTCTCCATACTTTAATCCATGCCCTACTGAGATGTCAAATGGATCTTCCTAAAATTCAGGTTTGACTATGTCATTTTCCCACTGCAGCCCCATTCATTCAGCTCCAGTGGTCACCTGCAAGATCAAATATATGAAATTCTCTCCTGCTTCATTTCTGTTTTCTCATTTCCCTTACTTTCATCAAAACTCAATTAAAGTCCCACCTTCTATCAAGAAGTCTTTCCCACTCTTCCTTAATCTTAGTTCTATCTCCCAATTGTTCATAGTAATGATAGATAGATATGTAGCATATATAAAGAGATGAGTATCTATCATCTATGTATATATGTATGTATGTATTGTTTGCACATTGTCATTTGTATGTTTTCTACTCCTATTAAATCGTGAACTCTTCAGGAGAAGAGATTGTTTTCTTTTTGATGTTTATTATTATCTGTTTTTTGGGGGGTTTTTTTTGCCTTTTTTGGTATCACAAGTATCTTACACAGGATCTGGCACAAAGTAATTCTTGATATTAGTTGAATGACTGAATGATAAAAATGACAAATGTTATTAATATCATTTATATGTGCTATAATTAATAAGAATATTAACAATTATTGTAACATTTTAGTAATATAACAATAATTTATTATTGATATTATAGCATATTTTAATATATTAACATTAATAATATAACATTACTAATAACTCATTCAGACCTAATTTTTTCAAAGAAGGCAAATTTTATGGCCAATATGGGAGTTAGTATCTTACTCAGGCCCACATCATCTACATCTACATCAGGACTAAAAGAATATCAAAGAATTTAAACTATTACTGATTATCCTGAGTTACCATTATGTTTGAATCATCACACAAAAGTTGTTTTAACCATTCAACTTAATTAAGAATTAGGAATTGAGGAACTATATATTCTAAAATTATTTCTAGCACAATTTCTAACCTAAAACAAATTGAAAGTATAGCTTTTATACACTTTGAAAATATATATTCTATACATTTTAAGAAAATATTTTCATACTTCCTTCCCATAATGACCATTTCTGAATTTGTCTAAGCTAGTCCTCCATCAAAAGTCATCATTAGGCCAGCAGTCAAAGTCTCTCCAGATTGCTAATAATGACTAGAGCCTATGTGATACTGGCACAGATCTGAAAACCCAAGTTCACTCACAGATCATGATGAGATATACATATAAAACTTTAGTGAAGATTCTGTCACAAAACAGTGAAAATTTAAAATTCCTGGCACTTTTAAGCTAAAGGTTAACTCTAAGCTTATTAGGGAAATTCTAAAACTAGACTTTGCTTCATAAGCACAGGGACTATGTCTTATCTAAACTTTAGTCTCTTCCAACATCAAACAATAAAGAGGAGATATAAAAGGGGGGAAGAAAAGAGAAAAGAATGAAAGGCAGATTGGACAGAGGGAAAGAAAAAAGAAGGGATAGTGGAAAGAGGGGAAAAGGAAATGGGGAAGAAAAGAAATAGAAAATATTCAATCCTTCAAATAATTATTGATAAAAAGAATTTGTAAAAGACTTCATGTATTTTTTGATAGAACTGACTCTTGTAGTATATGCCAAAGTTAGGGAATAGAATCTTGACAAGACAGATTTGGGCTGTTATCCTGATCTACAATCAAATGGTGAATCTAAGAGAGGAAGACAGGCTAACCCAAACAGAGACAGACAAACATTTTGCTTATTTGGATCAGTTTCATATTACAGATGAATTTGGTATATCCAGAAAGACCATGACCTTGAATACCATGATTGAATTTGAATAAAGACCACCAGATATTCTATTCTGCCATCAGCTCAATTATCTCCATTCTTCCAGATTCAGGTTCTTTTTTTGGATTAGAAAGAGATTCAATCCTAATTTTCTGGTAGGTGAGAAAATAAATACCTTGAAAAATGGTAACTGCCTCCCACACACACACAAGGAAATTAGTGATTATTAATGGCTAAGAGTGAACATTATTCAATCTCATTGAAATAAGTCAGTTAGTGATTAGTGCTTTATTTTTTAAATCAATTATTAACAGCCACTGTGTCATATGTTTACAATCCAGGTGTCTGCTTTCTCAAGGCAAGTAAGAGGTTCACAGGACTTCTTATCTCAATTCTGTGAGCAAACTCAAACATACCCAGGCCTAATCTAGACTACAGCAAGTCTGTTTGACGAATCACCATGATGGATCATTCACATGATGGCTAGTGTTGTCACTGCACACAGCCTAGTAAGAGATAGCACATGGTTAACCCTTGACCTCCCAGGTGCCCTGATTACGCTAGTCCAACATTAAACCTCTTCCATCATCACTTCCTCCCTGTGGCAGTTATGGAAAGAGATCTGTTCCTAAGCAAATAGCAAAGGCTCTGACCCCTTCATGAGTCACCAGTCTGTCTACCCACTTCTAAGATTCCCTCCCTGTATTTTTTCAGCTTGTCAGAGTTCCTAGTATGGAGAGTGGTAATTGTGACATAAACTGGGTTCATGAAAAGTCAGGTAATTGTAGTTTCATAAATCTAGAACTGCTCAAATGGTTTCTATCACTTAGGATCATCTGAACCCTTTTAAAAAGATTTAGCTTCTCCTCAGGCAAAGTCATATCCTAGTAAAAGCCTTAGGAGAAGTGAAATAAATAATTCCAGGTCAAAGTTTTAAAAATATAGAGGAATATCTCAATTATTCTGACTTTGGTGACACTGACTTACAATTAATGATAAAAGCAAGCTAAATATAATCCAAGTGTGTTTATATTTCACATTTAATTTGTCATTGATAGACAGTGCAGCATAGTGAACAGAAAACTAGCCATGGAATCAGGAAGACCTTGGTTGTTAGCTCCCCTCTGATACATGGTAGTTTTGTAATCCTGGGCAAATTATGTAACCTCTTAGAGTCCTAGACAATTTTTTAGATTACATCAGTGGAAAGAATTCCCATACCAGGTGCACCCTACATTGAGAAGATCTAGATTAAATAAAACATTCTTCTCACATCTTAACAAAAGCTTTATTTTCACCAACTTTTAACAATAAGCAGTTTAGTATTAGAGATGAAGTCTATTAAATGAAATGAGTGCTTTGATTTATCTGGAGTCTCCTTACACATGCCATCTTCATTCACCATTACTGCTAGTAATCAATGAGTTGTTTTAGTAAGTGTGTGCTTTTAATCAGTGTCCAAAGATCTCAGGCATTGATTGCTCCTTTTACCAAACTTTTCTGGCAGGGCTTGTAAAAGAGAATTCAATGGGAAAAAAAAAATCACATTGACCTAGGCTCCTAGAAAGTAAAAAAAGAAAAAAAAAAAGGTTCTTCAGTAAATTCTCATTTTTAAGTTGTATTATTTGCAATTTTCTCTGAATACCTGTCCCTTCCCAAACTTTTCCTCAAAACAAAGAAAAACATTTATGCAAAGTCAATCTATACAACTTATCTGAAAGAATATACCCCATTCCACACTTAGTGTCCCCACTTCTCAATTGAGAGGAAGTTGTGTTTCCTTAGCTCTATTCCAGACTTAAGTTCATATTGAGGATAAACTATTTCTAAAAATAATAATAGAGATCAGTAATCAAATTCAAAAAGAGGTATAGATTTCCATTGTCTACAACCAAAATGAAGTGCTTTTTAGTCTCATTTGCCTAAAAAGTACTGGAACTTAAAAATACCTAAAAGGACTAAGCTGTTTCAGGTGGCATAGTGCATTTGCAAAAATTACAGATAGTAAGATGAAAAATTTTATTTCAAAGCAGAATTATAATATCTGCTTATAATCATTTGTATTTGAAGTATATTTGCCGGATAGGAAAAATTAAAGTAAATTAATCAAGATGAAAAAAAAAAACCTTTTAATCATTCTCTATTGTTACAGGAAATGCAAAATAAAGGAAAAAATGATAAATAATAATTTAAGGCTTTAGATGTTCTTTTCTGATAATCGCCTTTTAATAGCGTAAAATTTATTTATTTTTTTTAAATGGGCTTGTGTAAATCATAGCATGAAAAACAGAGATAATTATGAATGTGGATTTTACTTATTTTTTACAGAACTATATATTTAAAAACCTGTAGATTCTAGTTTCCTGATACTTTAATGGTTCCTGTGAGCTTTAATAATCTTTAAACAAAAATTCACATTTGTTTTGTGAGGTACATTCCTGAACACTTAGATCATTATTAATCATTACTATCCATCCTGAATAATAATCCAATGGAATTTCCCTCTGACCACTGAGGAAGTAAAGTTTTGACACTTTTAATTTTGCCTAGAGGGGCAAAGTGGCTGACACTCTTGAAAGGTGAAATTAGTTTGGAATATTCATAGTGATGTTCAGATTTGCTTCTAAGGAAAAATGCTTTAGAAGAAAATACAAAGAGAAGAAATCTAAAGTAGGCCAACAAGGAATCCTGGAAGCTTTTTTAATGAAACCATAATGACTTTTTCCCCTCCTTTTCCACTCATTTATGAAGTAATTTAAATTTTACAAAGCATTATCCACTTATCTGTATCATAACAGTCCCAAGAGTCAGCCAGTGGATAAGTACATATTAAGGGCCCACTAAGTACTAGGGATTGTTCAAAGGGCAGGGAATAGAATTCCTGCTTTCAAAAACTTCATAGTTTCATTTAAACAAAAAGGAAACTGAGGCATAAAGTCACCCACCCACAATTACACAGCTAGAAAATGTCAAAGGCAGACTTTAAACCCAATTTTCTTCTGGCTTTAAACCTAGCACTTTTTCTATTACACCCTCTCTGAAATAGGGACAATCTCTGCTTGCTCCACCATTTCCCTTGAATTATTCCTCCCAGCCAGAATTACAAACCTCTCAGTAAAAGATTTAATATCAGCTATATCTTTGGTAATATGAAAGAATTTCCATCATTAATATCCTGCTATCAAGATTCTTTGAGGTTATTAAAGGTTCTATCACCAGAGCTCTGGCACTTTCTACCAAGATGGAAAAGCTTTGAGGAGGAAAGGGAAAGGGAAAGGAATAAGCATTTGTATAGCAGCTATTATAATTATTCTAATTTGATCTTCTCAGCAACCTTGCAAGTTAAGTGCTCTTAGCTTCCTTTTACAGATGAGGAAACTGAGGCATAAATTAAATCACTTGCTCAGGATTACACAGCAAGTAAGTGTCTGAGGTCAACTTTACACTCAGGTTTTCCTATCTCCAGGCTGGGCACTCTATCAATTGAATCACCTAGCTGCTTATATATGACCATGATGACATAATATCTCCCTTCATAGGCATGCTCTTTAAATATTAAAGTACGTCAAAGAGTTTGGGATGCTGTATCCCCTCTGAAGGGTTTTTGCATTGTAAATAGAGGGAGAGAGACTTCCTCATACTCCTAAAACTGTATCCCATAAGCAGCTTTTCTTTGAGTAAGATTGGTTCCTTAAGGCAATAGTTCTTAAACTTCTTGGTCTCCTTTATTCTCTTAAAAATTACTGAGGAACTCTCAAAACAACTTTGATTATTCAAAAATGTCAATTAACATTTACTGTGCTATAAAGTAAAATACATTTATATTATTGTGAAAATCATTTTGACCTAATGAACCTCCTGAAAGGCTACAGGGAACCTTAAGGGATCTTAAGCCACACTTTAAAGACCTATGTCTTAGGAAAATATGTTCTAGTCATTTCAGAAGGGAAGGTGTTTGATTTCCTTTTCACACTATCTACAGTGTTATGCTGATTCCCATAAAATAGTGACTAAGCCACAGTTAGGCTTAATTCAGTGAAGTTTTAGTGGAATGATTTTTAATAATATTCAAATTATATGGAATTTATATTGAAGAAATATGCATGTGAGCTAGTTTTCCATAAATTTTGTGGAACTTAAACTTGCAACTGGCATCTCAGAAGAACAGTCTCCCAATTCTCCTCATTTCTTTATTGAGAACCACAATTCTAGTGCCTGAAGCTGTCAGGATTAAGAAGCATAAATTCACTAAGGGTTTCTTCAAAATACAAACATAAAATAGGAAGCTTGTTCATCCACCAGGCTCACCTCCCATCAAACATTGTCCCCTCCCGTTTCCTCTTAGAGTCCTCTCCCATTTCCAATACTTTCTAGACTCTCCCTAACTCTCTCCTTTTTCTTTACTGCTAGATTATAGATCAGGAACAGAGAGACCCTGAATATACTCATTTCTGTTAAATATTTTATGATCTTTTAGATTATAAGGACATCTATATATATATATATATATATATATATATGTATATATACATATATGTGTGTGTATGTGTGTACATATATATATTATATATAAGTATATGCATGTATATAAAGAGAGATTTTATGTGTGTGTGTGTATATATATATATATATATATACATACATACATATATAGATAGATATATCAAGGGTCATAATAGAAAAATCACATACTCAGGGCTCAAAGGACCTGAGGTCAGATTCTCCCTATGAGGCCTCTACTTTACATGTATGACTTTGAACAAGTCATTTCAACTCTCTGGGCCATAGTTTCTTCAGCTATAAAAGGAGAGGGGTGAATTAGATGGCTTCTGAAGTCCCATACAGCTCTAGATCTGGGATCCAATAAGCTGTTTGGAGTAGTAAGATTAGAGTTATGAAATTAAGTGAATCCCCTTCTCCTATTTTGCTGCAGGGCACATATCATAGTCTAACCATACTTGACTGGAATTCTTTACATTCCATGAGATTATTTTCTATGATTATGAATGGTTAGGATTTTGCCAAAGGAGATTAAAAAAAAAAGAAAACATTTCATCTTAAGAAAAGAACATGAGCAAATATGAATAGACCAAGAAATAAAGTATAACTAACACAGAGTGTAGCTAAGATGTAGGGAATATGTAGGGTATAAGACCCAACCCAACAGCATTTAAAGCCCAGGATAGTCTAGTTTCAACTTATCTTTTCAGACTTTAGTATAAAATATTTTCCAAGTTAGAACCAAAGCAACCCATTTGTTATTTTCTAAACTCAGCATTACATTTTCCAGTTCTGCCTTTGCAAGACTGTTGCGTTTGTCTATAATATTCTTTCTCCTCATTTGCCTTTTAGCATGTTTAATTTTTTTTCATAGCTCAGGTCAGGCATTACCAATAATGGGAAGCTTTCTCAGCTTCTCTTAGTACTTTTCCTCCCCAAATTATCTTATATTTACTTATCTGTGAAATTATTTTATGGCCTCATAGAATATAAACTCTTCAAAGTGAGAGATTATTTTTCCTTTAATCTCTATTTCACCAAACCTTAATAGAATGCCCTGTTTATATAAGGTATATAATAATTGCTGGTTGCATTTTGCTACATTTTCCAGTCGCTGTTATGGGTTTATTTCACTTCCTTCACAGCCTTGACTGTGGTAGTTTTTTTTTTTTTTTTTTAAACAAAGTATCATCCTGCACCTTTGAATTCTTTTCTCATCTTTTCCATACAGTATTTCCACTTCTGCTAAACCACAACTCCAACTCATCCCTCAAACAACTGCCTTCTAGATTCCTGGCAGGTGGACAAAACCACAAAACAATGATAACTGAACCAATAGAAATTTGTACTCTCTCACCTCAATTTCTTGGCAATGCTGGAATTCACATCTGATTGACCCTCTTCCACAATCTCTCCTAGCTGTTATTAATCTTTTTTTTCAGTTTCTTCAGGCCCTCAAATTCAGTTTCAGTCCCAACAGTAAACTTTGAAATATTTCACATTGAAGTTTGAGGCTATCTACTCAGTTTTGTCATTTCCTACACCCTCACTTCAAAACCTATGTCCTCTTTTTCTTTGCTCCCTCAGAGGATGAGGTAGTCTATCTTGCCAAACTTAACCTTTCCTCTTACACTCTTCATCACATCACCTCCTAGAAATTGTTCCATTAGTGATCTCCCTTCCCTCCTTTTCTTTATCTCACCTTCCATTCTTTCCCCCTGCCCCTCACTACTGGCTTCAAACCCTATACATATATATGTGTGTGTGTGTGTGTGTGTGTGTACATATATATACATATATGAAGACAGATTAAAAGGGATAGAGAAGGAAACAAGTAGCTACGGACAAAGAAGAAAGGTAAAATATATATGTGTGTGTGTGTGTGTGTGTGTGTGTATATATATATACATATATATATATATATATAAAGGTCTATACATCTATATAAGTAGCTAGGGAGAAAGAAGAAAGGTAAATATACATACACACACACACACACACACATATATATGTGTATATATATATATATATATATTTTTTTTTTTTACCTTTCTTCTTTCTCCCTAGCTACTTGTTTCCTACTCTATCCCTTTTAATCTGGCTTCCAATCCCACCTTCCTACAGAATCTGTTCTTGCCCAGATCAAAAGTGAACAACTAATCAAAACACTAAGTCTTTCTTCAATCTTAACCACATATGAACAATGCAGAATGCTTGTCTTCCTCCCCACTTCTTTATACTTTTTCCATTGAATTGTCAAACTGTTTCTTCTTAATTTCTTTTTCTGTCACCATTTTCTTCTCATTTGCAATCTGGGGAGGTTATGTAAATTTTTAGTGCTTCCAAGGTGCTATGACCTAAGAAGAGATGTAGTCACTGCTCTCATGATCTGTCTGTGCTTTTGTTTGACTCTGGAAGGAACTTTATTCTCCTACAGCCACAAATTCTAGTGTTCCCCTTTACTCTAGAACTGTGAATGGACAATGCAACAGAGTCCTGCAATCAGGACTAGCAAAAAATCGCCTGTAATTTCTTTGTAATACTCTTGCCATCTGAAAACTGTGCCATCTCTCAAAGCTGCTGCTGCCACTGTTCCAACAGTCATCAAGACCTTCTTTTGGTGTTATTGGTACAGCACAGTCTACATTGCTCTCTAGTTCTATCACCATTCCTGTGTGACAGACCTTTCTTGCTAACTCTTGAGTTGTCTTGAGCTAGAAATTTATTTTACCCCACATTTTGTTGACTCTGCTGCTTCAGAATTCAATTTGAGATGTTATATTAAAGTTTCTTGGAGGGCAATGTTAGAATAGTCTGGGTAATTCCCTGTCTCTACTCTGCCATCTTGGCTCCACCCAATTCTACTTGATACATTTAAGTGCCATATAAATATCAATTATCTGCTATTACATACTTTCCAAATTTATTTCCCGCTACTATCATTTTACATACTCTCCATTCTAGCCCAACAGAACTGCCAATGTCCATGGTCTTTTCCTACCATTCTCTGTATCTATGAATTCAAGAATGGTCTCCTCTCATTCCTAGAATATTCTGCTTATGTTGTGAGGGTTGAAATTTTTATCTAATTTCAATGTCTAATTCAAATGTCCTGCCACCAGGAAACTTTCCTTAATGCCTCCAGTTCAAAATGATCTCATCAAATTTTTCTTAACCATTTTATCTTTTAAACTTTTAAACTCATACAATGGATAGAACAGAGGACTTAGAGTCAGGAAAACCTGAATTCAAAACCAGCCATCAAATCCTTACTAGTTGTATGATCCTTTTTAAAGTTTAATTGTAGATAGATTATAGATAATTATATGTGTTCATATGTAATTATTGTTATAATTATTAACTCAGGAAAGCAGGAGGTTGGTTAGATTTTGCTCTTAGTTTTCTGGTGCTTGAAATAGAGAGAAAAGAAAAGAGGATGGAAGACATAATTTGGAAAATGTCTCCCTCTGGAAGGCAGGAGAAGGTAGAAAACCAAGGATAGTTGGTGAAGTAAGCAAGAAACTGATGGTACAATAACTCAGAAGCAAATGATGTACTGCTAAATGATTAGTAATGTGCTCTCAAAAAAAATAAATTTAAAATAGCATACTTTAAAGCTTAATCTAAATTAACTTTTTTCTGTCACTTTCTTATGTCTAAATAATCAACAAAATAAATCAAATATTGACATTTTTATGTTTGCTGATTTATGAGGTGTAAATACTTGCTCTCAGTAGCTCTTTTAAGTTAACCCCTCTGCAGGAGCCAGAAAAGGAAAAAAGTATCAAGGAAGGTTAAAAAAAAAATGTCAGTAATACCAAATGTCTTCTATTTCCATTGGCCACAACATTTAGGCACATCTTTAATTTCAATTGATGATAATACATTTTATATGTCTTGATTTTTCCCCATTTCTTTGTTAATTCTCCAACCAATGGAACTGATTCAAGTTAATGTAAATAGAAAATCCATCTTTAGGAGCAGCTCCAGCATGGAAAATTAACATGAAAAAATGTTTCTTTATGATATACATACTCAAATCCTAAAATTAGTCTTCTATTCCAACATTTGGAATGGTTGATGTACTACGTTGTGGAAAATAATTCACCAAATTTTCAATGAATTTGATTAAGTTTTGACAAACAATAGGAAAATTGGCTCCAAGACTCTTCCACACCTGGTGTCAATCTATCTGTATTTGTATTGTTTGATGATGTGACCAAAAGCCAGAACTTCACAACTCTTTGTAGCTATTCAGTTTGCCCTAAAGGAAACCTACAAAGGGGAAAAGGGATAAGCTCTTAAGTTTTATGGCAAACTTTGGAATTCTCCTCAGTTTAAACATTCCAAAGAGGATGTAAGTGCTTTGCGAGATAGAAATAATTTAAATTATCAACAACTGATAGGAACTTTCTTTTTCAATTTGAGAAATGGACTGTCGTTCCAGACACACCACCAGGGAATGATGCTTTTATCCCCACACATTTCCAAAAAATTGATGCAAGTAATGAGATTTTCTTTAGAAGAGAAAAACACTGATAGTGGTATTGGCAAAGTGCTATAAATCTGAAAGTGGGAAAAACAGGGGGCACAACAATAATTTATGCTCCAAAATGAAATGTTTCACAATTTTTGTTTAACTAAACATATTTTATACTACTTACACTATGATCTACAGCACCCAACTGATTACAGGGTTGTAAATTGTGTGAAGGGCTCTGTAGAAAATCATAAAAGGACAACTAGGTGCCTTATATTACAGTGTCACTGGATCTCTGAGATTCAACCAGACCTTTGATAGCCAGTTCAAATACAGTGATATATTCTTATTAATAATAAATAGAGCCACTTGTTTCAATTTCATGAGCCCAATACACTAAAGAGTGTGAAATTTCTATTACCCATGACCTGAATATTAGTTCTTTGGCAAAAATTGTCCATTTTTCAAATATTGACCCAGTGTTGACACAATGAGATACAACTTTCCCAACAATTTTGGCATGTTGAAATATGAAAGAAGGGTGTCCAGCCTTTTTTTCTGGAAGAGCTATTAAACTTGCTTTGTCTCCAGGAAATATTTTTCCCTCTTCAGGTATTAGGAGATATCTTCAGGAAACTGTGCTGATTAATTGTATGAGCCCTGGCTCAATTTTATTTAAATACAAAGTACAAATCTTAGCACTCATCCAAAATAAGAAATCTCCCCCTTCCACACTCCTCCTTCCCCAATAGCAGCACAAAAAATAGAAAACTGCACACATAAGCATTTAGCATCCATTATGATAGATTCTTAGCAATGAAGAAAATAATATAGTTCAAACACTTATTTGAACTAAGTCACTTTATTAACATGTTATAATGTAACAGACCTCGAGCTACAAAAAAATCTTGTTTATAAAGCTTTAAAGGAAAAACAGTATGTGACAATTTGTCCCTTTTAAAATTTTTTTCATTAAAAATGTTTTTAATTTGATGAATACTTCCAAGAAGCATTTCAATAAAAAATAGAACATAAAAGTTTTATATGTGAAAATATGAATCTATATTAAATATTGCTTGCTTTTAAAATATATATGTAATTATGCAACAATGACATATAGAATATATACATATATTATATATAGTCATCTACTATATATTCTTGTAAGATAGTTGTTTTTATTCACAATATTGTTGTTACAGTATGAATTGTTCTCCTGGTTCTGCTCATTTCATTTTGCATCAGTTCATGAAAGTTGTGCTAGGCCTAAAGTCTATTAGTATCAGTCTTTCCCCATAATGTGGGTTAGATCTACCCTTCACCTACTTCCCTTGTACCACTGGAATTAGTTTTCTCTCAAAGGAGTCAAAATGGTCCCAAAACTTAATTGACCTCTGTTTTTCTGTGGTAATTTCCTAATCATCTTTAAGGGCATAGATATCTTCATATGAGTAACTGAAAATCCTTGAAGTTAGTGGATTTCTTTTTAAAGACAATGCTAGTAACTATTTCCTTATCATATTCTGACCTGATGATTACTTGGAAATAGGGGAGGGGAAGAAGGAATAAAGTATCTAGAAAAACTAAATGCCACTGTATCCTTCTTGCATATCCTTATTGTATAAGGGAAAATTAAACCTTATTTTACTAACTGTTCAATGACTTTTGAGTGTGTCAACATCATCTCAACATTTTACCTCAATATCATCACTTAAATAAGAGAATTTTAACTCCAATACTTAATGTCTCAAAACAATTCTTCTCAGATTTATTTGAAACTTTTTCTCTCATCATTTCTTCTGATGCAATATATTCCAATATTATCTTTTTACAGAATTTGTTCAATCATTCTCTAATTTATGGGTACTTCATGTATTTCTAGTTCTTTGCTATAACAGAAAACTTGACTATAAGATATTCTAAACTATTTTGTACATAAGACATATAGTATTCTTTCACCATTTTTTGATTTTCTAAATAAAACATTGCTATTTTTTATTACATTTTACAGAAGTAATTTGGAAAAAAAATCTTGAAAATATGTTAAATTTATTTGTTTTCATCTAAGGTAGAACTGCACTGAAACTCAGGAAGATAGCTGCAGAAATTCACCAGTTAGCCTGTTTCCTTGGTTTATAATCCTGATAGTCCAAATTCTTTCTGCTATCTAATCTAAATCCTTTTTTCAACAATCAAGGATCTCTCTTCTACCCTAGGCATAAAAAAATAATTCATTTGCTAACATCTGTTGAGCTATGTATGACAATAACAAGAAATACAGTTCCATTTAACCACTTAACATCAGATTAGCTATTACAAAGAGATATTTACTTCCAAGATATAACAAAAACAAATGTACAAAACACTTATCCAATAACTTGGGCACATAATCCTTTCGCTGTACACCACCTGAATTAGGGTGGGATGTATTAGATTCACAGTTTAGTTCAGTTCATATATAGCATAAATCCCCCCAAGTCCAAGTCCCAAATACCATTGGGCTGTTGTCCTTCATTTTTACTACTCAGAAATTGGTTGCTGGGTTGGCTGCACTACTTAGTCTATATTTCCAAACTTCATAATCCCCATTGCTTTAGCTCCTTTGTTAAAGATTTTTTTCCCCACATCTAGGACTAAAGAGGAGGAATGAATAAGACCAAAAGCCAAAGCCCATTTCTCAGGACCACATTGCCTAAGAGGTGGGGAAAAAAGGCTTTAAGCCTTTCCCATATACATATACCCTACAATATTACCTTCTATGAAGAAATGCTCAAACATGGAAGAAGGAAAAATCATTAGTACACTGAGTCAAACAATGTTAAAGACACAGACAAGTCCAATTATGCAGCCAATAGAAAAAAGTCTGCTCCCAAACATGTGACAGACCAAGATAGAATGATCACACATGCAATAATTCTCTTATGTCCTAGAAAAAGGTCTCTTAGAGTCTCCTACATAGGTAATATTATCTTAAGTGTTGTTGATATGTACCATACTTTCACTACATTTATGTGAAGCCCCTGAAGGGTACTTTTATGAAGCAACATATCTAAAAGTACATTATGTTGTCTCCCTCCAATATGGCCATGAATCATAGGGCTCTGAGGTAAAAGGATTAGACAAAGTTAAGGTGGGTGAAACAGGAGTATTCTGGAAGGTATTAGTTGGAGGCAGATTCTAAATAGACCAAAGGAAAAAAAAAAAGTTGTCTGATATGGCAAAGGAGTCAGAAATAAGGAATATATTTCTAGCAAAGGTTATATAATAGATACAGTGTCTGGGGACATTTTTAATCTTCAAGTGGTTTCCTCTGCCAAACTCTTCCTATTCAGATTTTTTTCATCCTTTTCTTATTCTTTCCCTGTTCTTTTTTCTCCTGGAGTTACACACACACACACACACACACACACACACACACACATACACATATATATATATATATATATATATATATATATATAACCCGAGGGAGGATTCAGCATGAAGATTATTATAATTGTTATTATTATTATTATTATTTATTTATGTCATGATAACTTCCCTTTCTTGGTTTGAAGAATCAAGAGTTATCCATGTTTTTGAAATGACTAAAGTATCATTTTTCTGACAACACCTACTTTTAGAAAAGGCTTCTAGGATACTTATATTTGAGGAGTAATACCATGGTATCATGGAAGGAGAATTGAACTAATTATCAGTTTTGTTTTCTCTTTGACATGTTTGTGATCCCTGAGTTTTAATCTGATCAATTCCATGAATTGACATTATGACCTGGACAAGTCCCAACCAACCACTCAGGGTCTAAATTCCTTCATCCATCTGCTATTTAACCCGTAAAATGAAAGGAAAGAACTAGATGCTCTGTGGAGTCTCATTCAACTGGAACACTCTAGAATTTTGCTAGTTATATTTAAGCATGTTAATATGAACATCCTGAGGGGCTAGAGCCAAGATTCTGGAAAAGAGAAGCAATTGACCAAACTCTCCCAATATTGCCTTTTAAATAACTCTAAAATACCAACTTAAATTAAGTTCTAGAGTAGCAGAACCAACAAAAGGTAAAGAGTGAAACATCCTTCCAAATCAAAAAAAAAAAAAACAAAAACATAGGAGGTCATAAAGAGAGATTTATGACACAGAGGAGGAAACTATAGGATCCCATATGGGTGAAACACTGTCATAGGACTTGGTAGTGAGGAGAGAATCAGAAGCGGCTTTGGGAATTCTCAAGTCAGAGGCAATAAGGGGATTTATCAATTAGTCAGAAAGAGATGATAAGGTACCACTATGCTAGTGCTGGACAAACAATCAGATGCTGTTTAGGAACTCCATTGTTTATATCCATTTCTACATCATAGTTCAAGTGTAGAGAGGAGCATTTTCACTTAAGAGAGAGTGGAAGAAAAATATCACTCCCTGGTCCAAGGGATCAGGAATTTAAGGAACAATATTGTCTCCAGTCCCAAAGAAGGATGAATTCTGAGAAGTAGTTTCAATCAAAGAGACCCTTCTTTGATAAGTACCAGAGTCCAAACCAAGAGAGCAGGTGACACAACACTCTTCAGATCACATCACCTTGGAAGCACCTACACTTTCAGACCCTTACTCTACAGCATGCTCTGAAAACAGCAATATGAAAAATCTGAAGCTTGACAAAGATAACCCTCAACTAACAATGCCAGGAAGAGACCCAATATTATTATGATAACATTCCAAATTAAGAAAATTGTAGAGAAATGAGCAAACAGGACAAAAAAAAAGAATCTTACAAAAAGCTCCTGTGGTGAGAGAGAAATACAACATACAAACTCAAAGATTATAAATTAAAATAGCTACAAAACCTCAAAGACAAATGTGATGTCCACCAAAAATTTCTGGAAGAGATTAAAATATTTTCAAAATCAGAGTGTGAAAGGAAAAAATAAGGGAGGAAATGAAATCATAGGAAGATGCAGTCAAGATTAGAAGGGAAGCAGAAAGCTAGGAAACAGGCCTTTCTAAAATCAGCTTGTTCATAATTTTTAAAGAACAATAATATTCCATTACTTTCACATACCACAGCTTGTTCAGCCATTCCCCAACTGATGGGCATCCACTCATTTTCCAATTCTTTGTTATCACAAAAAGAGCTGCTACAAACATTTTCTCACATGTGAGTCCTTTTCCCTCCATTATAACAATTTTCAAATGAAGAAATCAAAGCCATCTATACTCATAAAGTTCTAAATCACTATTTATTAGAGAAATACAAATGAAAACAACCCTGAAGTACACTTTATATCTATCAGATTCACTAAGATAATGGGGAGAAATTGGAGGATATGTAGGAAAATTAGGACACTAATGCCTTATTAGTGTAGTTGTGAACTGATCCAAACATTTTGGAGAGCAATTTAGACATATGCCCAGAGGACTATAAAACTGTGCATAGCCCTTAACCCAGCAGTGCCACTTCTGGGCCTTTATCCCAAAGAGATCATAAATAAGGGGAAAGGACCCACATGTGCAAAAGTGTTTGCAGCAGCTCTTTTTGTAGTGATAAGGAATTGGAAATTGAGTGGATGTCCATCAATTGGGGAATGACTGAATAAGTTGTAGTACATGAATATAAAGGAATGTTATTGTTCTATGAAGAAACAGTATACAACCAGATTTCAGAAAATCTTGGAAAGACTTACATGAACTGATGAAGAAACAAGTGAAATAAGAAATTAATGAAACAAGAAGAATCAGAAAAACTTTGTATACATTAATAATACTGTGTAATGATCAACTATAAAATAGATTTAGCTCTTCTCATCAATATAGTGATTCAAGACAATTTCAATGAACTTGTGCTGGAAAATGCCTTTCATATATAGAGAAAGAACTACGGAGACTAAATATAGATCAAAGCATATCTTATAGTCTGGAGTCCTACAGAGCTAATAGTGCATCTTAGACTTTTTAGAAACTTAATCAAAGTTGGAGTAGATAAAAGGGGAGAGTGTGAAACTTATTAGGAGAGGAATGAAGAGAGGAGTGTCCTTAAGCAGAGGTTATGAAATCTAGGTATGATGGCATAGTTCTTCACAGAACAACTATTATTTGTCTACAAGTTAAGTGAAGTCATATTTTGTTGAATCTTATTTGCAAGCCCAGTCCATTATTTCAAACCTTATGTACAAAATCTCTCCTTTTAATTTTTGCCTTCAGATCGAATATTGTTTATTCCTACAAGTACCATTTTGGTATTATTGATCATCCTTTAAAGAATGTACTATTGCTAGTTAGTCTTTCTGGTTTCTGGTTAGTCTGTCTCAAGTCTCTCCTCACTCCAGTCCATTCTTCATTTTGCTGTCAAAGTGATTTTCCTTTAGCACAGGTCTGATCATGTCATCTTTCTTTCCAATAAATCCCATTGTCTCCTATTATCTCCACAATCAAATTTGAGCTCCTCTATAGTTTCTTCCCAACTTTCTAGTCCTGTTATACTTTTCCCCCTCCTCTTGCTTTATGGTCCAGTAAAATCAATTTTCTTGTCATTCCTTGAATATAATACTTTATCTCTTTATTACATGCCCTTTTGATGGTTGTGCCCCATGCCTATAATGCTTTCCTTCTTTATCTCTGTCTTTTGGTTTCCCTAGTTTTTTTCAAGACTTGACTTAAATTCCAGCTTCTTCAAGAAGCCTTTCTATATTGGGTTATCTCATCATTGATAGTGCCTTCCTCACCTTCTATGTACTCTATAGTTATCTTGCATGTATGTAGCTACTTGCATGTTATCTCTATTAAAATGTGAACCTCTAGAGGACAGGGACTGCTTTTGCCTTTTTTTCATATTCTCACCCTTAAGCACAGTGTACAAAACACATAGTAAATGCTTAATAAATAATCAGCTGCCTGGGTTGAACTTCACACCAATCCTTACGCATATATTATTAGCTGAAATGGTATGAGGCTCTTTAAAACAAAGGACAAATGGATAAAAGTGATAATAATGAAATATTTTATTGGCTGATCTGCTCTGCCTTTTAATAAAGGTTGAGTGTGAGGGAGAAACTCTAATTCTAATGTGTGAGGCTTCCTCTTATCCTTCTTTATTTGTCCTTTGTGGCAAAGCTTATTTCCAACCCCCTTAAGTTTAGGGAATACATTAGAGATTGAAAAAATTTTGAAAAAACTTACTCTGAATGATGAGTTAACAGAGATAAAATTATTTTAATAGAATTAATCTTATAACTGTCAATGTTTTTTTAAATGAATATGGTCCAAATATGCAATTTGCATTAGTCAAGCTGTTACCTAGTCACCAAACCACCTTCAAGCATTGAATGCATCAAGAAACTTAAAATAAAATAAAGTAGCTCTTCAAATATAATGTTACAAATACATTTATCTTCATGGGCAATTTGTAGCAAATATGGAATAGCTTTTTTTTCTGCCGAATGACACAGTGCAGTGAATGATTATTAAGAACAGGTTCTAGTCAGGAGATTATAAAAAAGGTTCTAGTCAAGAAAAATTATCCACAGTCCTTTGGGCCACATAATCTTGGAGAAGGTCATGGATATTGGCTCCACAGTAGGCTGTCTTGTGCAGAGGAAATAGCAGCTCACTAAGGAAACCAGGGAGGAGTAAATTTTCAAAGCAATGGGCAAGATCGAGCTACAAGACTTCCATTAGCACTGTCAGATTGTTTAGGTACTGAATTTACATTCCTCCAGAGAAAAGGAAAGGAGGCATAATCCAACAATGGTGTACGCTCCCTAGAAAGTGCTTTTAAATAGGAAAAAAAATGATGGAAGAGTTTAATACTCATTTTCTAAATTAAACCTAGTGACAAAAAATAAATAGTAAAGCACATATGTGTAAAGTGGATGAAGCAAAGAGGAGAGGAAATCAGTTTCTTTTTTCCTTTTAAAAATAAACTGGTAAATAAAAATTGAAGTATGGTTGCTTAGAATAATATATATATATATATATATAAGTGAATTTTTCAGTCACAGCTTTACTATCAAATGTGAGTTTATTGACATTCATCAAAAAATCAGTGGTTTTTCTTTTCACCTGAATCAGCAAGGAAAACACTGCCCCATTCATCCTCTAGAAATAATGTTATTTGTAAGCAAGGTCTGAGAGGCAGTACAACTTAGTAGATAAACTTCAGTTTCATAACTTGGTTCCAGTTCTGCCTCTGAAAAATAGTATCTATGTGACTAAGTTGAAAAGTCAATAGAAATGGAGTCGGATGTCTTTGTGTGAAATCCTGGTGCTGCTCTATAATCCTGGCATGTGTGACACTGAGCAAATTACTTTCCAATCACAGCCTTGATTTTTTCATCCATTATGAAGGATATAGACTAGGCAATCACTAAAGTCCCTTTTAGGTCCTAAGATCTAAAGGATATAAATGATCAAGCATCATTTCACAAATTTTACTTTGCCTTGTCTCTACTAGATTACAACATAATTAAACCCCCATTTTTGATAGAAATATATATATGCAGGGGCAGCTAGGTGGCGCAGTGGACAGAGCACCAGCCCTGAAATCAGCAGGATCTGAGTTCAAATTTGATCTCAGACACTTAACACTTCCTAGCTCTGTGACCCTGGGCAAGTCACTTAACCCCCAATTGCCTCAGCAAAAAAAAAAAAAAGAAAGAAAGAAAGAAATATATAGATGTATAAATATCTTTGTATATACATAGGCAAATATAAAGATTTCTTTGAGTATATATATATATATAAACACACATATATAAATATGTATGCACATATAAATGTATATACATACATGAACACATTTCATATGCACACATACACATATGTAAATGTCTAGTTGGCAGTGACTGCAGAATGGTGACATTTGGCATAGAGGGCACACTCACTGCTAACCTGATTCTTTCACTTTTAAGGAAGAAAGAGGAAGAATTATAATGGGGCCAATAGCAAGCACAACAAATTCTAAGTACCACTGTCCTATAGCCACAGCCCACAGGAATTGCAGGAGACAGGCTAAGAGCAGAACCTGATGCATCTCCTAAAATATAGAATATAAAGTAAAAAATAAACTCTTTTTTTTTATTTTTCTGGTTTCTCTTCCCATAATTGTCAAAGTCAAGTTCAAAAAGTTGTCACTAAAGTAATGAATCCAGGGACAGAGATGATATGACCATTTTTTTTTATGTCTGGTATATCTTATGGCAACATTGCCTCCATATATATGTCTTTCCTTCATGTTAGAAGATGGTATTGCCAAAGTTGATTTACACTTTGATGTTCTTTGAATGAAACGAATGATAATCTATCAACAAGCACTTATTAAGTGCCTCCTATATACTAAGTGCTGGAAATACAAAGACAAATCACCAAAACCCTGAATATGTGGTTTCTGTAGTACATTGATGTGCTTTTGAGTAGCAACTTGGTGTAATAGTTCAATGGCTAGCTTTGAAAATAGAAAAACCTGAGTTCAAGGCATTGCTCTCAGTGACCATATACTAGCTCATATACATATACTAGCTCAGTGACCATAATCAAATCAATTTATTCCTTAGTTCCCCCCAACCCACCCACAGACAAGTCTGTAAAGCTATAAATTACTGATGATGCAGATCTGGAGGAAATTTCCAAACCCAGAGTTCCTCATTTTGAGGTATATTGTTGTTGGAGTTGTGAACTGATTCAACCATTCTGGAGAGCAATTTGGAACTATGTCCAAAAGGCTATTCAACTGTACATTCTCTTTGATCTAGCAGTATCTCTACTGGGTCTGTATCCCAAAGAGACCATAAAAAAGGGAAAAGGACCCACATGTGCAGAAATGTTTGTAGTAGCCCTTTTCATAGTGGAAAAGAAGTAGAAACTGAGTGGATGTCCATAAGTTGGGGAATGGCTGAATAAGTTGTGTTATATGAATATTAGGGAATATTATTCTTTTATAAGAAACAATCAGCAGGGTGATTTCAGAGAGGCCTGGAGAAACTTACATGAACTAATGCTAAGTGAAGTGAGTAGAACTGAGAGAACATTGTACACAGCAACAGCAAGATTATATGATGATCAACTCTGATGGACTTAACTTTGTTCAGTAATGAGGTAATTCAGGTCAATTACAATAGACTTGTCATGGAAAGAACTATCTGCATTGAGAAGGAGAAATGTAGGGAATGAATATGGATCACAGCATAGTATTTTCACCTTTTTGTTATTGTTTGCTTGCTTTTTTTCTCATTTTTTTCTTTTTTATCTGATTTTTCTCATGCAGCATGATAAATGTGGAAATATGTATAGAAGAATTGTACAAGTTTAACATATATTGGATCACTTGTTATCTCAGGAAGGAATTTAGGAGAACGCAGGGAGAAAAAAATTGAAACAAGTTTTGCAAGGGTGAATGTTGAAAAACTATTTTTGCATGTATTTAGAAAATAAAAAAGCTATTATTTTTAAAGTTAGTAGGCTTATTCCTAAACAAATAAAGAGTTAAATAAACAAATAAACCTAGTTTTTTTAAGCTACTTAGACTCCCTGCCAACAAATGCATCATCAGTCTGACAACCTGAGAAGGTCTGGTGAGACTGGACTGAGAGAATCCATTTGCCAAGACTTTTGATGCTATAATATTTGGTGATGCAAATTTTACCACCATGGGAGGAAAGCTTGATTAGATCAGCATGACTGCATGAATAGCTGGGCATGAGGGTTTAAATGAATAGGTATTTAGAAAAGCAAAATATGTCACTTTTTTATAATAAGATTAATCCAACTCAAGAAAAACTTTTGCCATTTCAATTGGTTGTGTGTCTTAATTCAGACTTAATTCCACCCTGTGTAATTCTGCTCAGATTGTGAAGAAAACAATATAAACTAGATAGTTTAAATTTAACTTTGACATATTAAATTCAAACTTGATGGTGTGGGGTCCCTGGAGAAACTGGAAGACTGACTTGAAATAGGGAAAGAATTCTCTGGCATCTGGTAGGAGTTAGGTTACTGTCACTCATTTATCATTAACCCCATCTCCTGTGATAGAGAACACCGTAGGTTTGGTGTCTCAGGGCCCTAAGAACTACATAAATCTTTTGGCACCCACAGATAAGTGAGTGCTGTTTCTATTGCTTTTCCACTACTTACCGACAGCTTGAGAAGAACAAAAGCTAATGTAAATAACATGCTTAATATCCAACACAGTAGGTATTTTGTATCTAGTGTCATCTGTGAGTTCCTTGGCTACTCATCTGAAACAGTACACTTGCTCATTGCTCATACCTTATCAACTCCAATGATCTGAGAAATGGTAGGACCCTTTTAATTTATGTCCCATGCATTATGTTCTAATGTTCTTTCATGACAATGAAAGGGCTCACTTTAAAGTATAATTATCTTAGCACTATTACCCTTCCCCAGTCAAAAAAAATTACCTAAACCTTTGTTCTGAACTATATTTTGAAATTCAATAAAGTTTGGCTTTTTTCCCATTATTCTCCATTCACTGTATTTCTGCAGCAAAGTCAAAAGCTATTTAGAGATATTTAGTCTGCAGACACCGAAGAGTTTTTATTTAATTCAGATACTAGTAAAGACATGTGAAAATGCTGAATATGACATCCAGGAATTTTTGATCTTGTGTAGCAATTTATGTCTCTATACTTTTGAGTTGTCTCCACATACAAATGAATGTAGGAAAGGCACATGAGTATAAAGATGTAACATTTCACTGTAAATCAGGGAACCTGAGTCCTAGTCTTCAATCTATCCATTCACAAACTTGAACAAGTCATTTCTACTTAATTGTGCTGTGGTCACCTCATTAAAAAAGGAACAGTCTGGGCCAATCACTATGGGCTTTTTCAATGCTGGTTTCTGTTACTCTCAGCTATCAGTTATTTGCCTCTCACTGAATTGGAAAAGATAAAAGGAAAAGGTCTCTTCTCCCTCAAAACTACCAAAAAATTGCCATCTTTCCCTCATAGTCATCATAAGCTGAGTGTCTTGAGCCAGGTCTTCAGAGAGCAGTCATTCTTGAAATCCCCAGAGACATTATTTTGGGTAGTGAGAATATAAATACAGAGAGATAAATACAAGATAATGGGAAGGAGCACTAAAAACAAATAGAAGAAGTAGACAGGGGAGACATCATGGTGGTATCTAAACCAAAAGTTGTTGGAGTATGAAAATTTTGAAAGGTGGGGTGAAAAAGAAGAGCATTCTGGGGGAAATAACTTGTATATATAAACAAGAGATAGAATGTTGGGCTAGAAAAGGAAGGAGGGGGTTACATATATGCTTAATTGGCTTGGACATAGAACACAAAGAGAAATACAAAATGAGAATGGAAGAATATTTTAGATTCATATTAAGGCAAGCCTTAAATACTAAATTAACTTAATAAATTCTTACTTCATTTACTCTCTCTTAAATCAATTAGAATATTCAAATAATTTCACAAAAGACTATATGATCCAAATGTTATAGAAAGGTTCTCTCAATAACAGACTAAACAAGCAGGGAAATTTAAGCAGAATCTAATAACTGTCTTTTTAATCAGCATGTCTGGCACTTACACAAGCTATATTCTTGCTTTTCAATCTTTGTGCAGATTGCCTTCCTCTTCTTTTTCGAATTTCCCAATGTTACCCACCTTTCAAAGTCCATTTGAAGTTTCATCTCCTAGACTGCAATAAATACTGATCTCTTATTTCTTTAACCTTCTGTACTATTTATTTATTTGTTTGTTTGTTTTGCTACACAAGTTCACACTAGATCAGATGTCTTATATTTTAAAGTTAGTCTTATCTTTCCATCTAATTTTTTGAAAAGGGCAAGGATTGTGATTTCTGCTTCTGTCCTACTTTTTCCAGTCCTTAAAACAATATTGGGCACATCCAAGTAACACTATGGTTAAATTTCAATACTTCACTGCCAAGCAACAATAAGCCTTTAGTTTATCAGCTAATCTAAGTTGATTAGCTGAATTCATAAGTAACAAGCATTTTTCTTCTATACCAAGATGCCACCTTTATCCAAAAACAGAAACTTTCCCTAATTAACTTTAACCCTAATCTGAGTCTAAACAATTTCCTTTGTTTCTTCTTTTCTTATAATGTATGATTTTCATTTGTTTTTTAATGGTTTTCACATGCTTCATGTGTGTTGGGTTTCCTATTAGATTCAAGTTCCTCTGGGAAAAGGACTGGCCCACCACTTCACCCATGTCCTCTCAATTGTGCTTTAGATTATCCTTCTTATTTCTTCCAATAAAGGCTCTCCATGCACCAGAGTACCAGTTCTTTTTACGTGTTTTTATCCAAAGCAAACATTATTGCAAATAATAGGAACATTTTAGAATTCTCAAATATTTTGCATATAGTTTCAAGAACTCTGAGTATTTAGGATCAATTTGATATCATGGCTATTTACTTTTCCTTTAGCCCATTTAAAAAGAATTAGATTTCTTTCTTTCTGACAATTTTAACTTCTCTTTTCTGGCATTATTATCTGCCTTGAATTCATCATTAGTTAATCTAGAACAGGCTAGAAATGTTTCTTGAAAAAAATCATTTTGTAAGGTGGTTGTGAAATGGAAGAAAGTGTTATTCCCTTTTGGGGATACTAGCCCTTCCATATGCCATTGTTCTTGACTATAGTCAATTAATAAGCATTTACCTACTATGTGCCAGACATTGTGCTACATCTCCTTTGTCTCAGTTCATCCTCCTAGTTACCACAATTTATCTTCCTTCTAGATTCTCTTAAATCCAGTAAGGATGTTACAATCCGGTAGCACACCTATCTGTATTTTATATCTAGGTTTATTCTCCTGTAAATATATTTCTTTTCTATTTAAAAATAACAAAACTATCTCACACATAAATGATGATTTATCTTTCTATGAAGCATTTTCCCCAAAAACATGTTAGTTAATATAAATATCGTTACCTCTATTTCACAGGAGATAAAACCAAAAACTTTAGGTGAACTGTTCACTGTCCTAGTGATCAGAAGATCATAAATTTAGATTTGGAAGGGAACTCAATGATTAGCTGGTCTAAACCCTTAATTTTATAAACTAGAAAACTGAGGTCTTTCAGGATTACATGATTTGCCCAAGGTCACACATGGTTAGTAGATAAGCCAGGATTTCAACATTTCTTATTCCAAAATCTATGCTTTTTTTCCTTGTTTTTTTTTTTTTTCTATTGGATCCAGGAGTTGTATTGAAGTGTTCTGAATAAAGTAATTTCCTTTTTTCCATACCTTATAATTTCTCATTTGCTATTAGAAATACTTTGTCAAATACTATGTAGTGACATATTCCATAAACTGACAGTTAATTATATACTTAAGAAGTATGCATTGGAGGATTTTTGCACATACCCACAGGAACAAATTGCATTTTAATTCTTGGACAATTTCTTTTTTTATCATATTTGATTGTTTGTGTGGGGTGGGGTGAGGAGGAAGGAGTTGCATGGCAGGATAGGGAAATGTACAATCTTTTCTTCCTTATCTCTTTGGATTGTTCAGGGACTGATTATCTAGTCTGAAAAATATTAGATCCTTCTTCAAAGTCTTTTTGGTTATTGTGTTGTTTAATGCCACCTCTTATCAGAAGAGGGAACTAATCAACTAAGATTTTCCTATTAAATGATTCTGACAACAGCCATGGTAAAGGAGAAAACCAAAAAAATTGTCTAAATGATCAAAAGATGATTTCCCTCCTCCTTCCCCAACCCTGCTGTTTTTGATTGCCATTTTTGTGGACAATCAGGAGTGGCCTATTTATCTAAATTAAGGATTTCTCTTAAAGAAATCCGAAGAGAAGTCTTTCATGAGAGATGAAACCAAGCTGGAACAAAAAATTAGAATCATTGTTAAATAAGTTATTGATCTTGATGGAAAATTCAGTTAATTGAGGGTCCAGGAAGAAAGTGAAGAAATAATAATAATTATTATTATTATATATTATTATATAAGCGTATGTATGTATTGTATATGTATATATGTAGAGGGGAGTTGAGGGAAGAAGAGAATCGGAAACAGGGGAGGGAGGGAGAAGAGAAAGGATAGGGGGAAAAGAAGGAGAGAGAGAATAGAGGGAGAAAAGGGGGGAAAGAGAGGAAAGGAGAAAGGGAAAAGAAGAGAAATAGGAAGGAAAGAGGAAGGAGGAACAAGGAGGAAAAAAGAAGGGAGAAGGAGAGAAGGAGAGGAGGGAGGGAAAAAAAGGAGGGAAGGGAAAAGAAAACATCTTTTAAGAGGAAAATAATCACTTCCATTTTCATATGGGAAAATTGAGGTTCAGGGAGGTAAAGAAATCAGCTCATGATTGCAACAGATTGTTTAAAAACTGGAATTTTAATCCAGCTCTCCCAATTCTGGTCCCCAAACCTTCTCTACTATAGCACATCATCTTTTATTTTTTCCTTTACTAGACTTATAATATCAATGGTAAAGAGAATTTCCAGTGAAGACACTGCTTTGATCAATGAAAATCATCAAATATTTGGCTGCTTACAGGTTTAGATAGTAGCCATGGGTACTGAGAGGTTTCATAAATTATTCAAGCTTACCCTATCAGTATTTACCAAGTTGAGACTTAGACTTAATTAATTCCAATAAATGGGTTTAAGAAACTTTACTATAAAATAAAGGATATAATAGTCCATAGTCTAAAAGAATCATAGGAAGAGATTTTAGAGAACATCTCAACTCTCTTCTCTACTTTCCCAGACACACTCTGACCTTATCATTGAATAACAGATGAGAAAACTGAGTCCAAGGGATATTAAATAATAATTTGAATGAGTGAGCAACACCTCCAGGACTAGAATCTATGTTTTGTAATTTCTAGTGTGTTTTCCATTATTTCACTGGGGATAGGTATTTTGGTTATCTCATAAATGGGAAGACTTTAGAAATATGCATTGAGTGGGTGGATACCTGGATGTTTCCAAACAAGAGAAACCTGAAAACAATGGAAATCCCAGGAAAATAACATTCCTAACTGAAAACTTTATTAACAAGAGTTAATAGTTTATCCTGTTAGTAATATGGAGAATTCCCTGCTTTTTTAGCATAACTCAGCTAGCAGTCATTAAAAAACAAAACAAAACAAAACAAAACAAACCTTGGTCTTTAACTAGCATATTCTCCTAGAAATCATACATAACATGAATATTCAATGTGCAAACACAATAAATAATTTGTCACTTTTAGATGGTTCATTGCTTATGTATGTTCATTATGGGTGTGTGTATATATATATATATATATATATATATATATATATATACACCCAACATTAAGGTTGGGTATTTCTTCTAAACTTTTGTCCCCAAGTGCTTTATAAATCTAGTTTATAGGCATTGACCCACACCTAACACCATATACCAAGATAAGGTCAAAATGGGTTCATGATTTAGACATAAAGAGTGACATTATAAGCAAATTAGAAGAACAAAGAATGATTTATTTCTCATATCTGTGGAGAAGAAAGGAATTTGTGACCAAAGAAGAACTAGAATAATTATTAAACACAAAATGGATAATTTTGATTATGCTAAATTTAAAAAGTTTGTGTACAAACCTAATGTAGACAAGATTAGAAGGGAAGCAATAAACTGGGAAAACATTTTTACATTCAAAGGTTCTGATAAAGGCCTCATTTCTAAAATATATAGAATTAACTCAAATTTATAAGAATTCAAGCCATTTCCCAATTGATAAATGATCAAAGGATATGAATAGACAATTTTCAGATGAAGAAATTGAAACTTTCTAGTCATATGAAAAGGTGCTCTAAATCAATATTGATCAGAGAAATGCAAATTAAGACCACTCTGAGATACCACTACATACCTCTCAGATTGGCTAAGATGACAGGAAAAGACATGTTGGAGGGAATGTGGAATTGTCGGTGAAATTGTGAACAGATCCAACCATTCTGGAGGGCAATTTGGAACTATGCCCAAAGGGCTATCACAATGTGCATACCCTTTAATCCAGTAGTGTTTCTACTAGATTTATATCCCAAATAGATCTTAAAGGAGGGAAAGGGACCCACATGTACAAAAATGTTTGTGGCAGCCCTTTTTGTAGTGGCAAGAAACTGGAAACTGAGTGGATGCCCATCAATTGGAGAATGGCTGAATAAATTAGGCTATATGAATGTTATGAAATATTATTTTTCTATAAGAAACAATAAGCAAGGATGAATTCAGAGAGGCCTGGAGAGACTTGCATGAACTGATGCTGAGTGAAACGAGCAGAATCAGGAGATCATTGTACACAAGAAAATTATACGAACATCAATTCTGATCTTTTCAACAATGAGATGATTAAGGCTTCAGTTCCAATGATCTTGTGATGAAAAAAGCCATCTACATTCAGAAAGAGGACTGTGGGATCACAACACAGCATTTTCATTCTTTTTATTGTTGTTTACTTGTATTTTGTTTTCTTTTTCATTTTTTCCTTTTTGATCTGATTTTTCTTGTATAGCATGATAGTTGTATAAATATGTATACATATATTTGATTTAACATATATTTTTAAGATATTTAACATATATTGGATTACTTGCCATCTAGAGAAGGGGGTGGAAGGGGGGGAAATCTGTAACACAAGGTTTTACAAGAGTCAATGTTGAAAAATTATCCATGCGTATATTTTGAAAATAAAAAAACATTAATAAAAAAATAAACCTAGTTTATTTAGTGGGAATGTAGACTACCTTCACAAAATTTTCTCATCCTCATCCCTTGTATAAAGACTGGTGTGAAGGAAATACCGATAGGAATATTCAATTAAAAGAGTTTAGAGACCACTGACTAAAAACTAGAAAATGGAAATAAGAATTATTTTTTTTCACTTCATGTTTAAGAGATTGGTGAGAAGTAAACAAACTGAAGTCATTTGTTACTATTTCCTACATCCCTTCCCCACCCCTTCCAAAAAAAGTGAATGAATAAAAGAACAATTATTAAGATATATCATGTTATATGTCTATCATAGTTTCAATTTCATTCCCTATACATTCTATATCTACATCTTCATCTAGAGTCTGTAATAGAAAAGATGATGCCCCAGGATGATCCAAAGAAGGAAGAGACCGCAGAGGCTATCAAATTTTACTCCTTTCTGAGATGTGAATTAGAGCATCTCAGACAAGTTGTAAATCAGTCTTTACTTAAAAATTCCAGTGAAAGATATTCCTCCTTTTATAGCTCTCCATGAGGGACAGAAGCTGTCTTCTTCCTAAACAGTAGTTAATGCCTCCACTAACTCTATATCATTAATAAAGATCATTTTAAAGTTAGGTACGGAACATTCCAGAACAAATTGAGTCAAACTCTCACTCCTAAATGGTAAGTCTTTTCTCTGTGATTTATATATTACTAAGAAATGTCTGGCTTCTTGGAATTTCACTTAAAAGGATTGGATATGCCACATTCATTTGGTTTAAAGGGTTTTGTTAACAAATCTATGTTTAAAAGTAACTCCTGAGAGAATTTCAAAGATTTAAGAAATGAAGAATACAAATCATAGATTCTAAACCAATATTCTTTTTACCTAAAACGCATTATTATTCAAAGAACAGATTAATTAACACTCTTGGAACTAGATAACATTCAGCTCATAGAGGCCAAAAAGGTCCCAGTATGAGTGAGTTCTGGTCAAAATAAAAGACTAGATGCTAATTAGTGTTCCTTATAATTTATTGCAATGTGCTAATTCCATGTAAATGAATTATCTTAAACACTCTGTGATTTGGCCCCTTGAAACTAACTATAAATAGTAAGGTTGCTTTTATTGTTGTGAGTTCTCCCTCTCTCTCTCTCTCTCTCTCTCTCTCTCTCTCTCTCTCTCTCTCTCT
>JAJPUD010002846.1:45639-76997 GCA_023553655.1 Myrmecobius fasciatus
TCTCTCTCTCTCTCTCTCTCTCTCTCTCTCTCTCTCTCTCTCTCTCTGGAGTTTTTGGTTTGGTTTGGTTTGGTTTTTGGTTTTTTACAAACATTTTCCAGGAACTATCAATATTTCTTCTACTTCCCATCAACCTAAAATGAATTTCCTCCATATATCCTTGTCCACATTTTCTATAAATCTGTTGAAGAGAACTTATTCTCTATATGCTAGGATATAGTGCCTGGCACAGAGCAAGGATTTAATAAATGTTTATTGACTGACTTTTTTTGTCCATTTATATATCAAGGGATACCAGTATTCCTTCTAAACTGACTATCAATATTCTTTCTCCCTCTCCACTTCTGGGCTTCTTTCTAAATGGATATCCATGTATGCAAAAATTCTAATTTTAACATTAGAAAATAAAATTTTATATAACTTGCTTTGATCATGAAAAGGAATCCCTCCTTTTTTTTTTTTGCTTAGAACTCCTTTATAATATAAAGATGATAGTTAGAGTAAGGAAAGTCCTTCCAAAATCTCCTAATAAGATGTATGGCAGAGTGTGAAAATATACTAAAAACTGATGAGACCCTACTAATCCTAATAAAATAAGCCAGGAAATATGATATTTTCTAGTGCACTTCGTCATAGTAGATATTTCTAACATGTTTTAGAGTATCCTTTTCTATTTCTATATCTAATTTGCCCTATAGCCAGAATCTTTAGGAGCCAACATCACACCCCCCTGTTCTCCTTTTAAAACTAGGTACTTAGCTTTGGTCTTTCTAATCCCCATTTGAAGCCATCAATACTCTAAAGTTTTCTATGTCTTGGGGGTATCTGTTGAAATTTCAGAAAATGTCTATAAGTGCCATAGCATATTATTTTATTTTATTTTAATAATCTCCAATACATAGGTTATGGCAGCCTGAGGGCATGATTTGACCTTATAGATATATGAGAAACCAATTGGAGAGTGAAAAGGTAGATCACATTATATCATCCTACCACTTACAGTAAATTATGAACTTGTCTCCAATATATTTGTTTATTCATTCACTCGTCTACTTCTTACAACTAGTCTCCCCTGAGTATAGATCCCTCAGATAGAATATAACCCCATGCTGACTCAAAGTAGCTGAGCAGACAATCCCTACACTCATTCTCATTTTCTGTCTTCCAATGCCTGTAGTAGTAGGTTCTGGACTCTGAGGTAGTAGGCAGTGAGTGAGCCTCCCCACTTCATTTTTCAGTAGGACAGAATAACAAAGAATAAGCAGGAATAAATGAGTTGCAATTATGTCCCCCTTTCCTCTAAAATCTACCCTTCCTTCAAATTTCCCTAAATTTGTTGAGAGCACAAACAACTTTCTAGTCTTGTAGATTTGTAATCTAATTCTTGACTTCTTATTCTCCTTCATACATTTATGCAATCAGTTGCCAAGTCCTGACATTTCTTCCGCTAAAAGATGTTTTACATCCATCCTCTTCACTGCTCACTCAGATACTACCCTAACAAAGGCCTTCATCATTTCTCTCCAAAACTATTGTAATAGTCTCTTACTTAATATGCTTGCTTTATATATCTCCCCTCTTCAATTTGTCCTTTACACAGGCACCAGTGATTTCCTTAAAGCACAGGTCTGGTTATGTCACTCTTAAACTAGATAAAATAAAATGGCTCCTTACTAACTCTAGTATAGAAAAATTAATCAATTTTAATCTTTTTAATTTTTATTTTCATATTTTATTCCATACATAATTAGTATATTAGCATAATTTTATTTCAAACATAATTATTAGTATATTAGCATATATACATACATATGTGTGTATACACATATAATTTATAAACAAATAAATACATTGTCTTGTACTCAGCATCATCATTATTATTATTATTTTCTTTACTGCTAAGAGAACAAAATAAGTTTGGAAGCTATGGTTATAAATAAGTGAATTTGGAGTGTTGAGATCAATAGATGTCTAAAATAGCTTCATCATAGGCAGCAGTGAACCTAAATGGCCACCAAACAAATACAATTTTACTTTTTAAAACAGGAAATTGTCTTCTTGAAAGCAAAATGTCAAAAATTCAGTACCAGTTTGGAAAGCCAAGAGAACACACAAACAATCAAGTGAAAACTCCACTACCGGTGACTATTCAAAGATTGAAAATCACTAAACATTTGGCTGCACTTTTGTAACAAGGAATGCCTTTCATTAATCTGTCTTTGGATGATAGGAATAATATGTGACCAAAATGTACCTAAATTTGCTTAGCTAAGTGTCAGTTTTCTCATTTGTGAATCAAAGGTGTAGATTAAGATGTTGCCTACATAGCTTCTTCATTCTAAATGTGGAAATATAAGTATTATCATCATTAAATATTAAGAAATGTTATTATGTTATTGTCCTACTTGAAAATCCTTTGGATTCACTTGAATGAAAAAATTTCATCAGCTTCCCTGAACTTAATGCCAAGGAGACAGTGTCCTGGTCTAAGGTCATTCAATTTCATTGGAACCAAAGTCCTAATAAATCTTGAATATTAGACTCAATCCATTATCTGGAATGGATTTTGAATTTCTTGAACCAAAAAGATTGAATGTTTTAGTCGTCTTTGGAGTGGTTGTTGTTGTTTTGTTGAGGTTTTTTTCTTAACTGAAATAGGAGTGGAAATGTCTTCCTCTCTTTGTTCATCTTAACTAAAATGAAATATGACTCTTTTAAGGAAGTGGTAAAAGTGGTAATGGTCCTTTGTTAACCAAAGGAAGTGTGTACATTTAGTCAATTTATCATAGACTAAATAAAGAGAGGTGAAACTTTGGTTAACCTATGGAGAACCCTTTAACATTTCAAAAAGGTATCTGTCTACCTTTTCAAGTGTAAACTCAATAATAAAAACATCTGTATTGTTCTGTTAAGCAATTACTTTTTTTTTTAAGTTTGTATCCTTGCTTTATATTTCTGTACAAATTTGTCTTTATTTCCTGGAATCTATAAAAGTTTAAGACCATATGACTTGGGTTAGCGAGAATTTCATCAAGCAGCAATACCTGGGTAATTAATAAACCATTTCTGACAGATGTTTTCTAAAGGCTTAGCATACTGGGTTTTCCTTCATATAGCATTCTGTTCTTTTGGATTTCTAGGTAATCAAAAAAGATTTGTGGATACATAAAATTTATTACAAACTACTTTATATTGATCAGCTATATTTGTTGATAGAATGTGGACACATCAATGTTGTTCTTCCCAGGGTTGGAAGAGGTTGGGATTAATAAATGGTGGAGGAAAACTGAGGGAGAAATAAGAATTAGAAAGAATGAGCTTCACTGGGTCTAAAGGAGAAAGGAGATTTCTGAAGTTCAGGGCTTTATCTTTTAAGGATATGACAACAAAAAAATCAGTGAATTCAATAGACATCCTCTCACTGCCTGATGGAGAAACTGATGGACCAAGTGCCCATGATCCAGAACATGAAATCACTAAGAACAAGAGAAAGTTGGAGACAAATCAAAAAGAAAGACTCCTGCCTCTTTGTTGGGCATGGAGCAGAAAATAAAGGAAGAATTTAGTATGGAAGTGGTCACAGGCCTCTGCCAAGGGCTTGAATGTTAGTAAGTGAAGATTGAAATTAATTCAAGAGTTCCTTCTTTCATACACACATACACTTAAAATTGTTTTCTATGTTGTTATCAGCTGTACGCTTAAAAGAAGGAAAGTATTGCATGAACTGATGCTAAGTGAAATGAGCAGAACCAGGAAATCATTATACATGGCAACAACAAGACTATGTGATTATCAGTTCTGATGGACATGGATCTCTTCAACAATGAGATGTTTCAAACCAGTTCCAATTGTTCAGTGATGAAGAAAGCCATATACACTCAGGGAGAGGCCTGTGGGATCTGAGTGTGGACCAAAACATAGCATTTTCATGCTTTCTGTTGATGTTTACTTGCATTTTGTTTTCCTTCTCAGGTTTTTTTTTCTTATAGATCCAATTTTTCTTGTACAGCAAGATAACTTTATAAATATGTTTACATATATTCGATCTGTCATATATTTTAACATAATTAACATGTATTATTAGACTACCTGCCATCTAGGGGAGGGGATGGCAGAAGGAGAGAAAAATTTGGAACAGAAGGCTTTGCAAGGGTCAATGTTGAAAAGTTACCCATGCATATGTTTTACAAATAAAAAGCTTTAATAAAAAAGAGAAATGATTTTTAAAAAAAAAAAAGAAAAAAGTGGGAAAGTATAACTATGCTGGGAATACTATGAAAGTATTTTCCCTAGTTTGTTATATGGAGAATCTCTAAATCAAAAGAGTAATTAAATCCTTTAAAATGCAAATTCATATGAGTATTTTATATAAGAAATACATTTATAGAAATCATTAGAGGGAGTGGATGTATATATCTTTGATTTTATCAGTACACAGATTTCCTGTTGTGAAAATTTCCTTTTCTACTGGTATAAATTGGTAACTCATTTGAACCTTATAATTTTAGAGTTGCCTGGAATTCTGAGAGTTGAAGTTGTCACAACATTAGTTAGAGGCAGGATTTAAATCCAAATCCTCTTAATTCCAAGGCCAGCCCTTTATCTATTACTCTATCTCACAAATCAATTAGCAAGATTACATATTGTATCAAATTTTAAATGGTGCCATATGAGTAATTGTAGTTCCAAGTATTCAGGAAACCATTATAAACATTCAACTCATCTTAGTCTCATTAACTTTCCATGGCTTAGCCAATTACACATGAAGTTTGAAATGGCATGAAGAAGGAAAATTCTGCAACTCTAGGCATCAAGATCACTTTGGGAGCAAACCTTAAACCCAATCTATACCAGATTATTTAGTTCAAAGTTCTCTTTCAAAATAGAGAGAAATAAAGCAGATCATCTAACTTGGTTGAAGGGGGCAATATACCTTTTCATGGCCTGGAGATAATTCAACTTAATACATTATCATCCTATTTACCTCAAGTACAGTACATGAAACAAAATCTTAATATACAGATGTGAATGTATGTGCTTCCACAAATATTAATGTAGTAAGGCACTATTTAGCTGAGTATGTACATATACATAATGCAAAGGCAGCTAGGTGGAGCAATGAATAGAGTCTCACACCTGGAATTAGTAAGATTCATCTTTCTGAGTTCAAATCTGTGACCCTGGGCAAATCGCTTAACCCCATCTGCCTCAATTTCCTCATCTGTAAAATGAAGTGGAAAAAAAAAATAGAAATCCGCTCTAGTATCTTTGACAAGAAAACCCCAAATGGGGTCACAAAGAGTGGGAGTCAACTGAACAATTGTGTAAAATCATGAAATGAAATTGTGATGTTACTGCTGCAGATGTTCTCTAATGATGCAAATGATGACCCATGTATTGCTGCCCACCCTGTATATGTCTTTTTCCCTGTCCTCCCAAAAGTCCAATACAGATGATTCACTCAATATGCTGTAGGTCTTCCTCACTTTACCCTGACATTGAGAGGATGCCAATGGAACATCTGGCCTGTCCATTAGTTTATTCATTATTCTCATTCACATGTGGTTAACCCATATCTTTTTTATTTTAAATCATATATTACTTTGAAAATATTCTTTACTATAGTAATATCTTTGTGGTTTATTTGTTATATATTACAGCCTGCTTATAAACACTGTGCACTTCTCTATTGTCCTCCAAATGATAATCCTTTTTAATTCTGAGGAGATTGAAGAATCGTCCATAACTGGAAGCCATACAGCAACACCAGATGCTACTGCTTACTGACAAAGTGGGGAGAGGACAATTGTGGCTATTAGCATTTTTGGTAAGTGGTAGGTCATATGAATGTGCAAATTTGATGAACCTCTTTATTACAAAATTTTTTTTTCTGTATGAGGAGCTAGTGAATTCAAAATATACACATTGATAATACACTAATGTAATAATTAGTTTCTCAAAAGCTACCTTAAGAAAAAAAAGCATAGTAATTCCCTGATTATTTGTGCCTCCCTTAATTTGAAAACATCCTGGGTTAAGGATTAATGATAATAGAAGAAGATGGGAGGTTATTTTTATAAATAAATGAAAGCTGAATTTTGATTGGTGGAATTAGGATTTTTTCCATCCTTTTTGTTAAGGTGATAGAAAAAAAATATATACTCCATAGTCTTTAATTACACAAAGTCTGTCATTAAGGAGGGATGTACCCAACAATTTTGCCATCAAAATGCTATTCATAATCAGTAGAAAAGGAAATTGCATGGGTCTATGATTCTATCCCTGATAACTAATTAATTAGGTGCCAAGTACTAAGTACTATAGCCAAGGTATACAAAAGAGCTTTTTTCTTTTAAAACAAAACAAAACAGAATGAACAAAAGCATTTGTCAATTATATAGGTTAATTAATGCTGGTTTCTGCCAAACATTTTATATTAGTTTTCAGTGGAATTCTTTTCTTTTTAATTTTAAAGGTGGAATTACCTAGAACATTCAAATGTGGAGAAATATACCACTTAGTAATAGATTTTTTAAAGTAAAAATAGTTATTTGCCATGAGTTAGTATTAAAATATCATAGTGCATAGCTTGGACACATGGGAGCATATAGAAAAAATTATATATGTACAAATCTGTATGTATGTATTTCATCTGTATATGGTACATGTATTGTTTATAGAGAGATATGACATGTATTTTTACAAAGCATAGGGAGAAATAAATTTTAAGTGTGCCAGTTCATTGCTAAAAATACATCAAAGTAAAATTACTGAAAATGAATCTATCCATAATATCACAAATTGTAAGGGCAGTATGGGTTATTTTCTTCTGCTCACAAAGCCATTTTATGTTTCCTGTAGAGTAGCACCAGGAAGTAAAATGTGAAAAAGAATGGGATAAAGAAGCTGCCTTTAACCATTATATTTTAACTCTAACAGAAGAAATTTGGAGTGATGCTGACATTATTTTATGTGAATTGGTTTTTACATTCTTAGTTATTAACCAAATTAGAGTTATTAACCAAGGAATAGAGGTCCAAGAATAGATCTGGGGAAGACGCTCCAGGCAGCATTCTTTGTGAGTGAACTTGTAGTGTTTATAGCAACTTACCCATTTTTAGCCAACCTCCCTACAATTGTGAATAACTTCAGAGAGGTTTTAGAATAGATGATTAACATTTGTAGAGATTGTGTAGCCCAGAAGGCAAAAATTAGATTGGAATTCAGAGAAACTTAATTATCTTCTCCCAAAATAAACCATTTTGTCAAAAGTGAAGGGTCCCTAACTTGTAGATAAGATCTGCTTGGTAGATCAAAGTATCATGATTTTTAAGAAGTAATTTCATGCATGTAATAAGCAACAAATCCCAAAGAGGAAAATCCTCTTTGGAGGATAAAATGAATTTTATGTATGATATTTATGAGATCCTAAATGGTGTTTTTGACCAAGAGAAACTAAAGAATTGATCCCTGAGGCAAATAGTCAGAAGGCTCTGATAGAGATCAGTTTAGCTCCTTGGTCCCACTCTTTGAGGAGGTGATCCAGTCTAAAATCCAAGTTATGTCAAACTCCTGAGATCCACCCTCTGTAGAATCCTAGTCAGGTCCTTGAATTTAAGTTTTCCCTTTAAAATCTACTTGTGGGCCATCCTGTAGCTGCTACCCTCCTTTGGGTCAATCCACTATGGGCACTCTGCCACTCTGCCTCAACGTTGTTTTTCTGCTTACCTCTCCTCTACAATGCCATGTGGTATCTCCCCTAACTCCACCATACTCCCAAACCTACTTCTCCTCTTTACAGCTAACTAACTCTTTTAGGATTCTAAATCCCTTGCAGGATTTAGTTTGCCAGCTAAGGACATGCCCAAATATCATGGAGTATTCCCTTTCTACTGGGTAATTGTGAGTGCCACTGAGGAATTTGTCTTTCACATGCTCTCCCACTCTATTTCGTATTTACCATTCCTGGTGTCTATTGTTTCCCTTCATTTTGTCTGTAACCTACTTCCCTAAATAAATCTATCTTTTACCAAAGAGAATGGCCATTGTGAATTCTTCGCATGACCAAACCCCATCATTTAGTGACAAACCCCACATCGTAGTTCACATCAATATAACAATCAATCATTAATTATTTAATAAGATTCTTCTATTTTCCAGACATTAAGATAGACTTTGGGGATGCAAAAATGGTGAATGAAATAATCCCTACCTGTGAGCCAATTTTATTCACACCTAACAGCTTATTACTTTCTATATTTCCTTCCATCTTTTGATTGTTCATCCCTATATTTGTGTAAACATTTTTGTTTCCTTAATCTCCCACCATGGCATGGAAGTAATTCTTTATTCTTGGAGGATTTTTCAGTGGAGTGCTGTTCCTAGCAGATCCTATTACATTGAAAAAGATTTCCATTAATAGCTTGATTATGAACTGTATGTCTCATGCCTAACAATCAGGTTATATTTGGAGAGGGTCTTTACCTGGTTGGTTGAAGTGAAATGTATTTTTCAGGAAAGTTTCAAAGACTTTATTCTATCACAGAAGAGTTACCATCTATGTTATTATTTAAAAGCAGGCCTTATGTAGACTCACTGTTAGAATGAAATGAGATACTCCGGGGTCTTTCAACAGTAAACTAAAGGAAATTTACTTTACTATAGAATGGAAAGCACAGCAAACAAGGACACTTTAGTGTTTAGTTTAGTTGTTGGCAATATGGTATACAGCAGTCCATCATACAATAGGCATTGAACAATAGACGAGTGTAGTCTGGCAAAGCAAAACCCTTCAATTAGTTCTCACATGTCACAATAATTGAATTTAGTTTGTATTAAATCAGTCTGGATTTATTTTTAGAATGCATACTAAATCTAATTATGAATTCTTTGATCTTTTTTTTTAATTGTGATTTAGCTGAGCTGAAATACAGATACAGTAAATTTGTTCATTGTTTTTATTGGTTCTTCTTCCTTTTGCATTTCTTCATATGTTGTATCATATTTCACCATATTCCTACACATTATTTTTAAATGCTCTAAAATTTTATCACATTAATACTCCACATTTTAGTCAGTCCTACATCAACTACTGGACATTTAGATTGTTTCCAGTCTGCACTGTTGAGTGGAATATCCTCAAATATGAGTTCCTTATGCTAAGGAAACCACAGATTCAATCCTATCTCCAATCTGGGATCTTCACAGTTATAATTACATATTTTTTAATATGTATACAAATATATTTTTCTAAGTCGAGGACTCTTTTTCCTTTCCAACACAAAATTGAGGTTTATTATGAATAATGAGTCAAAATATGTGATTATTTTGGGGACTTGTTCTCCCTCAACATCAAATGTTTCTTAAAAACAGCCTATCAGTTTGCAATACCACTAAGCACAATATAAATGGAATTATCTTTCTACATTCTATTAGCATTATTCTGTTACTGTTATTCACTATGTGGGGAATTAGTACTACAAAAGTTACTTTAGTTTGTTATTTCCTGATGATTAATTGGATTGAATAGTTCTTTATTTGATTAGACTATTTAATCAATGGTGATGATATTCTCTCAAATATTTGCATCACTTTCTTATACATATTAGATATCAGGTTTTATCTATTTGCCACAAATACTTTTTTGTGTTCATTTTTTTTTTAGAAATCTCAATTAATTTGTATTTGCATGAAATTTGTAAAAAGTTTAACATAATCAAATTCATAATCAAGTAGTTATCTAGCAATGGCCTGTCTAGTTTTGCAGAAGCTCAAGACTATGCTGTAATTCACAAAGATTAAAGTAACTATTTATTTTGACAGAAGGGAAACCCCACTAATTATATCACAGATCCTTAAAGCAACAAAGTAAAATAGATCAGATTTGGAGTAAAGAGGACCTGAGCTTGAATCCTCCCTCATACTCTTCCTAGCGATATAAGCACAGCCAGTCACTTCACCTCTTTGTACTTTAGTTTTCTCATTATCTAAAATGAGTATAATAATAACTAGTAAACCAATTTCTTGTATGGATCAAATGAAATAATATATGTAAAAACAAAGTGTAAGTTTTAAAGCAAAATCCTCTTAGTCATCACCATCATCATCCACCTTATCTGCTATTATTCCACCCACAATTTATCTGTTCTCCACAACAGAAATGTTATTATAGAATTTTAGTATTTGAATACAGAGTATTTATGGACTAAATTATATATTATATTGGACTATATATTATGCAGTAGAAAGATTCTGAAGCCTTCTCTGGTAAATCGCTATGATGGTTGGAACTTCCAAATCATTTTTTTTTTTTGTTTGCCAAGTTTCACCATGGAGCTGGGGTAAGGAACAGGTCCAGTTGAAGGAGGGTGAGCAGAACCAAATAACTAAGATGATATGAAGATTCCAAGAAAATAAATAGTAGTTCCATCTAACAGAAGAAGTGTCACTCTCTAACAATAGAATTCAGCTATCAGTGCTTCAGATCTAAACAATAATATTAATATCTAGCATCTATATAGTACTTTAAAGTTTCTAAATGCATTATGAATATTATATAATTTTATTCTCACAAAAACCTTGGGAGGTTGATGCTATTATAATTTCCATTTTACAGATAAGGAAAATGAGGCAGGCAGAAGTTCAATAATTTTTCCATGTTTACACTGCTAATAAATACCTGAGATTAAATTTGAATCCAGATCTTCCTGACCCTAAGTATAGAATACTCTGAACATTTTGTCACTTTGTTACCTACAGTTATAGAACAGTCTGTATCAAGGACTTACTACAACACTATGTGCCTCCCATTGGGACACATAAAGGAATAGAATATATGGTCCCTAACTTTTAAAAGGGATAGTTATAATCTAGCTGGAAAGACAAAACCAGCACATTTAAAACAATTAATTTTACAGTTGTGTGCTAAACTCTCTGCTAAATTAGGAACTTGCCATCTTAATACATCCTTCGGTAATTAATTTCTAGCTGCTGAATGGATTGTTGCAATAATGAAATAAGCAATCCATGTCTGTATTTGAAGTTCCCTTTAGAAATTCCTTTAAAGAATCTTTGATACTTTTTTGATTATAGTTTTCACATGTCAGAATTGGCAGGGGAAAGAGAAGAAATGGGGGCTGAGATGGGGAGATGGAGATTGGAGGGTGGAGAGGAGAGAAAAGAAAACATCTCATAGAATATCAGGCCCAACCCACATCAGACTAGGAATCTTCTCAACATTTAGAAAGAATGTTCAAAGGCCCTACCTGAAGACGTCTGGTGATAGAGGACATGCTATCTACAGAGTCAGCTCATTTTCTTTTGAACATGTCAAATTCATAGGCATATTTGCAACCCATTTCATTAAGGTACTTACCCACAGTGCACAAAATTAGTTATTTTGTTTGAAATTATACATTTTTTGAATATTCATTCATAATAGATATCACTTACATTCATCAACTAAAGAAAGTAAAACTTAATAAACAAGCATATTACTTATGTATAATACAACATATTTTTAATTTAAAAGAGTACATAATGAGATTAAATTAAAAGACAATCATTATTCTTTAAGGTATACTAGAGTACATCTGTACTAGATTATTATTGGAATATTAAAAATTTATTAAGATGATTTTATTTAAAATTATTATTTCCCCTAATTTGGGGATTATTTTTCTTCAATTCTGAGATCCTATCCAATTATATAACAATTTCAAATATTTGACATGTCATATAGGAATTTAAAGTTATTAATTTTTTTCTTTATGTTAGAAATATATTTTTTTTTACTATGACTTTCATCCACTGTTCCTCCAGGGCCAAAAAAAGCAACTCTAGTCCTCCTTACACATTTCAACTCTGAAAATATTTCAATTCAATAAAATTTACTTGTGATGCTGCAAGTCAATTCAATTCAAAAAGCAGGAATTGGGGCAGCTGGGTGGTGCAGTGGATAGAGCACCAGCCCTGAAATCAGGAGGACCTGAGTTCAAATATAGTCTCAGACACTTAACATTCCCTAGCTGTGTGACCCTGGGCAAGTCACTTAACCTCAATTGCCTCAGCAAAAAAAAAAAAAAAAGAAACAAAAGGGAGGAATTAGTCATCTAATTTTTCCTTCATTCTCTTCTGATGTGCAAGGCAGTCTGCTAGACTTTTTTCAGATAGCTATCTCTTCTTCAGTTTATATACTCCTATTTTTTAAAACCTTTTTATATATGACACAGCTTTGAGTTTCCCTTCTCCCCCCATTCTGAGCACTCCCCTCTGAAGATAAAGTCCAATTTACAAATTTCTTTTTCAAAATGTGGTGTCCAGAACAGAAAAGAATATTTCAGATGTGATTTGGTCACAGCAAAAATTTAGCAGGATTCCCATATTCTTAAACACTGTGCTTCTATTAGTGCCGCTCTCAAAAGACAATATAGGAATGGTTAGAGCACCATCCTCAGAATCATGACAATCTGGGTTAAAGACCTGCCTTCAGCATATATTGATTGTGTGACTGAGCAAACTATTTAATTTCTTATTGCTGCAGACAACGATGATTAGATTTTGGAGTAGAAAATAGCCTCATAGGGGGCTCCCTTATGCCAATGAAATACTTCAGATTTAAAAGTGAGAGAGACAAGGAATGGGGACCCTATAATGACATTAATTGTTCTAGCAACTGGGTGGCATAGAGGATAAAGTCCTGAACAGTAAGATGTGAGATCAAATTTAGCTTCAGATACTTCCTAGCCATGTTACCCTGAACAAGTTACTTAACCCCTGTCTGCTTCAGTTTCATCACTTATAAAATAGGGATAGTAACAGCATTTACCTTCCAGCATTGTTGCAAGGATCAAAATGAAATATAAATGATATTATTGTTCTTATTATCATTGATATAGTGGATTCATGTTAAGTTTTCATTTCACTAAAAGAACAAAATAAAGTATATTCATTATAGAGAACTGGGATAACAGGAGCAAAACACCCGCAGAAGGAAAAGACAAACAAAATTTTCAATCAGATTTGAAAGTAGAACCCACACTGGTGAAATCATTGAATTTGCAAAGGATCAAAAAGATGTGATGAGCTGAAATAAAAATGTAGTATTCAGTGTTACGTTAGTATTCTTGAATCCCAACTTCTATAAACAGAAGTAATGTTAATTTCGTATTAATTAAATGGTCATAAAAATAAAAGAGAACAAGCATACCTCAGAATTTTTATTCTTTTCCTCTGTTCAAATGTTTTGAAGACATTGTCATATGATACCCAGTGTTAAAAGTGACTGTTTTTAATAGGTTTAATGAGAAGTTTTTTTTCTCTTTTCTGTACAAATACATAGAACCATCTTCAATGCTTTGCAAAAGACATGCTATTTGTTAGAAAGAGTAGAACACTATTTGTTAGAGCAGGTTCTTTGCAAATACTGGAATGAATTAGGTAAATTATTCATTTGGGTACTTAACTTATTCTACATATGCAGACAGCATTTATTTATATTATTTCCACATTGCCTGATTGAGATTAATACATTGTTCAACCTCTTGACATGGTTATTAAGGTTTGTTGTTGGTGGTTAACTTGGGAATGTCTCACTTCGGTGATGTGTACCTTGTTCAAAGTTTGTCTTGATATTTTAACATTTTCCCCCACAAAATAATATAAAACAATATTAGCTTGGAGTCAGAACTACTCCCTAATATTAGCTCTGATAATATATATTATACTACTAAATACTACTAAACCTTATATGCCTCAGTTTCTTCATTTGTAAAATGAAGATAATTATGATTGTCCTACCTATTTCATAGGAGAAAGGGGAAAAAACAATTAGTTGTAGAAAAATCCATAATATAGTGGAAACCATAAGAAACAACCCTCAATGTTGTTGCCTCTCTCCATGGTATAAGGTAAGGTCAAGCTTTTCTGTAATGGAACTTCTGGAGGTATGGGTTATGATGCAGCAGGTCCCTGAAGACCTTTCATTTCCTCTAATTATCTGCTACATGGCTTCTTGACCCTTGTCAAATTGATGCCATGGCTTTCACCAAAGCAGCAGAAGAAAAATACATTACTAAGATTGCAATATCCATTGTGTAGTTTTCTTTTTCCTTCCTGCTACAGGAACTATCCTGGACAGTGGTCGTATCAACCCTAACAGCATGCCTTGTTGGAGATGCCCTCCTTTCCTGTTCTAGGGTCTGCAGTCAAGGGGAGAAAAGCCTTGGGAGGCAGAGACGGTGATGATGTTGTGAGGAAATGGGAGCAGGCAGCTGTATTCCTGTTGCTTCAGGGTGGGGGAGGTCCTTAAATCCAGATTCTATGTATAAAGACTAGCATCAACCATGGATTCTTTTTTATGTATACCAAGGCTTTTATAAAAACTGAAAATATTTTGTATGTGGTATAAGGAAAAGACTGCTGGTTTTAGAAATCAGAAGGTCTAGATTTAAACCCTGAGACAATTATTCCCTGTAACCTTGAGCAAGTGATTTCATTTTTGGCAACTGGGTAAGATGATTCAAAAAAATCCCTTCCAGATCTAAATCTATGGTTTTTATGAAATGCACATAAAAAGGCAGGGGGAGGATATATGCTTTTAAAGAAAAAGCAGCTGCTTTACCAATACACACACACACACACTGACATCCAAAATAATAAAATCATAGACTTTGATAAAGGGGTTTATAGCTAAAATTGTTTTAGTGTGAATTTCCTGATTTCTTGAGATCAAAGTTTGGTTCTTTTTTGTCTTTGTAATCATATCTCCCAGAACAAACTAAATGATTAATAACATTTAAATAACAATTTTCATAAATTGAATTGAGAGAAAATGTTAGTCTATGGTTGAGATCATCCTGGAATTAGTATGGTACTCAGATCATTGAGTTTTGGATCAAAAGACCTAGGTTTGATTGCTGATACTTCTATTTCCTCTCTGTGTAACTATAGGTAAGTCACTATGAGTGTATTTCCTCTTCTGTAAAAATGGGGATAATGATGCTTACTTTATTATTATGATAAAAGAAAATAAAAATAGAAGAGAATAGAATAATTGAATGGAAAACAAAAGGAGAGTAGCCAGGTGATTCAGAGGATAGAGCAGTGGGTCTAGGGTTAGTAAAAACTGAGTTCATAATCTGGTTTCAGACCAGATTATTAGCTGTGTGATTCTGGGCAAGTCACTTAACCTTGATTGTCTTGGAAAAAGCTAAGTGGCTTAATGGATAGAGCTTCTAGACCTGGAGTCAAAAAGACCTGAGTTAAAATCCACATTCAGACACTTAATAGCTATATAACCCTGTGCAAATCACTTAAACTCAGTTTGCCTTAATCTATTGGAGAAGGAAAAAGCAAAAGATTTCAAAATCTTTGCAAAGATATAGTCCATGGGACTTAATCAGAAGTGACTGAATTACTGAACAAAAATAACAAAGGTGAAATTTTTTAGAAAATTAATAGTACTAATAATAATGATAAGCATCGGATACCCATAACAACCCTGAGAGGTAGATATTATTATCCTCATTTTAAACATGAAGAAACTTAGGCAGATAGATATTAAGTTGCTTGCCCAGGGTGAAATAACTAGGAAGTATCTAAGGCTAAATTTAAAGCCATTGTACTTTCTTTAGATCCAGTGTTCTATATAGAAAAGATGTCTCTGGTACTGTGTTAGCTTCTGACTTTTTAGCCTCACCTTCCTGGTCAACAAAGTGCATTAAAAATATGCAATCCTTATGGATTCAGGTTCTTCTGATTCTTCTTCTACTACTCATTCTCATCTAGTACCTGCCATATTACCTTAAAGTACTCAATGTGTTATATGATCAGCCTCTAAACAATTTGGTGCTTGAGTTACCAGTTTATATACTTAGTATGGGGACATCCTCAAAACAAAAGCAAGGATTGTCATTTTTGTTGTTTTGTCCCTATTGACTGCCATAGTATCTGGCATATAGTCAATACTTAATAAATGCTTTTTATCTGGCAGGTTGGTGGTTGCTCTTGAAAGTACTCTTAAACTGAAGAGACAGAAAGTCACTGAAAAGTAATTCTGTCCACTTAAACTTTATTGCAAGAACAATCTTACTAATATACTTCAATGGCACTTTCATGTCAAATTCTATTTATGCTTTTGCCTCAGTCTTATCCTAATGCCTCCTCTTGATGTAGAATGTGTCCAGCGTATTAGGGTCAGGTCCAATGTTGAGGCAAAAATGAGACATTCACAACTTATTAAGCAGGTCACAAAAAGAAGTTTACTCTATCCTAACACAGCAAGGATATGCCCAAAAGATACAATAACATTTAATTACTCTCTACAGATCCCCACTTATTTTCACACAGCCCAACTTGTCTTCATGGAAACATGTTTGGTCAGGAGGTGAAATATGGTGATGAGGATAATCTTCAGAAGCACACCAAATTAGAAAGACCTGAAACCATAAGGGTTGAATGTTTTTGATGCCCTTAGTTGGTCAGGAAGGTGAATCAGCAAAGTCAGAGGCTAATAAAGTATCAGGAACATCTTTGTTGCCTTTTAAGGAAAACTAATCCTTATTGGGGAAGAACTGAGGAACCCTACTCCTGTCATAAAAGAGTCTTCAAAGGTTAATGATCAGTCTAGCTAAGTACAGAGAAGTTCATTACCAGCAGATTATAAACCAAGATGAAGACTTTGGTTATTGTGATTCATAAACCAAAGTTAAGGTAGGAGGAGGGGAGTGTAGGAGTGAGGGAAAGCAAATTATTATTGATGCCCCTAATATTAATTGAACTTGGATGTTTCAATTTGAAGGATTCATGGACTTTTAAGCTTTCTCAAGATTGAGTTTTTATCTTTTCAACTGTGGCAAAAAAAAAATGATTAAGTCATCAAATTTGTAAGAATTCAAGACATTTTCAAATTGATAAATGATCAGAGAATATGAACAGACAATATTCAGATGAAGAAATTAAAAGCATTTTTAGTCATTTGAAAAGGTGCTCTAAATCACTATTGATCACAGAAATGCAAATTAAGACAATTCTGAGATACCACTACACACCTCTCAGATTGGTTAAGATGACAGGAAAAGATATTGACAAATGTTGAAGGGAATGTGGGAAAACTGGGACACTAATACATTGTTGTCAGAGTTGTCAAGTGATCCAACCATTCTGGATAGCAATTTGAAACTATGCTCAAAAAATTACCAAACTGTAGTGTTTCTACTGGGCTTATATCCCAAAGAGATCTTAAAGAAAGGAAAAAGATCCACATGTGCAAAAATGTTTGTGGCAGCCCTTTTTGTAGCGACAAGAAACTGGAAAGTGAATGGATGCCCATCAATTGGAGAATGGCTGAACAAATTATGGTATATGAATGTCATGGAATATTATTGTTCTATAAGAAATGACCAGCAAGATGATTTCAGAGAGGCCTGGAGAGACTTACATGAACTGATGCTAAGTGAAATGAGCAGAACCAGATCATTGTATGTGGCAACAAGATTATACAATGATCAATTCTGATTGATGTGACTCCTTTTAACAATGAGGTGATAGAGACCAGTTCCAATGATTTTGTGATGAAGAGAACCATCAACAACCAGAGAGAGGATGATGGGAATTGAGTGTGGACTGTGGTCCGTATAGCACTTTCACTCTTTTTGTTGTTGTTTGCTTGCATTTTGTTTTCTTTCTCATTTTTTCCTTTCTGATCTTATTTTTCTTGTGCAGCAAGATAATTGTATAAATATGTATACATATATTGGATTTAACATAAATTTTAACATGTTTTACATACATTGGATTACTTGCCATCTAGGGGAGGGGATGGAGGGAAGGAAGGGGGAAATTTGGAACGTAAGTTTTTGCAGAGTTCAGTGCTGAAGAATTATCCATGCATATGTTTTAAAAATAAAAAGTTTTAATAAAAAAATTGTCACTTCCCCTTTTAGGCCCCTCTTTCTTTCTCAGTAGAATGAGAAAGATGGAACAGATGAGCAGAAAAAGTGTTGGAATTGGTATTGGATGACTTGAATTTAAATCCTATCTTTGCAATTTGGGCAAGTACTTAAAATTCAAAAGAGATAATATTTGTTCTTTGTAAACCTCAAAGTGCCATATAAATTCTATTACTATTACTATTCTTATTGTTATTATTAATGGTGATGATGAAAGTATTTGACAACTCTGATGATCCATTTTTGCTCTAAATCTATGATCTTGAAGGTTCTCTGCCCAGTGGGGGAAAAGTGAAATAAAAACACCTAAACCTATTTGGTATTTTAAGAAAGCTACACACTCTATAAAGGCAGGACTACTGATAAAGTATCTGTTTTATTTACCCATCAAAAACTACCACTGGCATCTTCATTTCCCAGCTTCAAGAAACCCTTAAAATGAGCTGGAAATGAATGCAGCAATACTTAGAATTAGCTAGTTTTTTTAAAAGTAGGAAGCCTGGGGCAACAGGCTGAGCTCTAATATCCAACTCAATACTGGTGACTCAGGAAGTTCAGATAAGGTTCAAATAATGACCCTATCACTTGACTACTTTGTGAACCTCCCTCCAATCCCTTTTCCTTTTGCCAGTGGCAAAGTTCCTTTTTGAGGACTGTATTTGTGAATTAACCATCTAGCTTTTTGTTGAAGATTGGTTATAGTGATAAAAATCTGCATTAATTTTAAAGAATTTGTTTACTTAACTAAAATAAATAAAAATACAAAACAGCATCACCATAATTTTGGTTAAAGATAGGGGGAGATTATAAGCAGCACTAATATGTGGCCAGGAAAATGAACGACAGAAAAGCAAAAGTAGCTGAAAATCAGTAATGCATCATTACTGAACAGTAAATAACAAGAAAAAAAGAAGACAAATGCAGGAAGATGTATGACATCCCCAAAGTGCTTACACATGACAGACAGTTCAATACAGATAAATGAAATATAATTATGACTTTGATGAGTCTTCATGACATCAGACAATTCTTTGTAAGAAATAAAATATGAGTTTTTCAAAAGGATAAAAAAAGAATCTGGAGACAAGTCTGTGTATCATTAATGAATGAGGAACAGAAAGAGAAATACAAATCAATGCAGTAAACGAGTCTTAATGGCTCAATTGTGTGTCTACATCACCAAATCTGTGTGTGCTTGAAGGATCCCCATACAAAAGAAAGCTTTTGAATGATAAAATCCTAGAAATGAACAATTGAAAAGAATAGCAAAGGTCTTGTGGTTAATCACTGAATGTGAAGAATTACTTCCTGTAATGGTTCCTTCTTTGTGTTTTGCCTATATGGGTTTTAAAGTGTCCATAGTAATGGAATTTCACCATTCCACAAAGGATAACATTTTATAATCTGCTTATTTTTACCAGACTTAAAATATACTTTGCATAGTGTGTATGAGAATGCATGTGTGTATGTGTATGTGGGGGGGGAGTATAAGAGAGAGGAGAAAGGAAGAAAAATAATAATGATGATGATGATGATGAGTAAGTGTGTGTCATGAAATGAATCCTGTATTGTGGGTAAATCAATTTACTAACATGGAAATGTATAATTCTTGAATTACCTACCTCATAGAATTATTATTATGAGGAAAGTATCTTATAAACCTTGAAGCATATTCTTAGTTACTAAGGGATACTGAGTCTGGTGGATCATTTGAGCTCTAAGGTTCTGTTGAGGTTGGGAAGTGACCCCAAAAGGTTGGGGTTCATAGACTGGTGTCATGAGGTATCTCAAAATAATTTGCAGGCTTGAATCCATATCCAAGTCAAGGAAAAGTTTATTGTAATTGCAATGCCAATTAAAGCAAGCTAAGTTCCAAAAGAATTTAGCAAAGGACCAAGAGAAAGGAGACAAATTTATCTCTAGAGAGAGACCTGAGGAATGGTCTCAGGAATTGGTTGTCACTGACCAACAGATCTAGGACTATCTTAAGGTCAGAAGACTTTAGAATAATTGACAGACAAGATTGTCAGAACAGTAGCATTCTAAGGTTAGAGAGTTTCAGGATCACTAATATATCTTCCCTGAAGTCTAAGAGAGGAAATATTATTATATTCCTAGGCCAGATGATTTTTACAATCATTGACAGACAGATTGCCAGAACAATAGTACTCCATGGTTGGGGGTGGGGAACCTTGGAATCACAGATTCCAAAGCCGGAATCACTGATAGATCGTTAGAACAGAAGCCCCCAAGATCAGAGGGACCTCCCTAGTGCTGTCTACCCTAAAAGCTGTATTCCTTCAGTTCTAAACTACAGTAAAACTAAATTTGATAAGGTCTGCCTTAATTCTGGCATTAATATATTAGAACACACAGGAAAAAAGAACATGGGTAGCACATTTTACATATCATGGTTTGTTCAAAGTAGCAAAAGAGGAAATGATACCATAACTGTTCATGGCACTCTGTAATCCCCAAATGTAGGATATGGCTATTCTATCTAGCCCTGAAAAAAATGAGACCATAGAATACCTCATTCATTAAATCTAAAGGCTAAACTTATTCCTGTTTTGATATTTTCTTTAACTGAGACTACTTATCTTGTCAGAAAAGTTTAGAATCTATTTGGATTATCCTTATATCATGAGTACATACTAGAGAAATTCCGGGTGTCCTTGGAATAAGAAGCAGAAGAAATTTCCTGGACCTCTAAGGAAATCAACTATGGTACAGGGACCACCAGAAAAAATTTGATTGTGTAGATAGCAACACTTAAAAATTTTGTATAGACCGCACTTGTATGACTTGATGAACTGAGGGGATTACAGTATAATTTGTACCCAGGACTTGTTTTCTTACTAGAAGATGAATGGATGACTTCTAGTACATTTCAGCTTCTGAAGCCCTATGTAGAGATCCTCAAGGTTCTAAAATTAGAGTAGTGGTTCAGTTTCCCTCAGAAATAAAGATAAATTTTATTTTTATTTAGGAGTTCCACAATTATTGAATTTAACCTGTGAGAATGGGTCCAGGGGACGAGGGATAAGGTGCTGTAGTGAAATAGGGAGAGGATAAAGTATCTGAGTTTTTCCTTTCCACCCCTTACCTCAGGGCTTAGAGCTGTTAAGCAATGAGTCAGGTATTTGTTCAGTGTTAAGCAAGCAATAATCATTGATGAGCTTTATCAAATATTTTTTTTTAATCTGTAAAACTTTGTATTTGGGTATAATTGTGATTTGACTCTGTATTTGGGATTGTAAGATCATGCTACATTTAATATGTATTTTTTTCCTATTCTTTCTCATATAGCACTGGAAGAGCAAGTAGAATATTCATACCTTCCCAGAGACCTCAGAAGACAATTCTGGACTGGGAACATGGGAAATGTGTTCAAAATGCACTCTTGTCTATTTGCTGAAGACCGCAAACATTTTTATACAGGGAAGACAATGTATTGAGGCTTTGGCACATATACAGATCCCATCAGCTTACCTAACTGAAACAGACTCTCCTTGTAGAGAGATTAGGGAGATGTTTTCCAGGAAAATCATGTTACTATTTAAGAGAAGTATCTTTGAAAGACTGTAAGTAGAGACCATGTAGATATTCTTTACTTGGCTCCTCTTGGCTGGCCATCTAGTTGATAGCAGATTTTTTGACTGGCTTCACAGCCAAAACTGTTAGTATTTTCAAAGTGGCCTGAATCAACATTGGCCACCTAGATGCTGCATTCATGTCTGGAGGAAGCTCTTACGATATAAGAGGCCCCATGGTAAAATGCTATGGTGTTAGAGCTTTTGTTCTCTCTAAAATCACATGGACCCCAAGAAACAGATCTGGATCATTTGGGGTTTTTTTGTTTCTTTTGTTTTATTTATCCTTTTCTGTTTCAGACACAGGGAGTGATGTCTGCCACAATGACAGAGCAAGCCATAGGAATGCAAAGTTAGAATCCAGGCCAGGTTTGCAGCCAGTACAGCCTTTTTGAGCAAGGAGCATCTTTTGGGACCCCAGTCTAGCAGAAAAATCCATCTGCCACTCAATACATCTTGCCATGACCTTGTTAGGTCCAGGGCTATGTAGAAACTGAACAAAGACTTTAATCTATTCATCCAGATGAAAGTTGATATAGGGGAGGACAGAGATACTGGTGGGAGGGATTGGAAATAGTTTATTTGTTTTTTTTTTCTTGCTATATTGTCTAACTCAATATCTCTTTATCAAAGTCAGTTGATGTTAAATTATTAAGTATAATTGTAGTGTCAGTTTCTGGTCAGTAACAAAATGGAGGGCACATAGCCAGTGAAAGATCTAACCATAGTAGAGGAGAAAAAAATTCTAGTACTTCAAGGTATACTAGGATAAGAAGAAAAGATATAGCTAATAACACAACAGTTCAGAATGTATCTAGTTACATATCAATCATTTACAAACTTTCTCTTATATGTAGAACACTGTAATGATACTGGGGAGATGTAAAAATTTGTTTAAAAAATTATTCCTTACCCCCATAGAATTTTTAGTCTACTAAAAGGATTTATGGCCTATACTCAGGTAAATTTTAAAGATGAGATCACTTTAAAAGTTCATTAGAGGAATGGGAAACAATGTGCTATTTATATGAAGTCTATCTAGCAAGACTGTTACCAATACTGGGGAAGAAAGGCTTCTTGGAGGTATTATTTTGGTTGAGTTTTAACAAATAGATTGTTTCGTTAAGCAATTAGATGACACAGTGAAGGTACTAAACCTGGAGTCAGGAAAACTTGAATTAAAATGGAGATGTGGATATTTATTAGCTTTGCAATTCTGAGCAAATCCCTTGACCTTTGTCTATCTAAGTTTTCTCAACCGTAAAATGAAAATAATAATAGTACCTATCTTTCATGTTAGGGTTAGGATAAAATAAGTTAATATTTGTAAAGTACTTTTTAAATCTTAAGTCACTATAAAAATGATAGCTATGATTATTATAAAGAAGAAATTCAACTAGAAGTCAATCAGTCAGAATATGTGTGTATGTATAAATATATACACACAAATATATATATATATGCATATATATGTTTATATATACACATATATTTATATATTTATATAGGCATCCTAGATATAAGAAAACAAAAGACAGGAAGGCTGGAGAGGATGCAGAAAGCATGAAAAAGGTGCATTCAGTCATCATTTGAGTATGCTACTCTGTAATATCCTTTAAAATGAGTTTTGTAAAAGAAAATGTTATAGGTTAAGAATCTAATACCTAAGTGGTAACTTATTATACCTTATCTGTTGCAGAATCTTCTGCTGTATTTTCTCCTGGCTTCTATCAAAGAAGAGATGATGTTTTTTTGCAGAATTAAAGCTTCAGGAGCCACAATAAGTTTTAATATAGTCAACATTGTCTTAATTTGAATGAAAAAACAAAAAGGCATTATTGTATGGTCAGCAATTCCATGTATAATTAAATTCCACTTTTAAATAGAATGTGATAGTATTCCTATATAAAAGCCAACTGATGTTAAATAGTTAAAATCAAAACTGGGGTATTATTTTCTTGTCCTTAACAAATAGAATGCACTCCATTTTATTGTCTATTAAAAAAAGATAAAACCAACAGTGGTTTAGATAGTTGTATGATGTACACAAGACATTAGCCTTAATTATTAAAAGAAGGGAAATCATATTATTTTAATTAAAGCTTTTTATTTTCAAAACATATGCATGGATAATTTTTCAACATGGACCCTTGCAAAACCTTTTGTTCTGAATTTTCCCCCTCTTCCCCTCACTCCTCCCTTAGATGGCAAGTAATCCAATATATGTTAAACATGTTAGAAATATTTGTTAAATCCAATGTATGTATACATATTTATATAATTATCATGTTGCACAAGAAAAATCAGCTGAATAGGAAAAAAATAGAAAAAACAAAATGCAAGCAAAAAACAACAAAAAGAGTGAAAATGATATGTTGTGATCCACACTCAGTTCCCACAATCCTCTCTTTGGGTGTAAATGGCTCTCTTCATCACAAGATTAAGAACTGGCCTCTATCATCCCATTGTTGAAAACAGCCATGTCCATCAGAATTGATCATCGTATAGTATTGTTGCTGTGTATAATGATCTCCTGGTTCTGCTCATTTCACTCAGCATCAGTTCATGCAAGTCTCTTCAAGCCTCTCTGAAATCATCCTGCTGGTCATTTCTTACAGAACAATAATATTCCATAACATTCATATACCATAATTTATTCAGCCATTCTCCAATTGATGGACATCCATTCAGTTTCCAGTTTCTAGCTACTACAAAAAGGACTGCCACAAACATTCTTGCACATGTGGGACCCTTTCCTTCCTTTACGATATCTTTGGGATATAATCCCAATAGAAATACTGCTGGGTCAAAGGGTATATGCACAGTTTGATAACTTTTTGAGCATAGTTCCAAATTGCTCTCCACAATGGCTGGATCTGTTCACAGTTCCACCAACAATGCATCAGTGTCCCAGCCTTCCCACATCCCCTCCAACATTCCTCATTATCATTTCCTGTCATTTTAGCCAATCTGACAAGTGTTTAGTAGTACCTCAGAGTTGTCTTAATTTGCATTTCTCTGATCAAAAGTGATTTGGAGCACCTTTTCATATGATTACAAATAGTTTCAATTTCTTCATCTGAAAATTGTCTGTTCATATCCTTTGACCATTTATCAATTGAAGAATGGCTTGAAGGGAAATCATCTTAACAAAAGACAAATAAGGAAACCACCAATGTGTAACTGGTCATGTTATACATGTTTCTTGTGGGTGGAGGGAAATTCACATAATGACATCAATTTCCTGAGACTGTGATATTTCACACTTAAAAGTCAATATAAATAAATATATAAAAACACATATAAATGTGTGTACATACATGCATACACCCATGTGATTGTGATTAAATGTCATGGGCAAGGAAATGCCAGGTCAGATAGGGCACATATGCAACAATTTCCAAGACAACAAAACTGTGAATAACTTGAATTTTGCTAGCACTCTCTTTGCAATGAATTTGAAGACAATGATTAATTGAAACTATAAGAGACAGACGCTATGCTTCTGGTGATACTGAGATGTCATTGAGATTCCCTGTGCATACAGGTTTTAGAATCCAGTTCATCTACACCCAAGTAATTCCATTTTGCAACAGTCTTCTGCTTTCTTTCCAAGCTCTGAGTATTTTTTGCATGGGTCATTGTATACCTACTCTTATGAGTAAAAGGCAACCCATACCAAGCTCTATGGATTGAAAATCAATAGTGTCATTTCCAGAGATGAAGATCAATACTTTACATGAATATAGAAAGCTACAGAAACATAACTCAATGTTATATACATTTTAATGAGAATTCAAAAGTGTAGAGGTATTCATAAGTATTGGTTGAACATGTGCTATGGATTAAATCTATTTTTGGTTCATGTCAAGTCAGAATTATCAAATTAATATTTTAAATGTATGTTGCTGTTGGATATTTAATCTTGAGGTTGTGTACAAAAAATATATTCACTTTCCTGAAATTAGATGTAGCCTGTAGGCCTCTTGGGATAATTCAGCTTGCTCAGTCTAACCCTGTTAACACTCAGATTAACCCTGTCTTTGCTCATTCTAAGCCATGTCTTGCTTACCCTAAGCTGGACCAAAAATGTCCCATTTAATCATATTAGGCATTAAGACAGCTCTTGAGAATATGACTGGATTCCCAGAGTAAGGTTTCACTGATTGGGAAACTATCACTCCTGTCTCCAGGGCATACACGAGCCTAAGTTCTTATAGGAGCTACACTGTTGCTCAGCCCCAAAAGAATATTCCTGGATATGTTTCTAGAGGTTACAAGAAGTGAATAGAACAGTTTCTAATTCATATGCTATGTCCAAAATAAAACACTTATGTCATATCTGCCTTAAATTCAGAATCCTGAAATCTATACCCTTGGATGTGAATCCTTTTATGCAACTAAGTAAAACCTTTGAAAAAAAATTATTGGAAGTAACATGTTTTGGTGGACTCATTTATTATACATCTTAAATTTGGGAGATTGGGTCAGTTAGAAGTGACAACACATATCTAATGATTTGTTTATTTAACTGTCCACAGCTTCAGAGACCATGTAAAATTTTTAAAATCTTTTTTTTAATTATTAGAATAACAGCATTACAAAGAAAATAGTAAACACAGTCACGTCCACTCATTTTGCTAGGCTTGTCTGGATATATTAGATATACTGAAGACCTCTAAATAAAGATTGATGCTATTAGTTAAACAAACTTAAAAAAAAAAAGATTTAGAGCATGTATTAGCCCAGAAGTTGTAAGCTATGAATTTGAAGATGTAGCAGAGTTTTGGGTTTTTCATTTAATATTTTCAAAGAACATTTTTTTTTTTTTGCTTTTTGCTGAGGCAATTGGGGTTAAGTGACTTGCCCAGGGTCACACAGCTAGGAAGTGTCTGAGACCAGTTTTGAACTCAGGTCCTCCTGACTTCAGGGCTGGTGCTCTAACCACTGCGTCACTTAGCTGCCCCCAAAGAACATTTCTACTAAAAATATTCAGTCTTATTTTGCAACAACAACATAGTAAAGAATAGATAATTATGCAATACCTCAAATGAAATTCTGAACTATGAAATGTTGAAGAAAGACAGTTTTATTCTTCTGAATACCTACATTAATTGATGACTGAAGACATAGTTTATTCTAAGGAGATCAAGGGATAGCGATGGGAAGGAGTTTGCCATACTCTGGGAATCCAGTTATATTCTCAAATGAGTCTATAATCTGATAAATCAGTAAACCCTGAATTACTCCAACCTTTGTTCTACTGACATATAGTTCACATATAACCTGCTGATATTAAAAGGGTACCATGTCTAATTAAATGGTTGATTGGACAAGTAAATTTGGTGTTTTGCTGTGGGTGGGAGGAAAGTTTCGATATATATTCTCTATCTTATTATAAAATAGCTAAACATATTTTAAAAACCATAATTTGTATAGTTTCACAAATAATTACCTCATTTGATCCCTATAGAAATCCCTGGGAATGTTATTTCTATTATACAGATGAAGCCAAGTCAAACAAAATTTAAGTGACTTGTCTAGATCACATGGTTCATGAGCGTTCAAGACTGCATTTAAACTCAGATTTTCCTGTTTAAAATCGAATGCTTCATCCATTCCTCTACCTCATTGCTTCCTTTTGGCTAAATTTCTGGATTGTATTGTTCTTATTATTAATTATTTTGAGCATTTTTTCACATAGGTGTTATAAATTTTACCATTCTTCTTTAAAGCTGAACCACTTCTCTACTACAGAATGTTTTTTTGTCTAACATATTTCTGTTAGTTTACTTTATCTTGGATATAAAATCCTCAAGAGAGATATTCGATATAAAGACTTTTCCAAAGTCTAATCTTGTCATGTTAATTTCTTTGTACAAAAGTGTTTGATTTTCTTGCAATCAAAATTATCTACTTTATCTTTAATAATTGCTTCTATCCCTTACTTGGTAAAGTATTAATTCCCTATCCATAATTATGAAAGATATCTGCAATCTATTCTGTTCTAACTTTAATGGTATTACCTATACTATTTTAGTCATGTCAATTTTGAATTTATTGTGAGGTACAAAATGTTAGTCTAAACTCAGTTTCCATGGATTCTTTTCACATTTTAACATCACATTTTAACATCCAGTTCTTGTCATATAGTTACTTATTACCTAATTAATGTATTTTCTGGTTTGTTGAACATTGGATTACTGAATTCCAATTATTTCCGATTCTTCCTTTTGTAATTCCTTCTTTGATTTTGATGATTGCTATTTCATAATATATTTTGAAGTCCAGAAGTGCTATTCCTCATGATTTCTAGCCCATGATTATTTCATTATTTGCCTTTAATTTTTTGTTTCTCCAAATGATTTTTTATTTTTCTATCATGCTCTGTGAAGGGTCTCTTTGAAAGTGTAATTATCTTTGGTAACATTATTAATTTTATTTTATTGGCATGACTTGGTCATGACAACTGAACATTCCTCTAGATATTTTACTTTTCCTTATTTCTTTAAAGAGTATTGTTCCATTATATTTATACATGTATTGAATATGCTTTGATAATTTTGAATCATATAGTGTATTGCGTGTTTGTCATAAATTACTTTGAGTGGGACTTCCTTTTCTCCCATTCTCTTACTGCTTAGATTTTATTATTATAAAGAAATATTACTGATTTTGATCTTGTGGCTTTATTTTATAGTCTACAACATTACTGAAATTAGAAATGCTTCAAGTTGTTACTTTGCTATTTTCTAAGAAAGCCATCATGTCAGAAGTAGATAAAGATATATTCATGTCCTCTGTGTCTATCTTTATAACTTTAATTTCTTCCTCTAGTCTTATTTGCTAACATTTCTAGAATTATGTGGAATAATATTGGGGAAAGGAAGTATTCTTGATTTACTCTCACAATTATTGAGAAAACCTGTCACTATACACAAAATTTTAAAATGCAGGTTTTTATTGATGCTTTTTGTCCTTATATGTTATTCAGCCCTTCAACTTCCAAGTGAATATCTCCATATCATAGAGAAATAATAACATAAAAACATCTAATAAAGTGAAAACATTTGGCAAGGCATATAATATTTTGTCCAAGTCAGTCTAATATTAGTCAAGATACACTGTGCTATGAGGAAAGAAGTATAATTGTTGTTGTTGTTCACAATCTTTACTAATTTTTGAATTTATGAAAGATAAAATTACTTCTAGTAATCTTTAAAAATTTACATTATTGTAGTAATTATATACATTATTTTCTTAATTCTTCTAATCCCACTATCAATTAATACATATCCATTTCTCTGAATTTCTTGTATTTATTTCTTTTTATACTATATATTTCACTATATTGATACATTCTATTTTTCTATCCTTTTTTGTTTGATATGTACCACTTTGTTTATTAATCTGAAAAGACTGTTGCTATGACTTTGTTATTATTATAAGGGATTTTTTATTTCTGTCATTGATTCCTTTTGGAGTATATTCCAATGAGTGGTGTTGATATAACAATAAATATAGAACACTGAACCAATTTATTTTTTCTCCTTATGATTTTACTGAAATTTTTTGCCTTATGTAATATGTAGAAAATTATTTAAAATATTTAGACCTGGGATGAGTATTTAGATCTGTAGTCTTGAATTTAGTGTGGCCAAGAATATAATCATAGCAACAGGTATGACTTCCCAAGCTTATTTGCTGGAGAGAAAGTATTGGTATTCAGCAAAAATTTTGCTAGATTTATCAGATGAATCATGTAGAATATGGATTCAATAACCAAGGATAATCTTAATCTAATCTTAGAGAATGAATTGGTCAAAGAACAAATCATAGAAACAATCAATAATTCCATTAAAGAAAATGACAATAATGAGACAACATAATAAAACCTATGGGATACAGCAAGTGATCAGAGGACATTTTTGTCTAAAAGCTTACATCAATAAAACAAAGAAAAAGCAGACCAATGAACTGGTTATACAATATATATTTTTTAAACAAACCTAGAGATAGAACAAACTAAAACTCCCCAATTAGACATTAAATTTGAAATCCTAAAAATTAAAGTTGAAATTAATAAAATTGTTATTAAAAACACAGAATTAAAAAATAAGATTAGCAGTTGGTTTTATGGAAAAAAAACCAACAATAAAATAAATAAAGCATTGGTTAACTTAATTTTAAAGATACAGAGAAGAAAACCAAATCACTGGTATTAAAAATGAAAAGGATGAATGTACCATTAATAAAGATGAAATTAAAGACATTATAAGCAGTTTCTTTGTCCACTTGTATTCCAATAAATTTAACAATTTAAGTGAAATGGAAGAATATTCACAAAAAGTATAGATTATCTAGATTAGCAGAAAAGGAAATAGAATATCTAAATATTTTAGATTAAGAAGCTAAATAGATCATAAATGAACCTTTTCTTGTATGCCAAAATCGGATGGATTTACAAGGGAGTTCTATCAAATAATTCCAATATTAAATAAATAATTTGGAATAATAAGCAAAGAAGGGATCCTAACCAAACTTCTTTTAGGAAACAAGTATGATATTGGTACCTAAATAAGGAAGAGTAAAAACAGAAAAAGAGAATTATAAACCTTTATTGATGGCTCATTAAGGAATATGGATACAAATTCCTAAATAACTGGCTGAAATATCATAACAATATATTATAAAGATTGTAGCAAAAATTATGACCATAATAATTTTTGTTTCATTTTTGGTTTTCATATTGTCTGTTTTAAACATTTTCATGTAGGTATTTAGATTTTTAAATTTTAAATTATCTATGCCTTTATTCTTTTTGTTCTTCTTGGAGAATTTAATTCATTCAAAATCCTTAGGGGATTGACTTAATTTCTTTTGTTGTTGTTGTTGTTTTGTGGAGTATTACTTGCTCACCATGATGGCTCCCTTTTGAATGATTGCTCATTTCTACACGATCAGCTTTGGTTTACTTTAATAGTCATTCTGCTATGTTTTCTATGATATGCTTCCAAAAATCCCTTCCCTTCTGAAAGTTTGGTATAACTGTGCCCAGTGCTTGCTGCCTACTCTCTTTTCTTTTAGGCCATCAGGATGGAAAGAGATCATTTTCCTTCAGAGGAAGAATGACGAGTGGGGAAACTGCTTTAGAAAAATTGTGAGTGGCCTTTGTAACTCTATTCTTGATCTTTATCACTTCCATACTTCTGGGTTCCTTTTTTTAATCTAGGCACATATTCCTTCTCCCATCCTTCTCCCATCTCCCATCCCACCTCAATGTGTAGCTTTGAAGGGATGGGGAGTCCTCTAGGATTTGATTCTCTCAAATGTATCCTTCATTTCCTTGTACTGATTGCTTCTTTACTCTTGAGCTATCAAAAAATAGCTATAATGAACATTTCACTTCTGGCTCTTCCACAACTTTATTTTGTGGTCCTCAAGTTTCACACTCTTCCACAGCAACTCCTCCATCTTCCTACTTCCTGAGCTTTGTCACTTGTATAATTCATAATATTCAATTAGATCTGGTAGTGAAATTCAGCTTGAGACTCTACCAAAGAGTTAATCCCCAAAATTGAATGCATAAAATCCATAGTCGCAGATGCATAGTCTCTTCCCCGTTATTACCCTCCCTTGTCCCTCATCCCAGCAGAAGAGCAATGGGAAAAGAAGTGTGGTAGGGTCAGCATCTATCATAGTAATAATTGTTTAAAATTGCCACAACCACAGAAGACATAGTCATTCTTGGATTACAGAAGTGTGTGTGTATGTGTGTGTGTGTGTGTGTGTGTGTGTGTGTGTGTGTGTGTGTGTG
>JAJPUD010002846.1:77007-101621 GCA_023553655.1 Myrmecobius fasciatus
TGTGTGTGTGTGTGTGTGTGTGTGTGTGTGTGTGTGTGTGTGTGTGAGAGAGAGAGAGAGAGAGAGAGAGAGAGAGAGAGAGAGAGAAAGAGACAGAGACAGAGAGACAGAGCCAGAGCCAGAGAGAGATGGATTAGGGGAGGGGTTTTGAGGAAAGAGACAAGCATAGATGGGAGCACCAAAAGAAGTTATATTTTGATTTAAGAATTCCCTCTATTGGGGCTGCTAGGTGGTGCAGTGGGTAGAGCACCAGCTCTGAAGTCAGGAGGACCTGAGTTCAAATCTGGTCTCAGATACTTCCTAACTGTATGACTCTGGGCAAGTCACTTAAACCCAATTGCCTCAGGGGAAAAATCCCTTTGTGGATGCCATCAGTTGGAGAATGGCTGAATATGTTATGCTATATGAATTTTATGGAATATTACTGTTCTATAAGAAATGATCAGCAAGATGATTACAGAGAAGCCTGGAGAGACTTTCATGAACTGATGCTGTATGAAGTGTATAGAACCAAGAGAACATTGTACACAGCAATGACACGATTATATGATGATCAATTCTGATGGATGTGACACTTTTCAACAGCAAGGTGATTCAGGCCAGTTCCAATAGACTGGTGATGGAGAGAGACATTTGTACCTAAGAAAAGACCAAGGGGATTAAGTGTGGATTACAACATAGCATTTTCACTTTTTTGTTGGTATTTGCTTGTATTCTATTTTCTTTCTCATTTTTTCCTTTTTGATCTAATTTTTCTTGTGCAGCATAATTGTGGAAATATGTATATAAGAATTGCACGTTTAACATATATTAGATTGCTCATCATCTAGAGGAGGGGATGGGGGAAAAGAAGGGAGAAAAAAATTGGAACACAGGGTTTTGCAGGGGTGAATGCTGAAAACCATCCATGCATATATTTTGAAAATAAAAACCTTAAAAAGAATTCTCTTTGTAGAAAAGCATCTACATGCTTTTTATAGCAGTAAAGAATTGGAAACTGGGGGAATCCCTGTCAATTGGGGAATGGCTAAATAAGTTGTATATAACAGAATACTATTATGCTATAAGAAGTGATCAGGTGGATTTTTTCAAAAATCCCAAAACTTGGAAAGACTTACGTGATCTAATGCTGAGTAAAATGAGCAGAATTAGGAGAACATTGTATATAATACTGTGCAATGATCTATTATGATAGACTTAACTCTTCTCAGCAATACAATGATCAAAGACAGTTCCAAAAGACTCATGATGGAAAATGCTACTCCCACCCAAAGAAAGAATTATGGAATCTGAACACAGATCAAAGCAAAATATTTTCATTTTTTGTTTGTTTTTTTTTTTCTTTCTCAGATTTTTCCTTTTTGTTCTGATTCTTTTTTTGCAACACGACTAATGTGAAAATATGTTTAACAGGATTGTAAATGTAGTTTAACAAGATTGTATAACTTATCTCAGATTGCTTACTTCCCCTCTGGGGGAGGGAGGAAAGGAAAGAGGGAGAAAAATATGAAACTCAAAATCTCATGAAAATGATTGTTGAAAACTCTCTTTACATGTAGTTGGAAAAAGAATGTTAAGTGCAAGGGGAAAAGAATTACAATTTTGCCAAGAATGGTGGCATACTCTTAATGTCCTTGGTTTTGGGGAAGCTCAGGCTAAGATGTTGCTTGAGTCTGGGTATATGAGTTGCAGTAGACTAAAGCCAAATGGATGTCCATACTAAGTCCCGCAACAACATGATGATTCCCCAGGAGCTGAGGGTCACCAAGGAAGAGTGTCCTGTCATAAATTGGAAAAAGAAAACAGGATTAAGCTTCTGTGTCTTTCATTATTGAGAATGGACCCAAGAATGACCATTGTACTTCAAGACTAGACAAGAAAAGGAGATTCTATCTCCCTCTTTAGCTCCCACCCCTTAAAAAAATTATCTTGTGTCTGGTCCTTTCACTTTTCTTTTTTCTGTCATTATTGACTTTTTTTTTTTTTTTTTTTTTTTTTTTGCATTTCGTAGCTCCAAACCTTTTTGTTTGTTTGTTTGTTTATTTGTTTTTTGCTACAGTCAGGGAGATCATCTTCTAGGGCATTATTGACTATATTCTTTTATCAGGACTCAAATAATCTTGAATCAGAGCATATTTATTAGATCATGAGATAATAGATTTACAGCTGAAGGGTACTTTGATATTATCTAGTTCAATCTCATTTTGTAGTAAAAGAAAATGAGACCCCAGAAATGTTATATAATTTGCCTAGGGTCATACATGTAGTAAATGTGATAAATGGCCCCTTAATTCAGATCAGTTGATTCCAAATCCAGCATTCTTTGTGCACACTATCATTCTGTAGAATATTTAACATTAAGAGTGATAACTATCAGTAAAAAGAGTTAGATATCAGACATAGGTAGACATAATCTTAGTGTTTACTCATCTCCAACTTTTGGTTTCCCTGGCTTCCTTCAAGTTTCAGTTAAAATCCCACCCTCAACAGGAAGCTTTTCCTAATATCCTTTAATTCTAGTGCTTTCCCTCTGTTGATCATCTCAGATTTATCCTCCCTATATTTTATTTTTACATAATTCTTTGTATACTTCCATTAGACTGTGAGTTCCTTGAAAGCAGGGATTGGTGTGCTCTTGTTTGCCTTTCTTTGTATCCCCAATGCCTGCCACATAGTGGGTGCTTAATAAATGCTTACTGACCCATCTCTACCACTAGGCAGTTAAAACAAACACAGACTGACTTTTTCACATTGAGAATTCATCTCATAGAATGTCAAAATATAAAGAAAAAAATAACTTCTAGTTCAATTCTCTCATTGTACAGATAGGAAAGGTAAGGTCCAGAGGGGCTAAGTGACTTATTCATAATGATTCAGTACATCAGTGATATAATCAGTATGAGAATCCAGGTTCTCTGATTTTTGACCCCATGTTTAAGTAAACTGCCTCTACTTGCTAGACACCTGCCAAATTTGTTTCACTTGTCTTATTAGATAAATTGGATCAACCTATTAAAAGCCAAAACTTAGATTTATCCATAGGATTCCACTTATTTTCAAATGACAGGGAAAAGGCAAGCAGAATTATCTTTCAAAAACTGGGGAAAAGGGTATGTATTTTGTGGTCTGCTTTTTAGAAGACAACATTTAGAACAATGGTTTTGCATTTCCTCTGGAAATATAAACCACACATCTGGCCAATGTGAGTATAGCAAAGCTTTAAATGAGCAGCCTCCTACTATATGCTTCCAAGTTTGATTCTAGGCAGGCTAAATGAAACCTTCCCCATTTACATCTGGACATGCTCAAGACTTGTCATTTTGGAATTACAGAATGCATGATGGCATAAGCCCTGCTGTCAATGATTTTTGACATCATTTCAATGTTCAACTTTTAACATTGGGGCATTTGGACAGCTCTTGGAGGGATCATCAAGATCTAAGAAACCCTGACATAGCTCAACATGCATGAAAAGGAAATGTTTCATTGTTTAGTAGTGCTTCCCCTTGCCAAAAGTTTCCAGACTCTTAAAGACACTGACTATCAAGACAGGATCAGAATGGAATAATATTGTATGGGAGGAGGAAGGGGTATTTCTGAATGTTGGGTGCTTAAAATCATACTGGATGAGAATGTGAAACTCCAAATTCTCTCTAAAAATCATTTAAAAGTAATATTTTCTATCCTTGATGATGTCCTAGCTATGATGACTTAAGAGACATGCCAAAAATACATATAAAAAGAGATTTTTCTTTAGTTGTGCTATATGCTGTTTAAAAATACTATGAAGAATTCCATAGTGAAGTGTTGTCAAAAGTATTTCGCCTTAAAAGTATGATTCAACCTCATTGATTTCACGTTTATCCACAGTTTGGGCACAGCATTCACAGGGAAATAGATTACTGGGAAGCTATGTGACACAGTGGATAAAGTGCCAGGCCTGGAATCAGGAAGACCTGAGTTCAGATAAGTTCTCAGACAATTACTGGCTGTATGATCCTTGCAAGTCACTTAACCTCTGTTTGCCTCAGTTTTCTCATTTGTAAAATGGAGGAAATAATATCTCAAAACATTGTTTTAAGGATTAAATGAAATAATAAGTATAAAGCACTAAACACAGTACCTGGCACCTAATAAATGGCAAATAAATATTAGTTGTCTCTTCTTCAGAATGATAGCAGTAGTCATCTCTGGGCAATTGATAGACTTCCTATCTGGAATGAGAAGGAATTATAAATGAAACCACACCTAAAAAGGATGGAATACTATAACAAATATAAGTTATATACTTTTTCAAGGGGAAAAATGAGATATATAACACCATCTGTCCCATAAACCACTTATTTTCCTTCTCTACTCTGGAGATCTCTTCCAGCTCCTCCTTATATTTCTCTGTGTTTTCAGATTGGCAGTCTTCTTATGAGTCACATCCTTCCTTTAAATGTTTCCATATTTTCCTCCCTTTTCCTTAAGCTTATGTGTGAGTCTTTGTTAGACATTTCAAAATATCACATGTTGCTGTACAGTAATACTTAACTTGTATTTAGCATCTTTTATTCACAGAACTGTGAGTTCTCAAACAATCCTATTTGAACTGGTGTGTTAAGAAATGTTTATTTAGTTTTTACAGGTGTTAGATGGAGTAGGAGATAATAGCAACTGTTAATCTCTTCTTGCAAATTGTTTTTTATTCACATTGTTATTTGAAGAAGCTTTCCCTTTAAATTCTGGCCAATTAACTTTAAATCAATGGATGGATGAAGAAAATGTTCTGGAAGGGCATGAATTGCACTATCTTCAAGAGCACTTCAAGTGGTTCTATTATTGGTTGGTCCCTTGTTATATGCAAGTTTCTTCTCTGAATAATACATAAAATATGACTGCATCTTCAATAGACTGGATGTCTTAGAAAACAGTTGCTCAATTCCAAAAGGAAGTTTAAAAGTAGAGACTAAAATCAATGACACAGCTGTATCAGGCAAGAAGGGACTAGATACAATATGTCCAGAATAAAGGACATGGGACAGCTCCCAGATAAAGCTAAAGGAGCAAATGAATAATATAGGTTAAATATAGCATGATACTAAGTCACTGGAATATGAGTGTGCAATTCCTCGGTATACCTGATATTGGTCAGTACCTTGTCATAAGAATGTGATATTATCTTGTTCATATTCTTAATTCTTCAAGGTTCCATGAATTCATTGATACGGCTACAGTCTCTGATACAGAATATAATCTTTTTATGCCTTAGAAGATAGTCTTCCAACTTCACCATTATTTGCATATACTTTCTTGAACTATATAAATACTACTGAGAACTCTGAGTCAAAAGCTATGGGCATACTTTCAATTGCTTAGCTTCTTTTTTCTTTTATATTATTATTTGTTATGAGTGATGGCTTTCTGAGTTTTAAGGAAATATATTGAGCAATTCAGGAGGCATAAAAACAAAAGCTATTAATGTTTTTTTCTAAAAGAAATAAAATATAGTTGTCTTAAGTTGCTACATATATATGTATATTATATATGTACATACATATGTACATACACAATACATAGGAGTATGGTTTGAATTAGTCTAGCTGATATGTAAGTATATCTATAAAAATATATTGATATCTATATCTATGTATCACTAGTTTGCACTTTAGCTTCTTGTTCTCTCTCTCTCTCTGTCTCTCTCTCTCTTTCTCTCACTCTCCTCTAATAGTCAATGCTCTAGTGATGAATATTGGCATGAAGCTTGGCAATTCTGTTATTAGGAATTGGGGTAATGCATCTATTCTTTCCAACTTAATATTATTCTTCTAAAGCTTTGCTCTGCTTGGAAAAACCTCTGAAAATTCAGGGTGACCTCTATGTGACAATGAGATATAGGACAGGAAAGTATCATGTTCTCTTGGGTTTACTTATTAGTAATTTACATTAGCACACAGAAAATTGTAAAACAAAAACAAAAACAACTGAAAATGTCTAGAAAATATCAATAGGTATTTTTCTCCCTTTTAGGGGAAGCATCTTTTTAAAGTGAACCCAGGAGAAATTTGATGAATCTGGAGAAGGTCATTTGCATAGCCATGGGGAAGATAGCATATACTGGGCCTTTTTACTGTCAATAGGTCCTATGTCTTGAGTAATTTATTCAAAGGGGAGGGATGGCTTTGTATTCATTCATCTATATTCTCCTTCCTGGTCTACCATTTACATACATTTATGAAACATTTGCCTAGGATTCCCTACAAAGTCTAGGGCAATTAAAAGGAGTAAGGATTACTGATTCATTCAGTTAAGTACAATCCTAGCCTCATTAGCATCTTATTCAGAGCATTATGAAAGAAGATTTAGCTATCAGATAAATGGAGGGAAACAGGATGATAAGGAAAAGGTATTCAGCTAGTTTCCTTTGGCACAATGACTATTATCATCATTGTCATTGTCATCATAGATGATATTTATATAATACATTAAAATGGTAAAAATGTTTTATGTATCTCACATTTAATCCCCACAATAGACTCATGATGCTATAATTATCTACATTTTATTGATAAGGAAACTGATACTTGTCCATGCTTACATAGTATTGGGAGGAAGGAAAATTTGAAACCCTGTGTTCCTGACTACAAGTCTAGCATTCTATTCACTATATAATGTACAAGTAAAACTTGAAAGAAGAATTGGTATCATCTCCTTTTATTAACAAAATTTGTGGATTATTTTAAATTTTAAAAAAGATGTTCCCCCTTTTACATGAAATACTAGTTGGAAATATGGCTACTATGATTAAAAGGAATTTCAAGGGGTTATGCAAGAAGCTAATCCACTCTCCTACCTCCAATGGACAAATTCAAGCCAATAATTAGTCCTTTTTAAAAGAAATAAAACAAAACTAAAAGTGAGGAGATGAAACAAAATTTGTGAGATATTGAGAATAACAATATGGAAACTAGGACTGTTTTACTTAGTTCATGAAAAAAATAGGACATACTTTGTTGGGTCAAAAATAAATGCCAAATACATTCTGATTTGGATTCTCCCAGAGTAAAAGCTTGGCTCTAGATATCCTCAGTGTAGACCATGTTTAACCTGCAAGAATTTTAATCATTTAGAAAATCTGGACAGAGAAAATTTTAATCATGTCTAAACTATCATTTAGAAATCTAGGAACCTTTCATTTGTGATGTCATGTGACCAAAAGCTACCACTGAACTATAATGTATTCAATTCCTCAGCTGTTCTTGAGGAAACATGATAATGTCCTTCTAACCTACTAACTCTGATTCTGAAGCATTATTTTGCCTGAGGCTTATAAGAAAAAAATTTTTTTGCACAAATTAAATGCTTGTTTTACTTACCATGACAAAAGCCCAAACAGTGCTTTATGGCTATGAACAAACTCTGCTTGTAATATTTGAAAACTAGGAATAGGGGAAGAGAGAGAGAGACAGACAGACACAGAGACACAGAGAGAGGAAGAGAGGGAGAGGGAGAAAGAAAGAGAGGGAGGGAGGGAGGAAGAGAGGGAGGAAAGGAAAGAGACGAAGGAAAGGAAGAAGGGAAGGAGGGAGGGAGGGAAGGAGAAAGAGAGATTCTCTACTCTCCGTGAGTTTACATTCTAATGGGGAATAATATTAAAGGGAAGTTAGAAATTGGTCATGATAGGGACATACATGCATCAGAGGATAAAGCTTCTGGCAAGGAGAAGAAATCAGGAGATCAAGGAGTCAATCCAGGTTTGAAATGAACATGGTCTATGCAACGAGGCCTGGGTTATGGACAGCCAGAACAATAAACATTTATGAAATATATACAATGTGTTAGGATTCAAAAATAAGAGAGGGTCTCCAAGTGGAGGCATCTCTAGGGTAAAAAGATTGCTGGTGGAGATGTGATTAAGTCTAAAGAGTGAGAAGTGAAGCTGCAATGAGATCTCTCTGTCTCTGTCTGTCTGTTTCTCTGTCTGTCTGTCTGTCTCTCTCTCTCTCTATATATATATGTATGTAATATATATATTCATTACTTATTCCTAATAAGACTTACAGGTACCTCCTAGTTGGCATCTACTGAAGAATAAAATGAAACAGTCAGTTAAGAAATTTTCAAAGGCATCATAGAGTTTATGAGTTAGAGTTTTCAGAGGTTTTTCCAAGCAGAGCAAAGCTTTAGAGTTTAGAGTTTAAAAGAAAGTTTATGTTCAAGGAGTTTTCAAAGTTTATGTTGTCTATGAAACAATAGAGCACGCATGCATAATGCAATCTTTAAGCTATTCTGAGTTACAGTGGCTAGGGTTTGGAGTTGTTGGATATCATCAGGAAAGCGAACTACTTGCTCTTACATGGTAAGGGAGACTCTGGGAGACACAACTATTTCTAGATTCTCCCTTCAGATGTCTCCTCAGTAGGACCCTCAGTTAATTTTCCCATTGTTCCTTATGGTAGATGAATTTTTTTAACTTGTCAGGTGAAAACAATGAGGAAATGACAACCGCTCAAGGTCAACTGAGAGGTTCCCAGGGACTTAGAAAATGTAACCATATCAAGAATCTTCCTCCCCCCCTAATACCAATGCTTAGCTCCTTTGTTCGAGGCAATCCATTACAATCCAGATTCATTTCAGGGATGTCTAATAGTATGCTTTCAATTAAAAAAAAATCCCTGGCTCTCTAAGCTCCTAATTCATACTCCCGTCAATTTATGAAAAAGTTTTCCTTCAGTCTTTTTCTTTTTCACTGTCTCCAGAGCAACCATAACCTCCCACTTTGCTGCTTCTTTTCATTCCTACCAAGGACACACCCACACACCCTAAATGATATCTTAGAGAAACTAGCTCAATTTTAAGAACACGTAGCCAGTATAAAAAAGGAAGAGAATTTCTTGAAAGAGTAAACAGGAGGCATAACTGCAGAGGTTAAAGTATGACTGCAAAGGACTTCTTCGCCTAATTGGAAAGAGATGGGGCTGATCCTTCATAAACATGGGTATGTTGGCCCTTGCTCAAACTGGCTCATGAGGGTCAACTGTTAAATTTTTAATGTGAGCATTTATATTATGGAAACTGGAAAATCCTACATACCTGGTCTGACTTTATTGTTTTTGTTGATTATCTACATTTAAGAAAATAATGGGGAAAATGTTTATAACATTAAACTTAAAAGTGCTGTCTTACGTATATTTTTTCTTATTTTTCTAAAGTTGTTAAATATTTACAAGAACCCTACTGTTCCTAAAGCATAATTATATCTTCCGGCCTGGTTTTAGGAGTGACCTTTCCTCTAGACCCTAATTCTACTTTCTCTCCTTTACTGGAGTCAAAGAAAACTTATTGGTGCTTCTTACATAAGAATGGCCTTTTTCTGGCTAGGAACAATGACACATTTAACCTAAGATAAAGAAAAAACTTGGGACCAGTTTAAATTCAGATTTTCACAAAGTTTATAAAACTAGGCAAGTTATTCATTTTTAAAATCACATAAAGCTCTTAAGATCCCAGGTAGGACAGATTCCTAAGGTCTGACCAGAGATTTAAATTTCTGATCCACTGAAATTTTACCTATCTACTCTACCTTATGTTTTTTACATGGTCCCTACTTTCCTCTTTCTGCCACCCAAAATAAAATAATCTATGGACAACACAGAACACCACATTCATCATCAATTATGGGTTTCTTTAAGAAGCAAAATCAGAAGGGAGAAACAGTTTAAAGGGATTGCAAGAAAAGCACATGGAGCCATACATAGGCATATGCAGGTGCAAAACACACACACACACACACACACACACACACACACACACAGAATGAGAGAGTTGAGTTCTTCAACCATTTGCTCTATTTCTACATTTTTTTTTTTTTTTGCTTTTTTGCTGAGGCAATTGGGGTTAAGTGACTTGCCCAGGGTCACACAGCTAGGAAGTGTCTGAGACCAGATTTGAACTCAGGTCCTCCTGACTTCAGGGCTGGTGCTCTAACCACTGCGCCACCTAGTTGCCCCATATTTCTACATTTCTTAAGAGTTGTTCAGTTCTCAGTTGAATTCTTTTAATAAGCAGAGCAACAAGCAAAATCTCTAGTTGCTAAATATCTATCATCAGTCCTATATAAAGCATTATCCATCATCACTGCATTTTTGTGATAGATTCTCTATCTATCCTTGGTATTTGTTCAGTCATTTGTCTCTGTGTCTTCCCAAGCTGATTCCAAACTCTATTCCTTCAGAAAGCTCTGTGTTCCCATCTAAAGTCTGTAAGAACTTACTTACCCCCAAAAGAATAGATTACAAACTCTAGTATCTCTTGCAGGGGATCTGGGACTTATACTACCTATAGAATAGCTTGTTTAACCTATCTTGATACATTATTACTAAATAATAATAATAATAAGGAATGAGAAATAAGGATCAATGAAAGAACCAGAAGAAAAATATGTACTATTTTTTGTATCTTTTACTATTATTGTGCTCAGTAAACCAAGAAGTAGTTACAATCTCTTACCTTTTCATCTCAGCATTTTCTTTCCTTCAAGTTCAAGGTCAATTCAGTGGCCACAAAATCAGTAATAGCTGTAGCACAGAGAGTGGACCACTTTTCATTTTCTCCATTTCCTGTTTGTACTTTGCCATGAAGCCTTCACACCCTACCCCCAAATAAATTGTTCATCTCTTGCCTCTCCCAAAATTTCAGGTCTTTCCTTCCTTTCAGATGAGAGGAGAAAGAAACTGCTTTTGTTTTGCAAAAAAGTCAGTCTGTTGTCCATTGGCTCACATATACAGGCTTAAGGAATTTAAATCTACCAGCAGACATTGTTCTCCGATGTTCTCCTATACAGAATTTAATACTCCTAAAATCTGTCAAGTTCATCCAACAAGAATTCATTAAACGCCTACTATATAATAGATACTGGGACACAAAAGGTAAAAATGAAAGCTTGGTCTTATCTCAAAGAGTTTGCATTCTACTTTAATGAATCTATGTAAAGATTTTCTGGGATAATGGCTAATGGGTGAATTCAAGGCTTGTACAATCCAGTAGTAGATTGACCCTCTCAGCTAAATTTCCAGGTACTACAAACAAAGGATCAATTTTCCTTTGTTAAGCCTATGTGTGCTAATGAACTTGGTGGTGCAAATAATTTTGTATTGTTTTAATTTTGAACCCATTTTCCCCAGGCACAGAACTTGTATAAAGGAAGGTATATCTCTAGATAGGAGACAGATATGTTTTGTACTTTTGTTTCTTGCTATATCTTTTCAGTAAACATTTCTTTATAAAATCTAACTGACGTTAATTGGTTTAGTGATTCTGAGGCACAAATCAGAGGAGAATGGTATTGGGAAAGAAGATATTAGAATGGGGGTTTAAGCTGATGGCATCAAAAGGAAGAAATCTTTACTATTTTGTTGGGGACAGGTAGCCAGTTCAAGGACCTGAAAAATTCCAGGAACATAGGCTCAAAGTTAAAGCAGTTGCTACAAAATATTTACCCCAGATTCACTTCCAAATCCACCATGTCTAAAAACCAGAATTGATCCTTTACTTATGGGACTCAGCATTTTCCATGCATAATTAATACAAGGTAGGACTGGATTCTGGTCTCTCTTGGATCTCTGATTGAAGACTAAGTTTGACTTAGCTATAGTCTGGACTTCTGGTAACCCTCTTGACCTTTCAAAGCTCACAAGATCACAAGTCAGTCCATTCTATTTCCAAATTTTTCCCACCTAAAACAGGAAAGAAGGAATTAAATAGTCATAGTAACAACAGCAAGTCTATATGTTGATGTCTTCATGTTGACCTGGGTTGGACAAGAATGCTGCTTGGACTAGCTCTCTCTCCCCACCTGGAGGCTTACAGCAGTTCTTGGCTCCTCACTCAAAAGCAACCAGGCAGGAAAGAGGGAAGGCTAGCTCTGGCTAGTTGGTGTCTTTAAAATGCACATCCATTTCTGGTTCAATGGCTTATCAAGATTTCTTTTCTTCATCATGTGGTAAGCAAACAGGAAATAGTTATAGAATAAACGCAATTGCACATGTTCTAAGATGTAGAGCAAGTACTCTATTACATTTCACTACACATTTCCCAAAATTGATTCAGCAGGTCTCCTCATTTTGCTTTATCAACTTCGAGAGCACAGAGTGCATGCTCTGAAAATCCGGCTCCCACCAGTTCTAAGCTAACTACAACATATATACAAAGTAATTGGGGGTATGATTAGAAACAAACAATTTAGAAGATCAGGAAAAATCAGTTCTTATCTTTGTGTGTGTGTGTGTGTGTGTGAGGCAGTTGGGGTTAAGTGACTTGTTCAAGGTCACATGGCTAGTAACTGTTAAGTGTCTGAGGCCAAATTTAAATTCAGGTCCTCCTAATTCCAGGGCCAGTGCTTTATGCACTGTGCCATCTAGTTGTCATCTAACTGTCCCCTCCCTCCTTTTAATGTAGGAATATAAATAAGAAATTGATCATTTCCTGGAGGAAGGATTCTCATAGTGTTGGGTTTGGGGCTGGAGGACCTGGATTCCATTCACAAGTCTGCTAATTCCCAGCTGTGGATATTTTAGACAAGTCACTTTCCCTCCTTACACCTTAGTTTCTTCCTCTACAAACTACTCCTTCCATCTTCAGATTTATGATCTTATGATCTCTTTCCAATTTTAAGTCTTACTAAAATAAAGAGAAAAAGATATTAGTGCTTTCATGGATTCCTATAATATAATATTAATTAGTAATCTTACAATTGTGGGGTTTTGAATTTTTCAAATAGGTTGATATTTATCATTTCATTTGATTATCATAAAATAAATTCCATGGAATGGCATGAAAGAAATAATAACCTCCTTCTGACAGTTAAGAAAATTGTGTCATAGAAGACAAACAAGCTTAAGGACACAGAGCAAGTAAATTGCAAAGCTTCATTGTAATCCAGTTGTATTTACCCTGGATTTTAAGAATGCTATTCTTTTAAATTAAGCTTTTGCACTCCTGTATCACAAAAAGAGATAGAGAAAGGTGGGGTAAGGTGGAAGAAGACAACTTGAATACAGTAGATGTAGGTTAATTCAAGCTGTAACTCAGTTACTTATTAGTTTGGTAAACATGGAAAATCTCCTAATTTTCAGTCTATTCATTCCTTCCCTTATTTGGCAAGGATTTCTCACCTTCATGCTTTTTTTTGGGGGGGGGGCGGGGGGAGAAGGAGGAGATTGTTCTCCTTGACTAAAATGCTCATCTCTTTCTGTCTACCTATTTGCTGGTTACTCTCTTCTTTCATCCACCTCATGGAATCCCAACTGCAAACGAATCTCAACTAAAGTACATTTATGAGACTTTTCCTAATCTCCCTAGTTATTACTGTTTTATAACTACCTCCAAAATTATTTTTTCCTTTATTTAGTTGCACAAATTCCACATTTATTTATCTGTGTTTGTTTAACCCCACACCCACTCCAGGAAAATGTAACCCCTTGGGGGCAGTAATTATTTTCATTTTTAAATTTGTACCCTCAGGGTCTGGCAGTGATTGACTAATGAATGCTTCAATTGAAATAAATTGGAGCATATAACATAAGAATTTGATTATCAGTAGATTTTATAAAATTCATCAAATCCAATGCCTTTATTACTACTAGTAATTATAATGAGAGTAATAACCACTCATGTTGCTTTAAGGCAGGGCTTTTTAACTTGGTTCCATGGATAATTTTAGAAAGGATGAGAATTTGGATGGGAAAAAAAAATCTTGATTTTCACTAATCTCTAACTGAAAATAGCATTTCATCAATCATAAACATAATCCCCCCCCACTGACAAAGAGATCATAACATATACCAAAAGATGAAGAACCCTTGCACAAAAAGTTTATATAATACATTTTTATCCTAAAACATTGGAGCAATATTATAAAAAAATGTGATTCATATGCATGACAAAATATGCTTCATAATGTCACCACACAAATTCCCTTCAAATATTTTGGTAGTGAATTTTCACTTCTATTCATGTTTCAGAGTTCATTAAACTAGCTTCTCTCTATCTCTCTTCCATTTGGGAATATTTTCATTACTGATGAATAGCTCATTGGTTCAGTAGATCTACTCATTGTTCTAACCTTGTTCATTCTATCAACAGTTCCCTAAAGCCTAAAATATAAGGTCTTCCTGGTCTTAGCAAACCATTAGAATGGCACAAACTCTGTTTTACCAGATCTTTATGCAAACTTATGTCCTAGAGAAATGAATTCATTTTGTCAACCAGAGAATGAATTTAAGGGAGAACAAATCTACCAGTCTGTGGTCTTTCCATTATTAAAGATGTAAACTAACAGTTTCCATTGCATATTTCCATTACCATTAGATCATGAAAATGTAATGGTAACTTATCCGAATGCAAAAAAGCTACCATCTGTTTAGTTGAACTTCCTACTTTTTCCCCCTGAAATTTTCAGGGCATAGACCAATAAAGTGATATGTTTATCTGTTGCAAAGTAATAAATTCTGTAAGTAGAAGGTTCTTGGGAGATACCATTGGTGACGATTGTTTTGTTTTGTTTTTCTTTTCTTTTCCTTATTAAACTTCTGGCAGTACTCACACCCTGTGCTTTCATCATCTGAGAAAAGAAAGACTCTTGATCTAAGCACTTTGATGGACAAGATGTTGTCTTTCTGTTTTTTTTTCCTTTGACAATTGATACTGTGTCTGATTTGTTTCCTAATTCATCTGTCTTTCACTTGCTTGATTCACAAAAGACCAGGGGGTAGTGTGGAGGAGGAGTGGAAAGAAAACCTTGATTTCTTACAAAACACTATATTTATTTTCAAACTGGACAGAGACTCAAGGAAAGCTGCAATTGCTTTCACTGTTCATCTTTTAAATGAAACAATAAAACCATCATGAATATATCAGAATGGGCTTTTTGTAAAACATGTATTCTTTATATGCAGTAAGAATAAAGTATTTATGTGCCTTTGGTAGGGTAGTATCTAGTAAAGACAGAATCTACTTTAGGAGAAAAAATACTGTTTTTTTTAAATGTTCATTTATGGCCCTTGAACTTAATTCATTTGGCTATGAAATCTAAGATCTTTTGATCCAGAAAATATTTTCAGTGAATGAATTGACAAAATATTTTTGGTTTCAGAGTAGAAGAAAACAAGATTATACCTTGATTTGTATGAATATCTTGTCGAGGGTGGAAGGTTAGAAGCAGTTAATTTGGGACAAGTGGGTAGAAGTAAACAGGCTGTTTTGAATTAGTGAATACTGGGGAAAAGACTAGTAGAAATGAGAAGGTTCCAGTTTTATTATTCACCCTGACTTTTATCAGGATTCATCACCTCTTTTAAAATTAAAAAATAAGTTAAAACACTATTGATAGTGGTAGAAGATGTAACAAAGCCATTTTTAACATACTAAAATATTCATAGACATTAAAACACCTTCTCTTCAGAGCTATTAAGGCTTATTTCAGTAATATCTAAAGCAATCTGCATGTGGCAGAGGTAGGAGAATATAAGATCATTAAATGCTTCTATGTTTTAATTTATAGAAACATGGAAAAGTTTCACCTTGAACTCTTTTATGAACAAGGATAAATAACCTTGGATAGATTTATTGTGGAATAATTGTGATGAGGTGAAAGATACTCTTTGTAGAATTGGGAGGGGGGACAAGTAGGTGGCCTAGTAGATAAAGTACTAGGGCCAGGAGTCAGGAAGATATGAATTCAAATTGTAATGGCTTCAGACACTTACTAGCTGTGTGATCCTGGTCAAACACTTTAATCCTTACTTGCCTCAGTTCCTCACTAATAAAACTGGAACACAGTAGAGAAGGAAATGGCAAATCCACTCTAGTGGGGTTCAAGGAGTCATGTAGAGTTGGACACTTCTGAACAACAACAGTGGACTCCAGAGTCAGAAGTCCTGAGATCAAATTCCATCTTCCATGTATACAATCTGATTGACTTCAGGCAAGTCACTAAACTTTTAATGTTCAGTTTCCTTAGGGCTTCGGGTTCCTCATGTATAACTGAGTGGGGATGGACTTTGAACTCCAAATTTATGATCCTTTCATCCAAGTTCTAAGAAACTTTACCTCGAAGTACTTTTCAGTAACCTGAGGGTAACATCTGTCTTACCCTCTTCATGGATTGGTCTGACTGCTTGGTCGACTGGTTTCTTATCCTGTCACTCCTTTCTGAGTCTTAAGCCAAAAAGAATTTCAGATCTGCTACAGTATTTTCTGCAAAGCTTCATCTCTTGAATCATGTAGGGAAAAGGAAGACCACTGGCAGGTTATTTTGAAAGCACAAACATTAAAAGCCTGTTCCTTTCCTATTAGCAAGAAAAAGACCCACACATTAGAAGTGATAGACTGAATATCTACAAAAGCTCATAATTTCTTCCTATAATTTAAAGTGTATGAATTCTGATACCAAGTCACTGTGTTTTGTGAATAATTAAAGATTTCTTCATAAAGCCAAGGGAAATGGGAGGGGCTTTCAAAGCCAAGCTCTGGTTAATTACAGTGTCTGACTTCTTAGAGAAAAGAGCCTCTAGGCTTTTGTTAGGAACCTGTCTCAGCAAAGGCTTTCACATCAGAATGACAGGCCACATCATTCTTTCACTTCCTAGGAAGAGGAGTTTAATCCCACTTACTACAGAGCTGATAACGTATTTCTAACACTAGAAGAGCAACTTTTCCTCTTAGTTAATACCTTTCATACCTTCTTGAAATGTTTTAAATCTGTTGAAATGTTCCTTTAAAAACTGATTCCTGGGGGTGGGAGGGTGCAAATTATTAACTTTAAAATTGCATTATAAAGTTTCCTTTTTAAATCTTTGTAACAATTCACTGCAGGGAGAAAGAAAGGAATGATTAGAATTTTTCTACCTGGACAAAATGTTGAGATCTGGATCATAATTTAAACACACACACACATACACACATACACACACACACACACCAACTCTAAGGACAGAAACAAGAGTACATAAGCAAAATCAAATTTCCTACTTGCCCCTATGATCAGGGAAGAGGAAATGAGCAAGGAAAATGGGTGATAGAAATCTAGATATAATTTATAATCTTAATAGAATGGGAAACAGAAATTCCCTTGGACTAGCAAACCGGCATTTTGTTAGGTCAGTATTCTGTAGAAAAGGGTAATATCTAAAGGTATTCAATTCTTGTAATATCTAAGCATTTCTGAACCATCAAAACCCAGAATGTTTCTTGTGGGATTAGAATAAATGGAAAGATAGAAATCCAAATATAGCCAAACCTCCATCACAGCATTGCTCATTGCTGCAAGAATTCAGCTCTGCTTTGTATGAAACTGTCTTGAAAAACATGCACAAACGTGTTACCATAACAACTACATACATTTTTAAAAGGCTAATAGAATACTTAACCTTTAACAAAGGTGTTCCTCTTTTCCCTAGACATCAACTTTATAAGGTCTGTATATAGTAATCTGTCTAAGCAACTAAAGGACCTACTAGATAGAGTGGTGGGCCTGGACTCAGGAAAATTCAAGTTCACATCAGCCACAGACACTAGCTACATGACTCTAAGCAAGTTACTCTCTGTCTGCCTAAGTTTGCTCAACTGTAACACGAAAATAATAATACCACCTGCTTCGAAAGGTTATTGAGAGGATCAAAAAGAGATAATGTGTGTAAAGCATTTAGCACAGTGTCTGGGTCCATAATATAAATACTAGTTACTGTTAATTATAATTAAAATGGGTAGAGAGTTGTTTGAGGAAAATGGGGGTTTAAGTGACTTGCCCAAAGTCACACAAGGGTTATATGTCAGAGAGAGAACTTGGGCCCAGGTCTTCCACTCTAAGTTTTTCCCTTTATCCTCTACTCCATGCTGTCTTACAGGAAAGGCTCCAATAGCTATTTTTAAATATCTGAAGCACATGTATGTAGAAGATTTAGACAGATAAACTATTAAACTTTGTAAGATTTAAGACATACTTATGTATATGTATATATGTGTATTTTTAGAATATATGAGAAAAAGTAAAAAGTGTGTTTATATACACAACAAATATGTATATTTTATTACATGCTAAATATGTGCATACAAATATATATGTTTATGTATATATACTTGTATGTGTTTTTCTTTACCTAATCTACAATTACATTGGGGTAGGAAGCTCCAGGTAAAGTACTTTCTTTACTAATACACAATTGCTCCTTCTCCACAACTTAAGAATTTTCTGTTTTCCTGGGGGTACTGACAAGTTAAGTAAATTAAGGTCTTTAAAGCCAAAATATGGCAGATTCAGACCTGAATCTAGATATTCCTAAATCTGAGGTCAGCTCTTTCCCCACTACAGACTGTACCACACACCATCATATATCTCTATGTAAAAATGAATTATCCCATGGGTGTCTATGGAGAAGCATGTGAAAATGTATATATGCCTTAATTATAATTAAAAATCATATAGAGAAAGTAACCCCCCCAAAAAAATCATTTACTTTACAATTACTCTTCAATTTAATGATAATCACTTAGATGTTGAAGGATTAGTAACATTTTCTGGATTGATAGCTTCCAGGGCTGGATAAATGTTTGGATGAATCTTTCATCCCTTCTTAATGAAGCTTTCACCCCTCCCTCTCTCCCTTCTCTATCTCAAAGCTCCTTCAAAAGAAGGGAGTTCCCCTCACTTATTCCTTTGGAACTCAATTGAAAAAGGTTTGCCCTTAGTTCCTGCCAGCTTCCCTTTGGAATAGAGAAAGTAGCTGCTTAACAAATGGCAGGTTTATGTAGAGGAAATCTCCAAGGTTTAAAGTGCTTTTGTTTCCTGTCAATATGTACCTTTCTTTTTGTTCATTCATAATCATCTTGTAACCCTCACTGAAAGGTGAAGAAACCAAGGCTTTTGGAGAGATGGATAATCAAACAATCACTTCCACAGAAATCTTCCAGTTCTCTTGGGAGATATAGGAAACTTTAAAGCAAAATTCCAGAAACGGAATGTAAAATCACTGGTCATAGATTGATAGAAGGGTCTTCAGATACCAATTATCCCACTCCCCTCTTTCAAGGTTGAGGTATCAGAGACTAAGAGGTTACATGACTTGCCCAATGTCACACAGATATGTAATGGCAAAAGTCTGATTTGAATCAGGTCCCCTGATAACGAATCTAGCATTCTTTACTTTTACTATCCCACACGAGAAAATTATACTGAGGGGCAGCTAGGTGGCGCAGTGGTTAGAGCACCAGCCCTGAAGTCAGGAGGACCTGAGTTCAAATTTGGTCTCAGACACTTCCTAGATGTGTGACCCTGGGCAAGTCACTTAACCCCAATTGCCTCAGCAAAAAAGCAAAAAAAAAAAAAAAAAAAAAGAAAAAGAAAAAAGAAAATGATACTGAATTCATCAAGAAAGACTTCTACAGTACAATATGAGACCTTACATCAGCAAAATCTGATTATTTCCTCATTATTGAGAATAGATTTGTACAGACTTAATTGGTGAGGATCAACTAGTGCCTTTATTAATTAAAGATTGTATAAATTATGAGAGGGTCCTGTAAGCAAAGACTACATATAACTGTGCTCAAATAGCAGGTAAATATGATGCTGGTGGGTTTGAACTAAAAATTTTAAAGTCAAAACCAACAGATCATCTAGCACAAGCCAATTCCTTATGTAGGAGTCCAGTTCTCTCTACACCGCCCCTAACAAGTGATCATTCAGCTTCTATTTAATTTTTTTTTTTTTTTTTAGTAAGAGGGAGTCCATAACTTCAAAAAGCAATCCATTCATTCCATTTTAGGGTAATTCAAAGCTTCCTATATTGAGGAAAGTTATTTATATTGTGCTGAAATCTTCCACCTTTTAACTTCATACCATTGGTGCCATCTCTAACCTTTGGTGTCAATCAGATTAAAAACTAAACAAAACTAAACTAAATCCTCTTTTTTCTACATGACAGCTTTTCAAATATTTAATGATAGCTATCCTATTCTTGAGAGGCTGCATAGGAAAGTAGATAAAGGTCTGACCTATGACTATTGGAAAGTCAAGTTCCTTAGTCATTCATTTCCATTCAGTTCTTAAGACACTAAATTGCAGATCCTGGCCCTCTGCAATCAGTGGAAGGAGTTTCCATACTGGGAATTCTCTACAGTGATAAAGTCACAGGTTTGGACTGAATCAAAGCAAAGCAAACCAAGCATGTCCATTGTTACAAGGGAGAAGAGAGAAGGAATTTTTATCTAAATATAATATTAAAGTTTCATGGTACAAGAGAAAGATTTTATTGCATTACTTAAGAGCTGACTATAGCCAAATTAACATTTCTGTGCTTCAGTTTTCTCATCTCTAAAATGGGGATAGGGCTACTTTCACTAAGTACCTGACAAAATTGATATAAAAGAAAATGTTTTGTAAATCTAAAAGAACACTATTAATGTGAGCTATTGTTAGTGTTCATTTATTTATTTATAACTATAAGTTTGGTAGTGACCTAAATGGAAGATTCCAATGGTCAACTTTGTTTCTTGCACTTTATAGGAAGCGATACAATGATGTACTGCTGGTAACTGACCAAAGTATTTTCCAATGTAGATATTAAATGGTCTAAGTGTAGTTTGGGGAAGGAATATTGAATGTGAAGAAAAGCAGGGGTGTGGGGAATTAAAGAGCTTAAGGTTGTAATAAAATTTTACCTTAAATCAAACTGAAAACACTTTTATTGCAGTTTTGAGAATTCTAATCCTTTCTGTAAGCAGTTTCTGAAATTTGAAGATAACTTTAAATGTAGTTTTTTTTTTTTGTGATCTGGAGCTAACAATTGAATCTCCAAATATACTTTAAAATAAACACTATCAGTTCACCCATTTGCTTTTTTCCCATTTCCCCTTTGTGAATTTATCTATTTTTTCTTTATAATGTTTATGTGTCACAGTTTTGTGAATTGCTCATTCATTGCCACATAAAGTTTCATTTAAATCTACTGTGATTATTGCTTTGAATCCTCCAAATGATATCTGCTATTTCTCTTCATTGCCTCAATCTCAATAAAACACTTAGGCTCATAGAATTTAGGACTATTATGTTATCCAGTTTAACTCCTCATTTTATAAGTGAGTAAACTAAGCCACAGAGAGAGGGTGAGTAATTTGCTTAAAGTCACAAAGCTAGTAGGTATCTTAAATCAGAATTCAAACCCAAGTCTTCATAAGTCAAGTCCATAAGATTATGAATTCCACTGTCCCAGTCACAATGTTCCCTGTGATTGAAAGATTTTTGTCAGAAAACATACACAGCAAATGCTTATGTGTGTGTGTGTATGTATCTTCTCCTGCTGTACCTGTTTCCTTATTTCATTTTCCTTCTCTTGTTATGACAAGTAATTGCATTAATGGCCTGTAATTGGGATCAGGGACACATGACATAGTGCTCTTACCAATTAGGGGCATAGATAATCTAAAACATAAATACTATGCATCTGCGTCCCCCTTTCAGTCTGATTTCTTTTATAGCAGTCTGCAGCAGCAAAGCAAATCTAACGAACTCTTATATTCCCTCCCCAAACATAGTTAATCGATGAATCATAGATTAAAAATTCAAACCTCTATATAAGATACAGACACATTCGTGCACACATGCATGCATATATACATACATACATTGTCCAAAAGGAATGATTTTTAAACGCGAATAGGTGACTTCTCCGATGTTTTAAAATGTAGTCTCCAGTGTTCATTCTGCTGCTTTTCCTCCTCCTCCTCTAAGAAGCCTAAACCTGTGTTTTGCTGCCACCTTGGCCAACTAAACGGATTTGCAACGGAATTCTGCAGCCAGCCTACTCTGAATGCTCCAGTGGGCACTGCGTGGCGATTTGCAGATTTATAAAGCTTTCTCTTGGCATGGGTCTCTGGGAGAGAATTTAGGATAATATATGAGTGAGCTCCGGGGAAATCACTGGATCTCTTCCTTTGTCGCCCAGTTTCCGCAAAATCTGCTGAGTTCAAACCTCAGACTTATTTGCAGTCTCCTTTATTTATTTATTTATTTTAAGCTTTTCTCTGTTTCAGTTGTAAGATAGAAAAGTCTGTTTGAGATGCTTGCATTTTGACCTGAGCTTATGTTAAAGGTAATCATCTTATGTGTATTTAGGTGTGACCCTGTAATTAGAGGGGCATTTGGGGCCATTTCTTTTTCCTAAAGCTTTCTTCTCTTTTCTAGTTTAAGATTTGCCTTAAAGCTAACTTTTCCTGAGTCAAAAGAGTACTTTGTGTACAGTTGTTTTCGAAATGCAAAACGCTTGGTTTACCGAGGCAAGAACCTCTTTATGCTCTTTATTTAAATTGTTTCAGAAGATAAGGAAGGGGGTGGGGAGGGAATGTCATTGATCAAAATCCCAGAGTGGAGCTGGCCAGTTCCTTCCAATGCTGTGACTCGATTATTTTTTTAGTCATTTCTATTTGTGCTTCCACTTTTGTTTTTATTTCATGTTAGCAATCTTTCTTTCCTCTCCCTTCTGCAATATTTGACTCTCTCCAGCTCCCAACTCCTATTCTCCCTCTCCCTCTCCCTCAATATACTCTCCCCCAACCCCCCGCCCCCCCCCAAAAAAACAAACAAAAAACCCTGCCTCAATCTGATCACTTCCTTTTGAAGAAAGGTTGACTGAAGGTGGGGGAAAGGCTATATTTTTGATACCACACAAACTTGCAAGATCGATATAATTAACGAGTAGGGTCACACAAAAACAGAGTTTAAGAAGTTACAGAGAAGGGCTTTTGGTCGACTTGAGCTTTCGGCGATTTTTTCTGCTAATTACACTCCGCGCATTTCAAAACTGGGACAAAGGACCTTCAGGGAGATACAGAAGATTGGAAAAGGGGAATGCCAAGGCTTCCCTAGCAACTTTTGATAAATACAACCACAGAAGGTTTAAAGGATCCGGAAGGCTGCCTTTTGTTTAGAAGTACAACCTAGAACAGAAACTAACTTCTGAAGTTATGCTACTGTGAGTACATTTAAGGCATTAAGTACCAAGGCAAACATTGAAAAAATGCACGTGGGCAAAGCATACTTCCACGCCTGCCACCCGGTGCTGTTTCCTCATGTGTTCATGATTCCCGCTCCATTTCCCTCCCCTGGAACACAAAGGGTTAAACTAGTTCCCTCCCTAGTTGGAGGGAAGGCCAGGGGGGCGGGAGGAGAAGCAAACTATCTTAGGCTAGGTACCTTGTAGCTGCAAGTTCGAAATCTGTCATCCTTGCTTTAGACTTTGGCATCTCCCATTGTCACCATTGAGTAATGATTACAGAGAGATAAGATCGCTCAGCAGGGTTGGGCGGAATCTGAGAAAAGACGTTTAACCACTTCAATCGTTCTCTTGCTGGAGCCCTCACTTCAGTGTCTGGGTTAAAGAAAGGAGCCACAAGATTGCTGCAGCTCGCTCGCTTCCGAACCTCCTAGCTTAATATAACATCTGGGACGAGGGTGGCGATTGTCAACAATGGGAAAGGGAGACCTTGGTGGCGATCCTTAAAACAATACCATGCAGCAGGAGCCCAGCTACTACTGTACCAGCTTTTTCTCTTTTCACCTTCCTGACCCGGTGGGATTTGGATGAACTAACTCGGAGATTTCACCAACAGGTAAACAGAACTCTGGAGACTCAGGTGAAGTTGCTGAGGTTCGGCCAGCGCTTCCGAGGCACAAGTTACTGCCAGTTTTATTTGTTTGTTTTATTTATTTGTTTTGGAGGGTGGTGGATTATTTTCTTAATTGGATGTCGAGGGAGACAAACTGCAGGTTTTAACTTTTTGCTTAGGGAAGTAAGAAAAGTGCAAGCTTGCATTACATTGCAACCTTGCCTAGTTTTAGGTGCAAGTTCAAACTGGCAAATCCACTACTTTAAAGTAGTTTAGCAACTGACATTTACATTGTTTGCCCTATATTCTCAAATTACGATGTCGGAGTCCTGAGGATTGTCAGAAAAACAGCACCTAGTTGCCAGTATGACTCCCTGTTACCTTACAGACATCAGTTTTCCCCCCTCTTCCCACACCAATTATTATTATTATTGCTGTTCTTGTTGGTTGGTTCTAAAACCTCCAGTCTCTTACTCCTCTCCCCTCCCCCTTTTCTCCCCATGCAATCTGTTTTAGATTATTAGCCCTTTAAGAGGATCCAGCCGTGCCGGTTCTTTCTACTTTGACTTTAGCGATTTCCTAAAAACCTAATGTGATTATCTGGAGACGTACCACCTCCAACTGGCAGTCTGTACTCTCTGCTAGGAAAGGGCCTAAGTTTGGCGTGACTCCTGGGGAGTTGTGCTGAGATCTACTGAATTCGTGGCTGCAGTGTTCTGGAGAAAAACAAACAAACAAACAAACAAAAAGACCAACAGCGCCTGGGTCTGTTTAAGGAGAGAAGAAGGTGAATGGTAGGGAATGGGGCTGTTAATCTGTCACAGCCTGCTACTTGCTTCTTGGAGTACACATCTAGGCAAACTTCCCGCAGTACCTCCTTCTTTGCTGCTGAAGGCAGGGTGGAAAAATCCCTTCCGTGATCGACTCCGTGTGTGTGTGTGTGTGTGTGTGTGTGTGTGTGTGTGTGTGTGTGT
>JAJPUD010002846.1:101631-157658 GCA_023553655.1 Myrmecobius fasciatus
GTGTGTGTGTGTGTGTGTGTGTGTGTGTGTGTGTGTGTGTGTGTGTTGGGGATAATTCATCATCTGAAAGAAAGATCAAGGTCGTGGGGAAGATCAAGTACTGGGTAGGAAATTCTAGGGGGAAGGAGTTGGGCGGGGAGACGGGGTGATTGGACTGGGCAAGACAGTAACTGCCCCCTCGGGTGCCAAAGAAACTACTCCAAGCAGGAGCGCTTTGAGCTGCCGGGTTCTCCGCAGGGTTTAGCGGCTAGGGTGGCTGCAGCTGCTGCTGCTGCTGCTAATCAAGCTGTTAGATTGTGCTGCTGGTGCTGCTGGAACCTCCCAGCAAGATGGCACTCTCTGCCTGTCCTTCCTGGATCAGAACTTCTCCCCCTCTTTTCCTATTTCTGTACATTTAGTCACCATTCAACACGTTTTGAATCAAGAGGAATTTTTTTTTTCCTTTCCGACCTTGCAGAAGTCAAGCTTAAGATCTTATGGCATACGCCATGCATACACGTGCAGCCATGTATGCGTGCATATAATTGAATTTTGCCCTTGAAGTCAGATCGGACTTTTCTCTAAATTGCATTAGTATTTCTTAGGCTCCCAAAAGCATGAATTGTTTAGAGACCATCCGAATGCGGGAGGAGGTAGATAAAGATTTGGTAAAAGTACTGTTCAGTGACTCAGTCTTTGATCTGTGGTTGAGATCAGCCTATTCCTCATCCAGGTGAGGGTTATCATTCTTGACTACTCATTCTGCTTTATAATCTAATCATATCTCTCTTGGTTTCCTTCTCTGAGTTTACAACTCTAATGTACCGACTTCTAACACAAATCAACTAACGTTTGCTTCTTTAGGAAGTCTGGGTTGTAGAAGGAGAGCGCTCTCCCTCTTCTGTTCAGAATCAGCCTGTCTCTTGACTTGTTAAAACATGACAGGAACTTACTATAGGCAGAGAGACCTGCAATGAAACCAGAGTCGAAAATCAAGAATATCGTTGTTTTATTTTTATTTTTTTAACCCTATGTTTCCTGTTTATCAAAGACGTCATTTTTCGGTCTACAAAACAATAAAAAGGGGCAAAAAGGGGCAATTGGCCAAATAAAACTCCTTATTTCTTTAGCAGTTTGGAATCCGATCTTTTAAGTTCTTGTTGCTGAATCTGAGTGCTCACCAGATCATCAAATTAAGTGATCCTCCAAGGAGGAAGAATGAGGAGGAATTGAAAGGGAAGGGGGTCGACAACAGTGCGGTTAAAAGGAAGAAGTCTTACAAAATTATCGTAAATATTCGGTCATTTTTCCGATTAGAGTTCATTGAAGAAGTAAGGTATCGGGATAATGTAGAAAACGCCGGTGGGAGAATGAAAGGGGGTGGGGGAATTGTGAAGTTCCCTCTATTTGAAATAACGCCATCTTTATAGTAAGGTTTGATTTTCTTTCTAATGTCATGTTTTGGACATTTCTCTGAGTAATAAATCCTTCTCATAGGAAACATCGAAGTGTTCAGACTATAAAAAGTGTCCTTCAGCCATTTGATAGTGGTTTTTATTACTGGAGGATGAGAGGCTATGGGGAGAGGGGGAGAGAGAAAGGGGGAAAATGCTGTCTACTTTGGTAGAGCTGGGTGATTATTAGCTGAATGAAGAAGCATAACCCTCTTTTTTACCTTTCTTCAGGGAAGGACAGGGTTAAAAAACCTTAGTCTGACTTTGCCTCTTGGAAAGCCTTGGGTTGCAGCCCTGCCTTCCAAGCATTCTTTAAACTAGAAATGTGGGAGGGCCTCCAGGAGGGAGAGGGAGGGAGAGAGAAAGAGGGAGAAGGATAGAGGAGAGAGAGCTAGCTAGCAAGCCAGAGAGGAGAGAGATGGCTATCAGCTGAATTCATTACTGTAAACATCTCCCAGGGGTGTCAGGCTGGGGAGCTGGGGGCAAGGCACGACTTACATTAGCGGGGAATAGTCTGATCTGAGGCATCGTTACTGCTAAGATCAGCCTCACAATCGCCGTCTGAAGAAGGCGCAAGACTTGGAGCGAGACACACGCGAGCGCGTGCACACACACATATATATACACACACGCGCCCGCTCCCACATACGTGTGTAGGGTATCTGGAGACTTGTCCGAGTCCCGAGGCTCGGTGCTTCCACTTGTGATCTTTTCATCGCCTCTAAAGGAGACCTGCGAGAGAGCATCCTGCGGCTGCATTTTTTCCCCCTTCGGTTTTCCCCAGTTTTCTCTTCTTTTGGGGGGGGGATAAGAGAAGGGGGCGTCATTTTTTTTATTTGCGAAGAGCACCAGTAGGGGAGCGGGGGCGCTGGGCAAAGAAGGGGGTGGTGGTGACAAGAAGGCAGCAGAGAAGAAAAAGTGGGATGCCAGAGCCCTGGGCTGCGCGTTGGAGGAGGAGGTGGAGGAGGAAGGGGGAGGACGATGCCGCTGCTTCATAGGGGAGGAAGGCTAGAGCGAGGGGAAGGGAGCGCTCCGGTGAGCTGGCAGAGACAAGCCGCGGGGTGCGGAGAAGCGCTCCCGTCACAGCGGCTCCGGCTCGGAATCCAGCTCCGGCAGCCCCTGGCCCAACTGCAGGATACCTATCCAGGGCACTCGCAGCCTCCACCGAGATCCAGAAGCAGGAGCAAAAGTTTGGATCCCGGGGAGGGAAAAGAGCAAAGAGGGATTATGACCAGTGCTGGAAAAGGACTGCAAGAATCTTCGCAGGTAAAGTGACCCCCCCACCCCCATTCTTCATTTACCCTACTCTTCCTAAACCCCCGAATCCCTTCTTTATCCTTAGCTTCGGCAGTCAAGAGGGAGGCAAAGTTAATGATCCAGGATCTGCTCCTAGGACCAAAAGATCATTTGTCACCTAATAGACAGTGTTGGAGCTTTTCTCCATCTTCGAGAATGTGGAGAAGTGGATCCTGTAGCTAGGGGATGGAATATATGTCCAGCTGTTGCCCTGTATACCTATTTGAGGATTTGGATATGGATTTTGAGGGCTTTGGCATCTTTCAATTGAGGCAGATGGTGCATAGATTTGAACATTCCCAATTACAGCAAATGGTTATAGCATCTGTCTTTTAGAAACCCTTAAAAAATGGTTGAATCTACCACATTCACACCCCAATTTGTTAGTACCTTGGAGGGGAACATTTAAAAAAATCGCAAAACCCAAGTTAAAATCGTGGGCGTCCCTCTCCATCTCCCATCACCTTCAGCTCTCATAAAATGGGAACTTTAGAAGTCGAGTTTTCATTGAGGGGAGAACTGGTTTGCATTAGTCATTGCTGACGCGAATTTGCGATGAAATAAAGGGTGGGAGTAAGACTTGTGCAGAGAATCAGATTCTTCATCAGTAGCTACATTCACTGGGGAGGTTTAGGAAGTGAGTGCGCCTGTGTGCGCTGAGGTTGGGGGCAGTGGAGAGAAGGCTGTCACATCTCTCAAATTTCTTCCTCACTTAGGGAAACTGGGGGAAATTACTGTTGAGCCTTCTAGGGGAGAAAAATGGGAAATCCTCAAAGAGATATTTAGAGCAGGCACATTTATTACTGCTATTATTGTTATTAGTAATTCACCTGGAAACTCAAGAAGGTGTCATCTCTTGTAAATGGAAATCAGTCACCTAGAGCCTTAATTAATTTTAGTGGAGGAAATCTGTTTTAAAGCTTGCAGTAAGCTAATAAAGTGCAAGACACAAATCCGTGTAAACGCCTTTATAGTGTGTAAGGAGCTGATTAGATGTGCTGCATTTGCCTTGCAAAAACCCTTTCTTTCAACAGCAGATATTGCTTCCAACTCAAATGGGAGATTACTTAAATGAAATGGATTGTGCTGCAGGGGTGGGGGGTCATCCTCTTGCCCATACCCCTCCACCTCCACACATTCAGAGGCTTATTGTTAAATTTATTACATCTAACTTCTCATGGCAAAAAGCTAATGAAGGCTAGTTTAGATATAGAACCTAATATTGTCTATGGAATTAACCTAATGACCTTATTTTATTAAATCTTAAATGAAAAGAAAGGCAAACTTTGGTTCCACTAAGTGTTTTTTTAAGGGAATAAATTGAATGCTGGCATTTTCCCAGGCTGATATTAGGTTGTTATAGTATGCATGTCAATTTTTAAGACCAATATTGTTATTACTGGGATATGAGGTTCTTTTAATTATTGATAAGCAAAATGTGCCAGATGCTTATGGGATCTAGAGGCCAAAATACTGGAGCAATCATATTTAGGTGATATACATAGAAGTTAATGTTGCTGATTTTCTTAAAATGCTTTTGCTTCTGAAAACCTACCCTCTCTCTTTTTTGGTTTTGTTTTATTCTAAAGCCTCAAATGGTCCAAATCCTGTAAGGATTTCCAAATAATTGAGAATGACAGTGTAGCCTTATGCTGTCAGGTTAGGCAAATTCACCTCAGTGGCTCTAGGAGTTCTGAATATGAAATTTCACACACCATCCTAAATCTCAGATAGCAGGTACAAGCAATTTTTAAGTAGGAGCATGCTGGTTGCTCCATGGCAGAACACATTACAAGCCTAGTGTCAATGAAATGCTAGTAAAATGTCTGTACCCTGAAATACTTGAGTAGTTTCATTACAGTTTTCAATATTTCAGGTGATGTTTCTAATACCATAAAGCAGTTTACTAAATGACACCATGCTGAGTTGCTCACTATATCCAAAAAAAGTCCAGATTTTTCCCGTATACTTTATTTCAGATGATGTGAGCTTATCTCACTTTGACTTTGACTTTCTGGATCTAATTTGAATCCTGTTGCCTGTTACATTTTGTTCTGGTCCAATGGATAGTATGATTTAGGCTTTAGAGATATATCCCCAAAACAAATTTTCCCTTCCCCAGTTGGAAACTACATTATATAAGGGTACAGTTTCAAGGAAGAATCAAGAATATTTAAGCCTTTGAGGCCTTAAGTAGAAAATAACCCATGTGAAAATCTGCTCGTTTGACTTATCAATTTTTCTCTTTACAAAACAATGTCTGTTATGGGTAGCATCTGAAATTTAAATATTGGAAGTCCAGTAAACTTCTCCTGTGGTTAGCTTTCTTTAGAAGGTTAGAGAAGGCCAAACAACATATTCTTTTCATTCGGGTTATATTCTTTGGGGTCTAATCATCTCTTAGTATCTCTTCTTTAATCTCAATTCAAATTCATTTTTCACTAGATTACTTTTATAACTTTGTGGCTTCTTCCACAGTGATTCAAAATCAGTCCATTAGTGACCTCTATCTGTGAGAAGTGAACAGTCATTGTTTTTCCCCCTTTTTCCAAAGCCCAGAATTACACAGAAAATAGACTATAATGCTTTGTCTCTATACATGCTTAGATTTCCTAACTTGCAGTTTTCCAGACAGTCCGGTATGGGTAATGGTATTTAACAAGGGCATTAAAATGTTATATGATAATATAAGAACTACTAAGTGGTTATTCTGTGTAGCATTCATAATATGTTCAACATAAATAAAACAGTGCTGTCCAATTTTAATAAGACTTGTATGTCTGAGTGCAACTAATTTAAGGCAAACATCCTACTGAATATATAAGTGAAAATTTTATTACTTCTAAGTACTTACATAAAGACCACATAACTTTGAGACATATATTGAGGACAGATACTTATTACATCTAAATTATTACTAAGATGTTTGTGTATCTTTGCATATGGATGGATGGATATATACCAAAATATTTGTATGTATTTAATTTTGATTCTACCTGTAGTGATAGATTTGAAGGAAAAGTTAAGAGTTTTCATGGGATGTCTTTAAAGAGGTCTCCTTTAGAAAACTTTAAAAACATGTTTCTTAAAGTTTTGTCTTCTACTTGTATTCAGTTTCAAGTTTAGTTGATGATTCTGAATGGAAATGGAAGACAAAGTTACTTCATTTGTTAAGTGGGTGGATACCATTATCTGACATTTTCCAGATGGTTTATAATGCAGTGGTATTTGGGAACATGGAATTTTGGGAGGGTTCTCTTTTCCCATGGGTAGGTTGTACTCAGAAGAACTTTTGTAGAATAATTTAAAAAGAAAAATAAAATAGCCATCATTATGTTCTAACCTCCTCCTTCATCCCTCCCAAATTACATTTGCTTTGTGAAAATATCTTTTTATTCTAAAAAATAAATGTTAGGTTATTATTTTTAAGAGTGGCACAGATGGAACTATTAGCTTCTTTCTTCTCTCTTCAGCAGTGGGTGACCTCGTCCCTCTAATTAACTGTCTTCTTTTCATGAGGGGAAAAAAAGCACCCCCAGAACCATTAGTAGACAGAGTGCCTTTTCAAGTTTTTAAATAAGGTTCATTTTTTTTTAAAAAGCAGCTATGACACAAATATTGTAATAAAAATATCCTCTGTTAAGCTGAATACAGAGACTTACTTCAGTTGCATGAAACAGTAAAAACACTGTATTAGAAAAATAATCTTTGGCTTTTTCAGTAGATGGCCAAAATCTGTTAGAACCTTCATGACTCCTTTTCCTTGATGATTTTCACATCTACTGGTCTTTGGTTTTCTTTGATTCCTTCTGCTCTGATTCTTTGAAGTGAATCAAAACCAAACAGTGGCTACTCTCTTAAGGAAATTCATCATGTTATATTCAGGATCCCAGAAGAGTTAATGATGCAGAAAAAGTCCTGTAAGACATCTTTCTAAAAGGAGCCTTTTGGTTGCAGGCCTGCCATGGACTAGCCTCTTGCTTCTTTTGCAGTGAATTGGAACCACATTATTTATTTATTTTTCAAATACTGCCTCTAGCTTAATTTAAGGGGGGTGGGCTGGAGAGAGAAGATGGTGTTTATGCAGAAGTATGCAGAGCCATATGCCCTTTGCTTCATTCAAGAAAACAGTGTCATTGTTACAGAGGCCATGTGCAGGAAGGTCAAAGAAAATGTCCTTACATGATTTGAAAAGTCAAAAGGCCATATTCATAATTCTCAAATAGTGGCCGGCTATTCCACTGATATACTGTGAGAGTAATTATTTTCGACAGTTATGGGTTAAAGGCCTCAGATATTAAAAAAAATCTAGTAATAGCTATTAGGTATTCTTGTGACTAGAGTTACTCCTCCATGTTCCAACACACTGTCCTCTCCACTTCAATTTTTTCCATATTGTTTATATAGGAAAATGTAAAATGACACAGAGTGTTCATAAACCCTCAGTTCACAGACCATTTAATGTATTTTAGTTCTGTTCATTAATACTTTCAAGATATAGAGGAAAGAAACTCCTGTTTATACTAGAGAGCTTTGTTTTTTAAATTTTGAAATAAGTTTAACATGTCAAAATGGGAATAGAAGTCATTAGTTCTTAAAATAGTGAAATATTCACCTTAATCAATCATTAAAGCAAAGTATTCAAGTTCTCCTGAAAATAACTTGGAAATATATCGTCCATTACAAACAGCAAAGGTCACGTGGCTGAATAGAAAGCATTAGAACCTTGTGCCTCCTGAAATAGGTTTATTATCAAGTGTCATTTCCAGGCCCAGTTGGCTATTCATGTCACTTTCTTTTACAAGTAATGTTCCTGATCACTGGAGTAAACAAATGGTTCTTCAACCCATTGCTTTGTGATTTGATCCATGCATTCATTATATGTCTTTGATTATGAATAATTTTTAGATTTAGATTTAGAAGTGGAAAACTGAAATATTTGCCTCATTTTTTGGATAAAAGCAGGTTGAGAAACTTGGAGTGGAGAAAATCTAATGATCCTTTGAGATTCCTGTGATCCTCTGAGAAATGAATCAATCAACTGGCATTTATTAAGAGCTTTTCTACGTGCCAGGAATTGTACTAGGCAATGGAAGATAAAGGGTTTTAGAATGTATTAGCTTTCAATTAGTATTTATCAAGCAACTACAGTGTACAGAGGGTGGAGAGAGTAGACAATGTTTGGGGATGTGGCTGGGAAAGGAGGTGGACTCATCTTGTATTGAGAGAGACCAGGAACAGATGGAAATCCCTGTTATTGCACTGTTATCCACAAAACATGAAAATATCCAGAAGAATTCTTTGTATTAGGTGATTCTGTATAGAAGATTAAATAGAAAGGCCTAGATAAAAATTGTGGAGAGGGGATGAGATATACCCTGTTAGAGAGGGAGTATGCACATTAACTTATTAACTCACTGGTGTCTTGATACAGAATACCTTCCATGTAATTAGCATCTTGTCTATTCCAAGTGGATTCATCTGGTATTTTTTCTGTATCAATCATGCGAATTAGGTATAGGGCAAATGCTTATTCTCTCCATTTTTCTGATGAGGAAACTGAGGAATGGGGGAAGTTGAATAAGAACCTAAAAAGTTCACAGTGACAAGGTGATACAGAATACTAGAATCAGAAGGGATTTTAAGAAGTGAGTTTGGTTTTCTGACTCCTAGTTGTATAGTGACTTTTCCATTATGCTGTATTTTTATATTTGGCAATGTAGTGAAGTTAAATCTAAAATAAGCTTGCTGTTAAACTTTCCAATTTAAATTTTAGAAATTTTATACTTTACAATTCACCATTGGGGCAGCTAGGTGGCTCAGTGGATAGAACAATAGCCCTGAAGTCAGGAGGACCTGAGTTCAAATGTCACCTCAGGCACTTAACATTTCCTAGCTTTGTGACCCTGGGCAAGTCACTTAATCCCAATTGGCTCAGCAAAAAACAAACAAAAAACAATTCACCATAATCATTATCCCTATTTGAATAGAGACTACTTGAGAGCAGAGAAACAATATCTTTTTAAAATAAAAATGCATTTCATTGACATATTTTGTTTTTATATCACTTATATTCCTCTTCCTTCCCTCAAAGAGATATTCTTTATGACAAAGCAGGGGGGGAGGGAAGTCAAGTTTTATTAATACATCAGAAAGTTTGAGATATGTGTGTATAGTATTCTACAGCTATAGTACCCTACCTCTATAAAGAAAATGGAAGGTTTCTTCTACTTTATCTCCTTTGGGATCAAAGAGCAGCTCTATCTTCCTCATTTGAGGATGTCCTACATAGCACAATGTCTTGATTATTGGAGATGCTTAATAAATGTTTGTTGTATCTGAAAGTATGAGATTTTTAAGAAAAGGTGATAAGATTATAATATTTAGTTTTAAAAATGTTACTAAATCCTTCTACCTTCCAAATTACTTTGGATAAAGGGTTCTACTTTTCTAAAAGATTTTAAAACAATTTTATATTTTAAGCATTCAAGAATTGTACTAGTAATGGCAGGACAGAGTGGGGGTGGGGAAGCAATGTGTATAAAATTAACATCTATAACAGAATTTCATAATGGAAAGGGATTTAGACCAATAACCTTATTTTTATAGATGAGAAGACAGAAGCCCAGAAAAATGAAATAATTTTGCCAAGATAACATACTAAATAAGCAAAAGAACTTCAGTGGTCTTCCAGTTGAAACTATTTGCCACATCCTTGTTACCACACTTTTATCTCTGTGTATATGATTTTTCTCACACTGCTATATTTCTTTTTCACCTGCCAGTACTCCTGGAATCTCCATTTTGAGGAAGGGCCCAGGGCAGCTATGCTCACTTATTCACTTTTCTAGCTATTTTCTGATTCTCAAGATTTCTCCCTGATGTCCCTACATGGATAACTCCCCTAATCTATCACCATTTTTGCCTTTTTAGCTCTATATATGTGTTGTCTTTGCCCATTGGAACATAAACTTCTTGGAGACCGGGACTTTTTTTTTTTTTTTGCTTACATTTGTTTTCCCGGTGTTTAGTACAGTACCTAACATGTAGTAAGTACTTAATAAATTCTCACTGACTTATTTGATATAACATTTAAGTAATATAATTTAAAATTTTTATCATAAAACACATTTTTATGATTACATTTATCCATTTACTGTGCAATAATTGCTTTCTAGCATAAGGTTTGTATGTGTGTAAGGAACTGGGGAAGGGTTTGTAATTAGCTTCTTTCACAGAATGGAATTATTTTCATAGTTTGACTAAAGAAAGTTAGCACTACAGTGAACAAGTGTGACTGAGGCCAGTCCAGTATTTTTAGAGAGGGAACCTGGCATTTGTAATATGGGAAGATAGTTTTTTTTTTTTTTTTTTTTGCCTTCCTGTTAGAGTTTGGATCATTTTCAGGAATTGAGACTGATTTATTATGAGTGGATTCATAAAGCACTGCTGCCTGCATGGGCACTTCTTTAGATGAAATGCTCCAAGTTTCTTGAAAATGTGGACTGATTTTTGCCTTGCTATTAACATACTTTTTCTTTCGAAGGTGGCTTTGTAAAAACATATTTTTTTTTTCCTTTTCAAAAATAATTTTGGAAATAAGAGCTTAAAAGATTGCTTTTTGGAGTTTAAAAATCTTGTAGATATTTTCATTTTTAGTGAGTTTAGATTTTTACTCTTCTGGCTACTTATTCCAATGTTTGACTCTGATTTAATAATGCCCGGTCACAGAGGGTCTATCTGGCAGATGTATTCACTGTTGGGCATAGATGTATTCCACAGTATACTTCCCCACATTTTATGCACTCGTGGAAAAGAAGATGACAAAGAAGAAGAAGAAATCACATAACCAATGGATTTGATATATTTTGACTCTTCTATGGGTGTTTTTACTTTTTTCCCTTCTTAAAAAACCCCATATTTGGGCCACTGGAAAAAAAAATAATTCTCAAGACCTTTCAAAACTTTTCATCCACCCCACCATTTATTAAACACCAATTATAGGCCTTGCCTTGTGCTTAGCTTTTGACATGAAGAACAGCGCACTTATGCAATTCATGGGGAGTACACAATCTGCACTGTTGCACTTATATCAAATTGACATATATCCTTTTCAATAGCTTCACTGGTACTTGGCTGTGGTATAGTATGAAGTTGGACTTTACTAAAATCAACATAACCACCACAACAAAATTATTTCCAAGGGCAGATAACATTATCAACTGAATCCCTTTGTAATGGATAATTAGGTATAGTATATTGAGTATGTACAAATGGACCAATTTTCTTGTGATTAAATATGAGTTCATACCAGAAAATGGATTTTTGTAGGCCAAGACTTTTGTCCAGACACTTACTGGAAAAGATATATTTGCCATGTTGATAGATTTAGATATGGAAAATATTTGTCTCTATATCATAAAGCTTCACCTTAACTTTAGATGTGTTCTGCTCTTGATTTTAAATTCACTTCCTTACAATTTTCTTCTTCTCAAATCTTCTACTATTTTATTTATTTTTGTTTTCATGCATAAGAGTTTGAATTTCCAAGATGGAGGGCATTACTTATTGAGACTTCTGATACAGTAATTAAGGTTATTATTATTATTACCATTTCACTAGATTATCTCCATTTATTTACTATTAGTAGTTATTGCCACCTAAATTAAGCTATCTTCTTAATTGGTTTAGTTCTTTTTAGTATTCTTCAAAGTCATCTTGTTTTCAGATTTCTGTGTTGTATATAAAACTTTCATAACTTAATTATAAAGCTGAAGATTCAAAATTAGAGGAGTTAAGGGTGTGTGTGTGTGTGTGTGTGTATGTTCCTCTCCCCCTCCCTCCCCATTTTGGTTATTTCCTATACATGTTCTCCTAAGGAAGTCTACATTAACTTCTCTCCTAATTGCCAGACTTGTATTTTTAATTTTTTGCTACACATAGGATTATAACTCTAGAGCAGGAAAAGTCCTCTGAAACCACATATCAATGTAGATGAATCCTCAGATTCACCATGATCAAAATTGGTCATTATATCCAAAACAAAACTTATTAACCTTTCCTAGGAAAATTTATTCCTCCTCTGGATTTTCCTCCTTTTATTAATGGTATCCCCCCACACACTTCCAAGATATTCAGTTTAGCATTTCTTTCTTTTTTCCTCATTTCTCTACTTCTCCCTTTCTCTCCTCCCTTTCTTTTCCCTCTCATCTTTTCTTTCTCTCCCTCTCTTTCTCTCCCCTCCTTAAAAATCTTTCAGTGATTTCCTATCACATGCCACAAAAAACCTAAACTCCTCAGCCAGGAATTTAAAAATCTAGCTATATTTCTATGTTTCCCATCACTATTCCTTTTCCTTACCCTATGCTTCTATATCCCTCTGTCACAATAATTATTTCGTGCCTACTATATATTAGATACTATATGCTATGTACTGGTGATAGAGGTAAAAAAAAAAAACAAACCACATTCCTTTCCATCAAGAATCATGCAGTTTATTGGGGTAATGTTGCATATTCCCATATGCTTATATGCAATATATATGTAATAAATAGAAAATAATATAAATTGTAGGGACTTAAGAGTCAGTGACTTGTTCAATGTTGCATAGTTGATAATTGACAGAACCAAGACTTGAAATTATGCCTTTTCGGTCCAAGTCCATGTCTCCTTAAAAAAGTCACTACTACTATAATTTTGTTTTTCAGTTAAAAAAAAACACTTCAAAAAAACTCCTTTTTTATATTCATAGAATTTAGAATTAGAAGGAACTTTAGAGGTCTTCTATACTAATTTTCTCCTTTTACAAATGGATAAATTAAAGTCTATAGAGCAAATGGCTTTTTTTTTGTAATTACAAAGCAGGTTAGACAAGAAGAGAGGTTTCCTAGTTATTGGTTCATTGTATATTCTACCCACTATAACCCACTGCCTCCTAACATTCTTTAGTTATTCATTTATTGAGAAAAGCCTAACAGGTTCATAGACAAGTGTAGCCAGATTTCAATATGGCACCCTTGGATAGGCAGTGGAAGAAGGAAAAAAATGTTTCAGAATAGGTACTTTATAAATGCTTTGTTGGTTAATTGGTGTCAGAAGTGGTATAGATTTTAGGCTTCTCTCTAAGGAGTTGAGACTTCAGCCTCAGTGTAATCCATCTGTTCTCAGCTCTGGTTACTAGTCTAGCTCCTCTTGCTCTCATGTCTCCTTTTAAAGGTCAAATCTAAGGGTTCAGCTCAGGCAATTTCTGGGCTTTAAGTATTCAAGAATTTCAACATCAAGGTGGAATTAATTTAGTGATACTCAGGATGAGGTCATGTTTCATTAAAGAGATATTGTCATTGCCAGGAGGAGGCAGTGACCTGGCCTGGGCTAACCTTTTTAACAAGATATTGACCTCAATAAAAAATTAAGCTTGCCAAGGGACTTTTACCTTCTTAAAAAGATACAGAAGCTTCAGAAAACCCTCATTGAGATTCTTTTGGGTCTACTCTTTATAGATTTACAAATCAGAGACATAAAAATACTTCCTGGAGAATCTATCAATGGGTACAGAATGGGAAAGTTTATAAAATTCTAGTGAGTAGAGTAACATCCAAATAGGAGAATATTCTAAATGTTCCTGTTTTGTGAAGTTCTTCCATATAGATTTTGAAGAATTTTTCCCAAAAGTGCTGTAAGGGAAAATATTAAGAAGCCAAAAATGAATCAGATAAATTGATTAATTATAGACATCATGGTAGAAGCAAAGACATGAGAAATATTTCTTTTGGCAGTTATGTTCCCTGGTATTCTGTGTTCCCTATGGTTCTATTCCTTATGCTTAACCAAAGGTCATCCAAAGTTGCCAAAAATGTTTTTTGTATCATATTACCCTTCAACCCACAAATGTATGTTCCTGGCACATACTGATTTCTGTGACTTGTCGAGAACTAAGCCTTAGTTTCTGTTTCATCCCAAAGCAAGTATCAGAATGAGAAAGGGAAAAGAGAAATTCACAAAACAAAAATTGTTTAAAGTATACAAACAATACTACAGATTTAAGTCTCATTATTATTGTTTTCTTTGAAAATTAGGGAATGGGTTACTGGGGAAAAGTGGCAGTTTCTTTCAGTTAAGGTTATTAAAATAAGAGATTATTATCATCTTGTGGAAAGGTTTAAGGGAGTCTTGCCAAAGGCATGGGGATAATCTAGCTGACTTTTCCAGGTCCCTTTAAGGTCTCTCATTCTTGATTTCAAAATCCAGGTTAGCAAACAATTAATTAATTGCTTTATATATGCAAAGCATAGTGAAGGAGGGACACTATGAGAAGTATAATAATAAATGAGTAGTGCTTTTTGCCAATAAGAACTGATCAGTCATAGGTTCAATAAACATATTAATGAAGGTCCAAATGGTAACATGATTCATAGAACTTAATTGTAAATTGAGCTACTGTTGTAAGCTTTCAAAAAATCCAGGTGACAACTGGCAGTCTCAACCATATATATAGGAGATCTGTACTGTATGACCTAGGGGACTAATGACCCTAGGATTTCAGTAGAATAAATGAAGATTTTTTTAAAAGTATTGTGTTTGTGTAATGAAAAATATCATGAGATTTGTATCATGTTTTAATTTAAAGTGGTGGAATAGAAAGAGTATTTATACTTCAAATCCAAACACCTGATTTCATTTCTGAGCCTCATTTTGTAAAATGAGGTAATTGGATAAAATAATCCCTAAGTCCCTTTCCAACTATACATTTTTATCAACTAATGCTTTCTTCTAGAGCCTTTGTAACATGTACTTGTGTACAGTGTACAAGGCTAATCAATCTTTTCGAATTGAACTGCATTGCAATTTGAGAAATGTGGTTTAGTGAAAAGATCCCTAAACTAGGTGCCAAGAGAAATGATTTTAAGTCTAAGTATTGTCATGGGATAGCAGTGTAACTGTGGTCAAATATTATATCCCTATGAGGTCCCTGTTGGAAAATGAACGTATCTATTACTTTCTTTTCTCAAATGTATGTGTGTGTGTGTGTGTGTGTGTGTGTATACACACACATATATATACTTATATATACATATACATATGTGTATATATGTATGTATGACATACCTATTTAGGGATGATTGAACATCTTTGACTTATTCTCCTTTAAGCCTTTCCATACAAGCAATTTCCTTATTTTGTCCCTGTGAACTTACTATCCTTTCTATAAGGCTTCCTTCAAGCTTTCAGTACCTCTTAAATGGAATGCACTAACAAACTTCTAATTGGAATCTCCATAGCTCCCTTTGCCCTACTTCAAACTCTCCTATAAAAGAGGGATTCTTAACCATTTGGGAGTCTTGGATCCCTTTGGTAATGTGATGAAATCTATTCATTCCTTCTCAGAATAGTATTTTAAATGCATAAAATAAAGATAGAAAAATACAAAAGGAAACCAGTTATATTGAAAAAAGTTTTAAAAATGTATTGGGGAAAAAAAAAGTCAGATTAAGAGCTTTGCTAAAGAGCCTAGTCTCTTAAACTGTGTTACAACCTATATGTGGGGAGCATGAAATTACAATTAATCAGTGTTTGATTTGTATACCTATTTTATATACCTTTATACATAAGTCATATAAAAATTTCTCAGGTGAAAAGGGATTGAAAGTGGAAAAGTTTTAAGAAGTCTTGCTATAGAGCAATCAATGCCAGATTATTCTTCCTAAAAGTTGTCTCTGATCATGTTGGCCCATTACTCAGAAACAGTCAAACTTCTCACTGTCTCTGCCTTTTTGTTGCTTATTAAATGAACTTAATTACTTAACCTGAGAGTTCCTCCACAGTGTGTCTTCAATCTATCTTTTCAGTTTTAACTATGTAATAATAGTATTGTTTCTTCTCTTTTAGAAGCTTTCCCTTTTCAGTTTTGCCTGTTGAAATCCCATGTCACTCTTCATTGCCGAAATTAAAAATTCTGTCTTTCATTAAGAGCTTTTCTCATCCCCTAAGCTGATAGGATTCCTTTCTCCTTTGTACTACTTTTATCCCTCTTGTGATATTTAAAAGATTTATATTCCTCCGTATGTATGTTATGTATATAAATTCATTACCATTCTCTACCTATTAATCAGTGATCCCCTTGAGCAGTGGTTTCAAACTCAAATAGAAATGGGGCCAATAAACAGTAAATAAGAATCCCTACAGATTTCATATTAATATAGAGAGAACATCTTAGTATTATTTATGTTCTATTATATTTTTATTTTGTTAAATATTTTCCAGTTACATTTTAATCTGGTTCAAGCAGTACTGTAGAGTGTCACAGATTGTGGCCTTGAGTTCAGGAACCCCTCTTCATAATTTTTGATTACTGCACAGAACCTATTCAAGTGCTAAAAGCATACTAGATCTTGATCGAGATATATTTAAACTAATTCACATTGATGATTATGTTGGATAAGATTTAAGACCCCTCCATTGCAAGTATGCTATAATTTATATTATCTCCATGAATTGCTAGTCAGGGATCAAACATTACATCCTCAAGTTTATGCTCTAATGGAGAAGAGAACATATCAATAATTGGATATGTAGAAGAAATATACAGTACAAGTAGAAATTGTTAGTGGGACTGGGAAAAGCCTGTAGAAGGTGGAGTTTGTTCTGATTTTTGAAGGAAACCAGGGTGACTAAGAGGGGATGTGAAGAAGAAAATGAATTGGAATGGAGAGAAATGTGAGGCAGGGAGATCAATGAGAAGGTTATAATCCAGATAAGAGTGATGAGGCTCCTTAAGTTATAATTCCATCTGGAATCATGTGACAGAACTTATTCTATAACTTATGGTAATGGAAGTGATGGTTCTGATTAGGGAAGGTAAAAATAGCAAGATTTGGTAATGGATTGGACATGTGGAATGAGTGAGAGTGAAGAGTTGATGAGGATGGTACTGAGGTTGCAATTCTAGATGACTAAGAGATAGGTACTGATAATACTCTCAGGGACTTGGGGCATCTATATCTCTAATTTAAGCCAAGAGAAGAATTTTTCCTTAAAAGGAAAAATTTCTAAATGTCAGATGTCGATCAGATTCCTATCTTAATATAATATGATAATGTTGCACAGAACATGTTCAGAGAAAGCCCTGGTCTCAGTGGAAAGAAGGCCAGTAAGTCCAGCCAATAGTAATACTTGTAACATTATACAAGTGTAGAATGCCATGGAGAACATGTTGCATAGAAACATTGCGTTTTATAGCAAAATTTGGAGAACTGATTTTGGAGGCTTTGAAGTAAATGGGCTGCTATTCCTGACATTTTTCAGACTCTTTCAAGCTGCTGCATCTAATGAGTCCTGTTACTCATATATCTGATGAGCCCAGGGTTGTAATAAGCCTCTGAAAATTTTGCCCGCCTAACCTTCAACTCCTCCTTTTTAGAAAACTGCAGGTGTAATGATTTTTAGTGAGGCGGTACTAGCATTTGTCACTTGGGTTAAATTTTAACTGTTGGATATAAGTGACTTAAACACTTTCATTCACAACAGGAATTCTGAAAAAGGAAAGGAACGTCTTCATAAGAGTTGCTTCTCTACCTGTTGGCCATTTGTTTCTTTTTGATTTAACCAAGTGGGCAACTAAGTTAGTCAATGACGTGAAAACCCAGTGAATAAATTGACTCTGGGTTCACAATTATTCAGCTATATCAGCATATTCCACAACAATTCTCCCAATAACTATAGAAACACCATAATTTTAATTTTGTGGCTAATAACCTGTAGGTATAAATTAAGATACCTGTTAAGTAGAATTTTTTTGCTAAATTTAAAAAAATATTGTGATGAACTTTAAACCAGATCATTTCAATTACATTTGAAATGTATTTGTTTTATTTCTACTTTGTGCTAGGTTCTATGTGAGAGCTTTGGAGAGATACAAAGACAAAAGTCTACAAAGAGTTGATATTCTTTTTGGAGTGACAATATATACACAGATAAATAAAAACAAAATATTTTTGATAAATATATTTGAAAATAATTTCTGAGGAATGACTGTTAGCAATTGAAGGGGGACATTTGGAAAGGCCTACATTATTAGGAAATGACATATTTAAGCTAACATATTTAAGCTAACAGTTTGGGGAAGTATAGCATTAAATTCTTAGCTTATAAGATGAGTTTTGGAACTGCAGGGTTTATAATTGATCTAATTTATAAAGATATATTGCTCAAACAGTCTATCAGCCAGGATATCTTAAGTAACTTCTATGTATAAACATCTTGCTAGGTGAGAGTTTGGTACAGTTTTGAAGAGATGAAAAATTTCTAGGTTGCCAAATATATGTGTGTGTGTATGTATAGATATCAATATTTTATATTGATATATTTTATAATGTATTAGAATATATAAATTTATATAATGTATTTTCTATTTATATAGCATGTACATATATATACATATTTGTACATATATATACATGCATACACATAGACACATATATGTATGTGTGTATATATATATATATATATATATACACACACACATACTGATTTATCATTAGTTTTCTCCATACTTCAGTATTATGATATGTCTAATTTCATTCAGCATTAGGCTAAAAATGTATAATATTGATATTCTTCCTATTAGGTTTCCATTTCTATTAATGTTCTTCCCTGCTCAGAGGAAGAAGTGTACATATTTTAATTAGGACCATCTAGGGGCTTTAATTTTTAAGTTCAGTAGCACTATATGGCCTTAGACAAGCCTCATTTCTTTCAACCTTAGTATCCTCAACTGTAAAATGGGGCTAATAATAATAATAACACCTATTTTTCAGAATTACTGTGAAAATCAAATATGATGACACATAAAGCATTCTGTAAACTTTAAAAAGAGCTATATAAATACTGTTATTGCTATAATTTATTTCTGGATTGAACTTAGTAGATTAGTTGTTGCTAAAATATCCAGTTTTATTTGTATATACATAGAAACTAGTTTCTGTGAAGAGAGGAGCTACAATTTGAAGTTTCTTTCCTTTTACCTTAGAAGATCTGATTTTGAGATATTACCCTTTCCCCCCTCAAAGATGGTTTGCTCTTCAATTTATTTACCAACACAATTCCATCTACAAGCCAGCATCAAATGCACACATGCATATGCATGCATATACTTGTCCCTTGGGTATTCACAACCTGCAAAATGCATTGATGTGAATTTAAGACCTACAAATCATCTAATAATGCTTATCTCATGGAGATAGCTATCATCCTGATAATGTAATTTCTATCCTTGGAGAAACTAGAAATTTGATTTTACTCTGAAGGTAAAAGCTATTTTTTATTGGGAGGGGGAGAGAGAGGAGGGGAAGAAAAAGGGAGGGAGAGTGGGAGGAGAGAGAGACAGAGACAGAGACACACTAAGAGACACATACACAGAAACATACAGATAGCAAGAGAGAGGGGGGATAGCCATTGAGGGGGGCAGTCATCGAGAGACAGAGGGCAAGAGAGACGGGAGGGGCAGGGGCGAGAGAGAGGGGGAAGGACGTTGAGAGAGAGACAGAGGGATGGAGGGAGAAAGAGAAACAGAGGGACAGAGGGCGAGAGAGAGACAGAGAGAAAAGCTAATATGTTTAGATGTCATAAGGTTAGCACTTTACCTCCAATACCATGGTAAAACCAAATTCTCCTTTAGAAGGCACAAACAAATTAGAATTTTTCTAGTCTTGCTTCTACAAACAGAACTGAAGGAACTAGTTTATTGAAAATGCACCCAGATTTCTAACAGGCTTCAAAGGTGAGCATAAAGACTGTCTTCAAAGAGGTTGATTGGAAAGAATGAAAACTGGGAGAGGAGAACTGGTGCAAGTTACTTTTAAGGCTTGGGAGAACATTGTAGCTCTCAAGAAGGAATGATTCTTCAGAGTTCCAGGACAACAGTGCTGGTATTTTTCCATTATGTAATACTGTTTCTGGAGAAACCCTACAATTAACCAGGTAATGGTTGAATAGTTTTCCTTATTCCTAGAAATAGAAATATTTGTGTGGAATACATGGGTGATTCTTAAAATTAATTCCAAGGAGAGTAGGATTAATGATCAAGTTCTGATTAGATGTTTCAGAAGATATAATGTATTCTGGAAACAGGACATCAGCTTCATAAACATCATTCAACATTTGGTTAGCATCTACTGGCATTACAGAATTGCTCAAAAAGCAAGTTTACGAGGTTAATTGCTATTACCATGTGTATAGTACAATCATTTTGTTAGCACAATATTTTTTCAAGTATTTGTGGGGAAAGTGGTAAAGTGGATCATTTGCAATCACTGGTGACTTTACTGTGCCTGCAGTTTAAAAGAGGTTCTCTGAATTGTACCCATAATTTAAATAGGGCTTTCTCCTGGACACAGTTCTCAGAATTCTTTTTTTTTTTTTTTTTCTAAACATGAAGTAGGTTTTGCTATCACTCACCTACATACTAACATTAATCTACCTAGTGCAAAATTTTTATCCTCCTTACCTGCTCAAAAGTTTTCAATGACTCTCTTAATTAATGAATAGAGTTATTCAACCTGGTAATCAAGATTCAGTCTTTTCCTGCATAAGCTAATGAGACATGATGCCTTCTGAACACACTACGGCCTACCCTCCCTTTATCCTTTCTTTATACTGCTCCCTATGCCTAGAATATGTTACCCATCCTCACTAAAACCTGAGCCAGTTGCTGGAATTTCAGTGCTGGCATTTACAACCTGAAACTGGTAAATGCTTCAAATCTGGGCTTAATTTTATTGTTTTGTTGATTATCCACATTTAGTAATAGAAAAAAATATTAATAATGTATATTAAAAGTATGTCCTATGTACATTTAAAGATCCTGTTGTTGAACATTTACCAGCACAATCCTACTTTAAGACTTAAGTAGACTGTCACCTCTTTCATGTCTACCCTTACTTTCCTGGCAGGAAGTGATGTCTTTTTTCTTTATATTTGTACTTTTTCTTAACTGTTTATTTTCTACATGGTACTACAGTTTCTCTATATTTCTTATTTTGTCTGCTAGATTATAAGTTTGTTGAAGGCAGGCAGTGTACTATATTTATCTTATTATCCAACCTAATTGTACTTGGGTTGTAAACTTTATTTTATTAGCCTAAGATATTCTTGATATGAAAACTCCCTTCAATATACAAATCATTTGTGATGGACCACCAGCAGCACTAAGAAATTAAGGAATTTGATGTTTATGTGTTAGAGGCAGTGTTAGAACCCAGATTTTATTTATCCTGGAATTATATAATAATAGTTTTAGAGCTGACATGGACCTTAGTGATCATTGAGTCTAATAATCCTTCATTTTGGATAAAGCACAGTGGATAAAGTGCTCAATTTAGAATCTGGAAGTCCTGAGTTCAAATCCTGCCTCAACACTATCTGTATGACCTTGAGTTATCACTTAACTCCTCTGTGCTTATTTCTACATTTTTAAAAATGAGAATAATCATAGCACCTATTTCAGAGGGCTAGTGTATGGCCCAAATAAGATATGTAAAGTACTTGGTAAAAATCTTAGTTATCATTTTAGTATATCATATCACATATCATTATTATTAAATTGTAGAAACTGAGGCATAGAGAGCTTGAGGGACTTGGTTAGTGTCACATATCTAATTAGTGTTTGAGATTTAAACTGCATAGTGCCCTATCCACTGCTTCTCTCATATTAGATACTGAAATTTTGAGTAGTTTGCTAATTGATACTCTGTCTTCTTTCCTCATGTTTTAGCACATATTTGTGATACCTGTTGGCCTCTAAAAACATAATTCATTAATGATATTGAACAAATTAGTGGGCAGATTATGCATTAGAAACATTACTTTGTACTTCAAAATAAAATCATATATAGTTTGCTCTTTAGGAAGCAACATGACAAGGAGTGAAGCCATTTAAACTAACAATATTCTGGCAAGATGGTTGTAGTAAGAGAGAATCTGAAAACAGCTCTCTTTTGTCCATTTTAGATAATTCCAGGGTCTTCAAGTATGGAGAGCTCAACAATGCATAAAAAGGAAAAAGAATTCTCATAGGAAAAAAAAAATAAAAGAATTGAGGAACTACTCACCAAACCATTGCTTCTTGAACCTCTACTCCCAGTTTCTTAATAATATAAACCCTTGTCCAGGATACTCCCCATGATCCTTGTGATTTTTTGGGTTTAGAAAACAACTTTTTGAGTAAACTCATTAGCAGTATCTTGGAAGAGTTTTCTTTTACCAAAGTGAATAGAGGCCCCTTGGATTTGGAGGCTCTCATCCTGACTCTCTTCATCATTAGCACTAGCAGAAACAACCCTATAGTCTTCCTGGCTTTTGCAGTTTGTAGAACTGACATTTGGAGTTCACCCCCTTAGATATATAAGGGTGAGATCTTGGTGAGGTTTGTTGTTTAGTCATTTCTCGACTCCTGTGTCACCATTTAGGATTTTCCTGGCAAAGATACTGGAGTGCTTAGCCATTTCATTCTCCAACTTTGGGTGAAATTAGAGGCTTATAAATCAAACCAGCCCAGAAGCACAAGAAGAAAGAAAAAGTATGGCTGAAGAAAAAATTTGGAGCATATGGGAGGGGGGAATATGGGAAAGTAGAGAAGGACAAGGAAGTCAGACCTAGCTAGAATTATCTAATTCAACTCATGAAGATGAGGTGGCTAGTAGAATTGGGAAGGACTCAGAGACCTCAGTGCAAAACATTCTTGGACTACCCCAATCCAATTTATTACCGTTATTCTCTGAAGAAAGCAAAATTTGTTCAACCCTGTATGACTGAGAGAAAAGAAAACAGGTCACACGTTCTCTAGGCCTTCCAAAGAAAAATGAATTAGGTAGTAAGTACATTATAATAAAGATATCATAGAAAAATCTGCAGTGAAATGGATAGACAAAAATTGATGGGAGAAATGAACAACTATGTCTTTGTACATCTACTTTAAAAAGTCACATCAATGCATATATACTTTAAACAAAGAAAACACAGCCAAAATCTTATGAGGGAAGATGAAGATAGCATAACATGATCTTAGGCCCCTTTAAACAACGGTGGAGTAAAACTCCAAGAACTTACAGAATGTTTCAGAAGATCAAAGAAGTAAGTAAAATAATTTTAAAAAATACATGAAAAAATTAGGGTTGTTAAGGAAGAAAACAGCAAATGAAGGAATTTAGGATTTATGAAAGACAGACACTGCAATATTAGGTTCCATGAAAAAAAAAAGGCAACAGAAATGTAATGCAAAAATCAGAAATAGGGGAAATAATGAAAGAAAGTTAAAAATTAAAAATTGGAGACATCTGTGATAATAGTATAAAATAAAAATATTGAACTTGAGATAATCTAAGACATTATAAAAAAAGTCCAAAACACCCATACCATACAGAATCACATATAAAAATACCCCAGAAATATTAAAAGGCTAAGTAGTAATTCAGAGAATATTCCATAGCACACCAAAAAACTCCAACTTAGAAAGAATCATTTTAGTAATTGCAAAATTACATAATCAGGAAAAATTATAGCCATTTAGGAAATAAACACTTCCAATTCTAAGATCCAGTTAAAATAGCATGGAATTATTCTTTGGTTTTGAGAGATCCAAGGGAAAATTAGAATATGATATTATGAGTAACAAAGATGATTTGTTCCAAAATAACATATCCTGCAAAATAGATTTTAAAGTAAAATATTCACTAAAAAAAGAGACTTTGAATTATCCTTTTAAAATAAACCCATAGGTGAGTGGGGTAATCTGACCAAACATCAGGAAGTTAAATCCTGCCAGGTAATAATGAAAGAATGAAAAATAAAATGTTTGTTTTCATGTGGCTACGGCTAGGCAAGGACATAAATGTCAGGTAAAGGAATCATTGGTTATTTCATTTATTTTACAAAATTGTACAAACAGATCTACATAGAATAACCTACACAAGGTGGGGTCTCACCATGTCTGGAACTCCACTGGGGGCTTCTCATAATGTTCCTTTATGATTTATATTACATATTCTCAAGCCAAGCCTAACTGTCTGGATGCAGTTGTTTTAGTTATTGAGGATAGCTGCGTATTTTGTGGTTTTGGGCTCTTCTAGAGAGCTTTGCTAGAATGCTTACCTATGTAAATTTAATGCCAACAGGATAAGGTTATATAAGGGGGTCATGCAGCAGCCATTTCCTATAGTAACCGTCTTTAGCCGCTCCCTTCTCAATCTATCCTTTGGCCTGAGATTAGCATTCATTGTTAATCCCAATTAGTATCTCTAGAAATTTTAATTTTTAATAATTAGTATTTTTATTAAAAGGGCATAGGGTAATTGTAATGATACATATTGGCCTCTAGAAATGCTTTTGATAATTTCTTATGTTAATTTGCTAATTTTAATTGCCCTTCAAACTAACTAATTTTATAGTCAACAATTTTAATGGTAAAGTATTGGATCAGAGCTGTAAGTATCTTAAAGGCACCTGTTATGTGTTCAGGGTAATGTCACTAATATTTTGATACATTAGAGCTATATAGGGTGTAGGTTAAAGAAAACCATGGTTTTGGGGGAATATTATTATCATATCAATGATTGAATCAAGTGCTTTCTGGGCTTTATGAGAAGTACCTATAAAATGACCTAGTATATTTGTGAATTTTATTATAAATGAAAGACTGGATGAATGAATTAATGAATGAATAAAATAAGCATTCATTAAACATTCACTATATGTAAAGCACTGTGCTAGCATAAGGGATGCAGACAGAATTTGCTTTTAAAGAGTTCATGTTCTAGCAGAGATAACAAATTTGGAAGGTTTCAGATATAAATAGGATGGAAAGCTCCCATGATTCTTAGAAAATAGTTGCAAAGTTTATTGGTAATGCCTCTTTCTTTGTGCTGTTTCCATTAATAAAACTGTATCAGTTTCTGTTATCAAACAGTTTAATAGTACTTTGGTGACAAGGAGGTTCTATGTTCATTTTTTTCTCAATAAAAATTTTCCTTTTTTATATTACTTCATTTATGGATTAGGGTTTGCGTAATGACCACGACAGATTCATCACAAAGCATTGTCTTCTTCAATAATCAGAGGAATTAACTGTGAAAAATGGAGGAGAGTATTGTTATAGCAGCAATGAATTGTTGTGATTCCTAGGTCTGAATGTTTACTGATTAACTTTTCAATATGTGGCATGCCAAAAACTCACTTCTCTGCTTAATTCTAGGTCTGATGTTTTGAAGACAATCATTTGATGGATTTTAAGTTTTCACTATTCATGTTTGACCCATGGTCTAAGAAGTAGAAAATTTTCTTCTTTTTCCAAGGGAAAAATCAGGGAAATGGGGAATGGATCTCAGAATTATTTTTCTTACTTTTTCAGAAAAATATGTCCACCAGAAACTCATTTAAAACTTTAATTTGACTACATAGAATAATGCAGTAGGTGGCACTCTGGCATTTTCCCTGTGCATGTTGGATTGCTGACTTCATCAGCATGAACCCATTTACCAGGATCAATGTGAGGTCATGAGCAATAAGCAAGGCGTATTTATAGACCCAGGTGGTTCTGCTTTATGCATCAAAGTCCACTGCTTGCAATTAAGATAGGGTGCAAGCATTTTCAAGTTAAGTTGAATATCAGCAGGGATTGGAAGAGGCTTTCAGTTGTAGGACAATACATGGAAACTGTAAATAGGTTATAATTGGAGGGTTTGTATTTCCAGGAGACAAATTACCAATGTGCAAAACCAATAGACAATTGAGAGAGCTATGGAAATTTATTAGAGGCCTAATAAAGAAAGCAGATACTAAGGATGCAGAGGGCACATCACTCCAAAATATACTAGGGAGATTAAACATGTTGTTATTCTTTTCTGGTGATTTCTGTCATTTGATTTTTATTCCTGCATAAAAAAGGTACATAGATAAATTCTATTTAAAAATCATTTACAAAGATAAATTAATCTCAAAGATATAGCAGAAATTAAGATACAGATATTTCCTTCAACTCCTCAGGAATATAATCTCTACACTATTTTATTGGGGGGAATAGCAGGGAAGGGAGGATTAGGTTCATAGCTTTAACTCAGTGGTTACATAGAATTAGTCTCACCAAGTTCACATCCAAAATTTTTCCTGGGGTGAAATCTCCTCAGAGCATCATTCTTGTCTGGCTGCAATATCTAGTCTGTATTCTTAGACTTTTAGATCACATGATATGTGTTCCCTGGCCAGACCAGAAATTTCACTCCTTTCAACTGAAACTGAAAAGAATGACTAAAAAGAACCTTTTATTTTTGGGGAATTTGTGTGTTCCAAGGCAATGGTGAATGGAGAAGAAAGTGACCTTAGGTCCTCCCTCACCTTACTACATGGAGCCCTTCACCCTTAGGCATGAAACCTCAAAATAATAGTGACAATATAAATCATTTCTAGCAAAGAAATATTAGGATTAACAGAAGTATGAAAATCTAACTTTGCTATACCAAGTTCAATATTCTTATTCTTGTTGTACCTTTTTTCTTTTAAAAAGTAGAAATAAATCTCAGAAACAATAGAGAATCTTGTTGGTTTTCATCCATGTTTATTTATGTATTTATTTATATTGCTTTCTCCTTCTCTTCTTGATGGTCAGATCAAAAGGAAAAAAAAATCTCAAAATAAGCTACGTTTCCACCTAAGTATGAGAATATTTCATTCCTGGAAAACTCCCCTTTCTTTATGAATTCATTCTAATTTTATTAGGAGTTGAATAGATTTATCACATTTAAAACAAACAAACACTCATGCACACACACAAACCAAGAACAAAATAACTTTTCCATCATTTGCTCACTTATAACATAAAAAAGGACAAAATGATAGCTAAACTTCCTTGGATTCACTTTCTTACAATTTTCTCTATTCATTGAGAGAAGAACCCATCCCCGCTAAAAGCCAGTTTTTTTCCTTTTAATTCTATGTTCCTATCACTAAATTGAGGAGAGAGAGGGAGAGGGAGACAGACAGACAGACACACAGAGAGAGACAGACCCAAAACAAACAAAACCCCCAAACATTTCTGAGGCATTTAAGCTCTGTTTTTGTTGTGATGGTTTTGTTGATTAGTCATGTCCAACTCTTCATGACTCCATTTGGGATTTTCTTGGCAAAGATACTGGATTAGTTTGTCATTTCCTTTTCCAGCTCATTTTACAGATGAAGAAACTGAGGCAAAAAGGATTAAATGACTTGCTCAGTCAGAAGTTATTGTCTGAGATTAGATTTGAACTCAAATCCTCCTAACTCCAGGGCTGACCTCTACTTATTGCATCAGTTTACGGGATATTACCTTTTTTACACGCTTTCACTAATATTTTGGACATGCTACCTGTTATTTCTTTCTCTTAAGCACAGCAGTGGCTAAAATAAAATGGAGGAGGTAATCTTAAAGTATTGTATGGGACAGAGAGAATTTCAACACCTTAATTTGTTTCATAGGCACTTGTTTTAACTGATTTGTGCTGTAACTTTATAGTTTAGTTTACTGCTCCTGTTGAGTTTAAAGCAGCTGAAGCACAGTGTGCCAGGGGGAATTCTTCCTGTCAATCTGAATTTCCTTTTTAATCTCACAAGCTAAATCCTTGAACATCCTAGGGATGTCTTTGCTCCCTTGAGTGAAATGCCCAAGAAACCTAAAGAGTGATAAGACCACTGAATTCTAGGGGTATGTGTGTATCTGTCCTGGAACTAGGGAGAGAGGATAGAAAATATTGCTTCATTCTTATTTTTTTTTCCAAAGCTCAGTTGACATAATTTTAGGTTCCTATTGTTGCAATCAGTTATGCTGGGGTCTTTTTTGAATACCAAAGCCATAAGATAGACGTGGGACTTCTGATATATTATTATCCAAGCCAGAGTATAGAGGTGTTCATGATGGGCTCTCACTGCCTGATTATAATGCAGCTTACTAGATCCTCTTTAGGCATATAGGTATAAGCAAGACTGATAAAGCAAAAGTGGCTGAAATTGGGTAGTCTTCCAAATCTGAGAAGTCACAGAGTTCCACACAATAATTCACACGATATATGACTGCCTGCTTATTTGGGGGCCAATTTGACAAGCTTACTAGAGAGCTCAGCTAAATATAAATTTAAGGTCAAGGGATTATAAAACAGGATCATCCAGTTAGTGTTTCCTAGAGTAATTCTACACGTGCTCCTTCTACAAAGAGGGGAGAGTGTGAATTTGTTTTCATCATGCTTGCTGTACCCAATCTTTGAGCATCATAAAATGACTTCACAGAGGCAGTCTTGAAACAAATATGCTGTGGGGTATGGACCTATCAGGAAGTCAGCTTCCACAAGAAGGTGTCCTGTATCTCAATATATAACTTTTCCTTTGAATAAAGAAGTGGTTGTGTATCTGGGAAAGCATGCCTTTTAGAAGACTGAACAAGGGTCATAGATCCAAAGGAAGAGATGTTATGATATCAAAAGGAATAAGTAATGAAGAAGAAGAGAAAATAAAGAACAAGATTCTTCCCTTTACATCCTGCTGCATCCATTAAGAATTAATATTCCTGGGAATAGATTATACAGATTCTTAGAAAGAGGTGAAGCATAAAAAGAGAATGGAATAAAAAGAACAATTTTTATAAAGGGATATTACAAACTAAAGACACTAAAATAAAAGATGAGATGAGGTAGAAGAGTGGATGAGGTACTATAGTCTTATCTGACCTGGGAAAGGTCAAAACAAGTGAAAGAGAATAACATACATAAATTCAAAAAGCTTGAGAATATGAAGTAATAGGAAGTGTTTTGACTTTGTTCAATTAGAGTTAAGCAAATAAAACTGCAGCAAATAACTACTGACTTAAAGAAAGTAAATTCATATATAAATTGCATATGTTTAATGGAAGAAAACACCAATTAAAACTCAAAAGGTGACTGGGTTAAGCCCCTCATGAAAAAGAATAGAGGGATGGATAAGAAAACGGAAGCTAAAAAATTATTGCTTATGAAATCCCACTTAAAACATGTAGGGATACAGAGAAAAGGAAATAGTCGATAGATCAAAATCTATTATGCTTCAGGCAACTTTAAAAACAGAAGTTTCCAACATTTCAGGTAGGGCAATAATAAAAATTACTAAAATCAAGAGAGGCAAACAGGTCTTATATTTAAAGGAACAATAAATGATAGTGATTGCTTTCACCATCATCTGTTTTACTTACTGCATACATCATCATGATCACCACCATTATTAAATAACAATAAATGTATATGCCACAGAGTATGGCAGCTAAATTTTTAATTAAGCTAAATGTGCTCCAAGATAGGTTCACTGTAAGTTGCTTCATACAAACCTCCTGAAGTTAGGGGCTACAAACAGAATTATGTATTCTGTACATTTATTGTTATGAAAATTATTATGAAAATTATTTTTTGACCATCATCTATAGAAGTTATGCCAAACAAGAAAGGAATGGTGTTCTTCAGGCCAAATTGACTTGGAAAATCACAAATTAACATTATCTATGTTGTATTATACATAAACACACACAATTCTGTCAAACATTTCCAATTATATTTTAGTCTGATTTGGGCTATCCTTGAGAGGTTTCTGGCCTCTGGTAGGAAAAATCGGCTTATTTCACCAGGAATTTACTTTTTCAGTCTTTTCTGTACCATTTTCATTGGATATTGTAATTTCTCTTAAGTATTTTAAAGTGGATGGATAGATGAAAGGATTCATTCAGACGTTTTTAAGACTAAAATGTGATATACAAGGCACAATTAATAGTACTTTGTTTAAGGGGGAAAAAAAAGGAATTTCATGTAGCAACTCCTTCTGATGGTATAACAAGTTAATGTGATATCCCTTACAATTAATTTTGTATATCAGTCTTCATCCTTTACAGTTTGTGATTATGTGGAATTTGGTGTAAGGTCAGACTCCATCCAAGGAACGTTAATTACTAAAAGGTTTAATCATAGATAACTTCTTTAGTAAGATTTGAGACTCAAAAATGGTGCACTCCAGCAAAGCTTGTTTTCAGCTTTGTGCTTTGTATCTTTCCAATTCAGAATATGTCAGATATGAACATGTAATTCTGAAAGAGGTGAGAGGGAACCACATAACATCCTCTTAACCTGAAAAATAAAATAGAGGTATATCTTCTCTTGGAAATCCTTTTTTAACCTGACCCATTATATCTCTTTTGAAAATTAAAAAGTGAGCAAAATCCAATAACCAAAAATGAGGGCCAAATAATCAGAGTCATGAGAATGGGCAGCTGCTTGGATGTTTTAAAATGAGGTATAGAGCAAAAGCTGATTTCCCTGGATAAATGTCAATATGCATTATTAAAAGAAACAGTGGTAAAATATAGACTGTCAAAGACATTCTTCTTTTAGAGACATGGAAAGAATTGAAATGCAGTTTCAAAGGAGAAGTCTCTTTCAGTGTTTCTTCAATCATTTTCTGTTTGAAGCGTTAATTATAGGGCACCCTACTATCTAATGCTTTCAGTTTAAAATCACCTCATAATAAAAAGGGGGAAGAAGCAATTTTTCATCTGAAAAGGAGCCAAAGCACCAGGGTGTTTATTCATCAGAGATTTCTTTCTCTTATGTGACTCATTAAATCAACATTTTGTTTTTCATATTCTTTCACAACACACTTATTAGGCATACTGTTTCTTTATAGTGATGGCTGTGATATGACTTTTGACAGGTCACCTATTCACTTTTTCACAGCCAAAAATGTAGTAACTGATTACTCTGAGAGCTAGATTAACTAAACTTACATTTTCATTGCAATATAGCAATAGTGGGTAGAAGATTAATCTCAGAATCAGGAAAATGGGATTTTAAGTTCTGATTTGACATAAACTGACTGAAGAACCATTGTTCCTCCAGTCTCTCAGGAAATTCTCCAGGAAGATCTTTGTATTTTGTAGTAGAACAATCTCCAGACCTGGGTTCATAAATCTGTCTACATTTGTATAAGCATCCGTTCTTATAAAAATGTGCATATGTATTCATAGACATGTGTATCTATTTATTGTGTAATGTACTGACCCTTGACAACAATTTATTTGTGCAGAAGAGACAGCTATTTCAGGTTCTCACAGAGACAATTGAAGCTGTATCTGCCTTTACAATTCATGCACTTTGAAAACCTTAAGATATTATATAAATATTTGATATTTATATGAATAGTAACAACAAAACAAACAGTAATAATTTGGCTGGAGCATAAGTATGTTTAAAAATTCCAAGAGGAGCAATAACAAAATTGATTCACTCAGTTCATTTCTGAGATATCAGTTGCTCATGTAAACAGACAAGCTCAAGAATGTTAGCACAGATAGATCGTACCATGTACCTCAGTGAATTGCATGTGAATAAATGAAGAATCAAGAGAACCCTTTTTTTAGTTAATAACAAGGAAAATAAATATTTATACTGGAACAATTCTGTCATTGTGGTATAAATGCACTTTACCTGACTTTGCTAAAAAAAATGAAGATATAATTTCTAACCAAGAGTAGGGTCATTTGTAGATAAGACCCAGGTGCTAAACCAAGAAAGGTATAAGATGACAGGAGAGAGTAGGAAAACAATTGTATGGAAGAGAGAGGTAACTCTCTTCAGTGTCATTTGTTGCCAGGCAAATTAGTTAGCTAATGAAAATTTGTGTGTTTTCTAATGCTACTTATCGCTAAGAAAACAAATACAAATAAGAAACAGAGAAATAATTCTACTCTGTACTATTAGATTTGCTATTGAGAATAAGAAGAAAGAGAACAGATAATATATTGTTCTGCATAATGATTTTCTGTCAAAAAGAACAGAAGTTAGAAGATACTTCTCTCTATTACTTTCAGTTGGTGAAGAGAAGTAGAGAAAAATTTTGCAAAGGAACTCGATTGTTGTTTTTGTCAACTTTAGGGTAAAAGTTTCCTTTTTGTAAAAGATCATACTGCCACTTCAGGAGAAGGCATCAGCTAAACCAAAACGTAATCCTGCAATAGAGTGAATAGCTTGGAAGTGCCTAATGGTTTAACCAATCTGGCTGAAATATCATGGCCAATGAGGTGTCAGTCAAGCATAGACTAGATCAGCTTAATTTAATATTGGTAGTATGAAATCATGTGGTTCCTCATCAAAGAACTTATATAGGACAGTTCCTGAGACAGAAAGAGTACATCAAAGGCTATGTTTCCAGACTTGTAAGTTGTTCTGACCATCTTTTCTACCCTTTATATATGTTTTACATGAGTCTCTAGATATATGCCCACATTCCCACAGATACTACATGTATTGGTGGGAGAAAACAATTAAAATTTATGGGTAGAATATAATATATATGGAGTTGGGGAATAGAGAACATCTTCAGGGACATTTCAAATTTCTTATGTTTATTAGAATATAATAAAATATATAGATTAATGATTATAACAATAACATTTTTATAGCATTTTAAGGTTTGCAAAGTGCTTTATATATGTCATCTCATTTTATCCTAAGAACAACCCTGGGAGGTAAGTGATATTATTTACTCATTTTAAAAATGAAAAAACTGAGACAGGCATGCCAAATGACTTGCCTAGGGTAATATAGCTAGTTAGTATCAGAGGAAGGATTTAAATCCAAGTCTTATCTTAAGTTGAAAGCTTACTGTTTCTCTTTAATACTTTGAATTCATAAGTACTTTGTCCTTAATATCCTTTTTTTTGTTTTTGATATCATTTTTTATTTTTCTAAAACCTTGATAATTGAGCAGATTAGATGGTCTTATCCTTATTATATGAGTAAAGAAATATATAAGCTAATGTTTAAAGTAACCTAACTAGTTGGTTTAAGAGACTGAAGCCTTAAGTTATTTTGGCTTTGAAGTCAGAGATCTTATTAGATATGAGATGTGTAGTTCAGAGAGAGAGGATGTGGGATTATTCACTAGGTTTAGCTAAAATAACAGAATACCTCTTCAAGGGATTATGAATTACCTTTCTCATCAGTCTTTCTCAAAGCCCCAAAGATCTTTTTAAGAAAGCTCAGTTGGGCAAGAAAATTTCATTTTTCCTAGTTTCAGCCACTGGATGCCAAAGCACCAATTCATTGGCTGGAATCGAGAAACATATGGACAAAAAAAAAATGCCTCAATTCATCAGAATTAAAAGTAAAATAACATAAGAAAGAATGATGGTAGGTGAAAGCAATTTTCATGGATAGAATTCAAGCTATGTAATGAATTACTTGTAACACCCACAAATCAATTTTGATTATGAAAATTGAGAGGTGCCATGTGCTATTGCCACCAGCCTGCATGCTCAGAAGCCGTATAATTCTTCTAGGGAATTAAAAATAAAAAAGTGTTTTACTCTCTGTTCTTTTCTACAATTAGAACTCTGTGACTAGAAAAAAAATGCAGAATACCAATTACTCTGCTACTTTAATTACTCTCCTAATTATAAAGATAACCTTGTCACATTGAGCATAATTCCCCAAACAGAAAAAAAAAATACAACCTCTACTTTGCACTAATACTTGATCATTTTTACCTTATTAACAGTTTATTATCAATGCTTAGAGCTTTATTTTTCCTTCTATGAAATAGTGTTTTCTCTGTGAAAGTACAACTAGGGTCCCACTTACTGCAAATAATGAATTTACTGAAGTAAAAGTACTGAATTCACACTTCATATTTCCTTTGAGTTGGAACCAGTCACTGTATTTTGCATAATTATAATTTCAAATAGTATGATTTCAAATATATGTGTCTACTTTAACAGATTAATTATTCTGTTGATGAACCGAGACCTGGTTATAGTTTCTGTGGCATTACACATATTTTCTGTCTCCCCAAAATTTGAATCCAGTTTTGCAAAATTTCCATAGCTGATGACAAAGAAGTATATAATTCTTCTTTTGATGCTGGATGGTAATAGGGGTGATACATGTACCCAGAGAAAGGAGAATGCAGCCTGCAGTGAGAAGCTAGCTATTTATCAAGCTATCTCACAATCTCAGTTTATGTTGTTGTAAAATGTTAGTGTGAATGTTCCATAGGATTCTATCTGCTGGAAATTTGTCACTGGTTGTCAGTGTCCTGGAAGGAATAAGAATATAAGCTCCGTGTTTTATACCAGTCAACTTAATTTTATTCACAATTTCTTTGCTCTCATTTTCAAAGAGACTGACTATCAGGGACACTTTCTTAATGGTGCCATCTGTTAGATTATGAATTGCATGGAATGAGTACTGAAAATATACTAAGATTGTTGCAATACTGTGGCAGGTAGACAGACAAGGCAACCTGATACATTGTTTCTGCCTCCATGAAAATACTATTTCCATTATAATAGCAAATGAAATCCTTGACAGCCAATAAAGTTTCAGAATGGCTGCTCTGGTATACAATGATACAATAAGAATAAAATAAAATAGTAGCATACTAGAAACCATCTGAATTAGTCTGGTATTATACCTCTTTTAAAATGTACCTTAACATGGCTTTGCATATAATTTTCTAGATTCATTAGACTTGCAAGCAGCACCAGCCTTTGGCAGTATTGTAAAGAAGAGAAGCTTAAAGGCATTGATGATCTCCAAGTCAGATAGCTTTAAGTTTTTTTCTTTCTTCATGCTATCTCTGGAGCCTCCCTTATGTCCACTTTTCTTAGACATCAAATAGCTTCCTCTTCTATCCCTGTAAAATTAAAAAAAAAAAAAACATTCTCAGTTATTAGAAAGTATCTGAAATGCATGCATTCTAAGGTGTAGTTGATTACCTGTGTTGGTAAAATTTTTACTCTAAGAAGTTTCAAAGAAATGAAGTCTTGTGATAGAATTTCAGGGATTGACAGGGACGTTGGAGTATAATTGGGGGACTTTCTCCTAACAAAGATAGCTGGTTCTATTTTACATCTACTCTATAGGCAAGCCTACCTTTGTGTGCAGAATTTCTATGTGGTCCATCTGATATTGGCCAAAAGACTGCTTTTCCACAGTCTTCTAAAAAATCAAAGATTAGTGGCAAAATGTGGAAATACTTTCTGTTCTATGGATTTTTTTTTTAAAGGATAAGTCCTATTTTCTTTTGGGCTCTCACCATTTGGCAACACTTTTTTTGTCTGTTAGAGGGAAGGGGTTTGTTTTTGTTTTGTTTTTCATGACTTTTAATGGCTAAGATAGTTTCTAATGAAAGCACATGAATCCCCCTGTCTCTGAGATACTCATAAGATAATGGTAGGTCCATAACAGGAAAGAATGCTATCGTGCAATTGCATCACTATTTCCAAAATGAAATGTATTGATATTTGAATAGTATAAACAACAAGGAGAGTAATTGCGCCAGAGTGGCCCAAAGGAAGTAATCCAATGGAATCCAGCAAAGGGAATTTTAGACCAAGGGGAAAAATCAATTGCATTGTAATAGAATCTCCCAAGAAGAGACATAGCTGAATGGGTCTAAGAATTGAGAGCTATTGAACAACAGTGTGGTATAAAGGTAACTATTTCATTAGGAAATAGAGAATTTTGTATATATAAAAGTCATTTGTAGACATCTAGAAAAATAATACTTGGGAAGAGCTTGGACAACTCATTTTTCTTCTGTGCGCATCAGTGTAAAATGAATGTATTATATTAATATACTTCCTTCTTGATCTAAAGTTCTATGATGGTATTTTTTCTTTAAGTTTTTTCCCCTAATTATCAGACACTTATTTCTTTCTTCCCCAATATGTAAGAGAGTAGTGACTAAAGAAGGGAATTTTTGTTTGGAAAATTACAAGGATAATGAGTAGAGCCATGGGACAGTCTTTAAACAAGCTTATTTCCAGAATTGGTAGAATTGATTTAAATTTTGTTTCTATAATAATAGATGTAAAGATTGTATGGATGGAAGAGGGTAGAAGAAAAAGGGGAGGAAGGTTTGCGGATCTGCCCATCATTTCACTTGGAAATGGATTCATCCACTCAATGTCCACCAACCATGGAATCTTGGGACATTTTAAATATACCCTTGTACCTTTCCCCAGGGCAAAATGGATATGAAATATATGGTATGAGGGAACTAGATATAGTCCTTTAGTTTAGGTGGCATTCACAAATCATGCTCATCCTCAGAGTGGATTTCCATACTGAATAGATTAACATATCCAGGGAAAGAGATCTGGTCTATGGGATGAATGGTGCTATTCTAGACAGAGAGCAGAGGGAGTGACAGGGCATAAGGCAAAATGTCTGTAATAAGTAGACATGAGTGCATAGGTTTGTTTCAATAAGCCATATTTCTTGTTGTCTATCCTTGAAGAGTCCCAATGACATCAGGAAGGTAATATCTTGACTTGCAAGTGAATTCAACCAAGTTATCAGCCAGTCAATAAACATTTAATAAGTATCTACCGGCAGCTAGGTAGCACGGTGGATAGAGCACCAGCCCTGAAGTCAGAAAGACCTGAGTTCAAATTTGGTCTCAGACACTTAACATTCCTTAGCTGTGTGACCCTGGTCAAGTCACTTAACCTCAATTGGCTCAGCAAAAAGCAAAAAAAAACAAACCAAAACAAGCAAACAAACAAAAAAAAACCCAACTATCTACTATGTGGCAGGTACTGTGCAAAGCACTAATCAAAGATTAAAATTATGTGATATTTTCATTTCAAAAGAGTCATGTTTTTTTTTAAAATGTGAGCATTCTTTTACCTAATGAATTTTTATGCCATTTCTGTTGTACCAGTGCAAAAAGATTTAGATCTATATTGGTCATTTCATAACATGATAAAGAACCAAACTGTTTTTTTTTTTTTTTCATTTTATTTGTTTCATTTGACCATTTACTAGATTATAGGTTAGAGATCTTTAACTCTGGAATGAATGATCATTTAACTGACACAGAAGAAGAAACTAAAGCCCAGGGAGGCTCCCAACTCCTAGAAATCTGATGTTCTTATATACTAGTTTAGAAGTAAACTGCTACATCTTTAGTGTATGTGTAGTCGTAGCTAGGCTGAAAACTTAGATTTAAAAACTAGCAGATGTGATATATAACCATAGAGTTACAAAGCCATAGACAGATTTGTCTTGCCTCATTTTACCACTAAAACCCCAGTTTTGTCACCTGTTTCTCTATCTCTTATTCGTAGTTCTTTGGGGCTAGAATAAAATAAATCATTAAAACAGTTCTTGTTGGAGGAAAAGAAATGCCTAAACTGACATAAATGGGTGTGCTGCTCAAAGACTATTGCTGTATACTGCTCTAAATACTCAAGGTGGTACTAATAACCTCAATCTTTATATAATCATAAATATACTTTGCATGCCATTACATTTCTTTTTTTTTTTTTTTTTTTTTTTTTGCTTTTTGCTGAGGCAATTGGGGTTAAGTGACTTGCCCAAGGTCACACAGCTAGGAAATGTTAAGTGTCTGAGACCAGATTTGAACTCAGGCCTACATGACTTCAGGGCTAGTGCTCTATCCACTGTGCCATCTAGCTGCCCCCATTACATTTCTTAAAATAAATCTTCTGCCACATTGATTTGAAAATAAAACATAAATGTATGATATGAGACAGGTGGAATTTCCAGTTGTTTAGATGTGTTGTGTGTAAAAATGATTTTGATAAGAGTCTGCTACTTGGAGTTTATTCAGTATCTTTAAATTCAATGGCTCCTTAGCATTATTAATAGTTATAACATTGTCTCTACAATGCAAGCAATGTTAGTATCCAAATTTAGCAGCACCATTGGTGTCAATACATGTGTTAAAATATCTCAGGCTCTATTTCCTCAAGCTCAAGTCATTGGTTTAGATGTCAAATTAGGATAAGGGCAGGGGGGAGGATAGAGGAGATGCTATTTTGGGTAATCATACTTGAAAAGACACTTGGAAACAGCTAGAGGAAAAAAAGGGAGGGGGGATACTTTGGGACAAATAAATCTTATGAGTTAATCATCAAGGGAAACGTATTCCGATTGATATGGATTTATATGCACTGTTTAGAATCTGTGAGGCCTTGGAGAAATTTAGGAAACTGTAATAAATTTTGTTTCAAAACAGTTACTATTATCTTAAGGAAGTACACAGGTTACTTTAGCATGTTTGCATTAGCCTTGGAGGATGGGGGAGAGAAGAACTACTTTGACCCGCCTGGAGAAAAGGTCCTTGCTGTCCCAATTTCACCCTCAAAGTATAATGAGGGAAAACAAACAACAAACAAAATAAAATGAAATATTGTCAGGTGAACAAAGTCAAGTCTAACAGTAAGCAATATGTGTTGGTTTGGTGTCCTGCTGACAGGACTAATTCTACAGAAGGAAATAGAAATGTGGAATGGAAAAAAATATATAAATATAATAAAGCTGAATTTTTTTTTACTAGAACAAATCAGATGGTTCAACAATGTCAATTGGATAAAGATCGCAATTTGCCACTTTGCTTGTCTGAAAGTAATTAGGCAGTGTAATGGATAGAACACTGAGCATGAAGTCAGGAAGATTGCAGTTCAAATAGTACCTCAGTCAATTCCTTCCCTTTCTTCATTTCCTTCTTTCTTTTTCTCTTTCTTCTTGCATGTTTGATGCAGTTATCTGTGAAATCAGGAATGGTCCATCATGAGTGATCCAAAAGTATCCAAATATTTTCAATAGAAATAAAATTAGAGTGTTTTGGTGCAAAGTAAGTATATTGACACTAATCTTAATCAACAGATAATTGTTTAAATCTAATTGCAGTAATAACCTCAACAGTGTCCTTTCAAAGATGAAAAAGGACTTAAGAACAGTTTATTCTTCCCCAAGAGATTCCATGAGTTTTTCAGAACCTGAGACAACATTGCAACAGTATTGCTTATAAAGTAGTATTTGGTATAGTCTCTTGATTAATTTTTCTAACAATAATAATACTCTTTGAAAAAGTGAGTCAATTTCTTTCTTCTATACTTTTTTTTTTACTATACTTCTGCCCTTACCTTCACCCATTTGCTTTCATTTCTGTGACACAAAAACTATTTTCCCTACCTGATTAGATGGATTTTGGAAAATATGCTGAATAAACCTATTTAGTTCATATCTGTATTTCAGAATGTTGCAGTTTTATTTTTCTTTTGGTATTTTTCTATTCTCATTCTCTGGATGCTTGGAAAGAAAATGTTGTGAATAAAAAGAACTATTTAGCATTTTAGTTCTTTCCAAACTGCAACATAAATGTGTGTATATTGTGTGTGTGAATATATATATATATATATATACCCCTTACTTTATCTCAGTTTACCCAATTATGAGCCAAGATTAAATATTTTCTAGAATTATAGTTGTCTTTCAACAACTGAATATAGTTGTAATTTAGTCACCCAGTCACATTCTTTTAGAGGAGCTTTTAGAGAGTTAATAGTTTTTAATAATGCATTAATGCACTAAAATGGTTCTATAAAATAAGAAGGATTTTTAAAGTGGCCTATGTATTCTCCATATATGTGTTCATGTATGTATAATCCATACATATGTTTCTCTCAAAAACATCAAGGCAATAATAAATATTAATTTTATAAAGTCTTGTTATAAGTATACTCTCTTTCCTTTAAATCAGGATCATTTTAGGATTTGTGGGACTTTTAACTGATCTGTAGAAAACATGGATAATCTAAGAAAATCATTCTCATTGTTTTATGGGCATAGGAAAATGTCCTTGAGAGTTTAAATTAAAAAAAAAAAACAAACAGGAGACTTTGAATCTCCTTAAATTGAAAATACAAAAATTACAGGGATAATTGTTGCCATGGTATTTTTGTTGTAAATTATCCGAGTGTATTTTTAACTTGATAGTTGTTGGCTGACTTTTTAAGGACCAGGGAAGTAGTAGGAGTCACTCAACCCCCTGGTATTGGGAGAAGAAAAGTCTTAAGCTAGGCTAGGGAATTCAGTTTACAATAATCATCCTTCTAACCTTTCTTGGCCTAACTCCATCACATGCCCTCCCTTCTGTTGGTGGTGATGTGACAACGTCCTGTGTATTTGCATCTGCATCATCATCACTATTCCAGCACTCTCAGAGCAAATGAAACTTCTATATACTCAGCATGTCTCTCGTACCCTCAACCAACCTGAGGCTACTCCAGATGCTAAAAACACTTGTAGGATTTTTGGAATGTGTAGAATGCGATCTTTTCTGGTATCACTTAAGTTTTATCTACTCTGTCCATTGGTAAGACTTGACCCAAAATTCATTATTCCAAGCTCTAGGTCCCCTAGAGAAGGGCTGTTTTATTATTTTTTTCTTCCTTATAGAGTGATAATGGAATTTCCAAACTGGCATTCTAATGTAAATTGTTAGATGACTTTTCTTGCATTTTCCATATGCAAATTCTGATGTGTGGGAGGACACAAGATCTTAGCCCTGGCATTCGCTCTGCATGATTTCCCTAGGGGGAAATTCAACATTATGGAGATCCACATTAAGATACCACCATAGACCTTTTTCACTGATTCAGTTTGTCTTTCCTACTCTGGATTACACCTCTACTGTCAGTATCAACTCTATCACTCTGAAGACGTGTCAAATCTTTGTTCGTACTTCATGCTTTCAAATTCCAAGGGAGTAATTATTAACAATTAGAGGAAGCAGTGAACCTCCTTTGCCCTTCCACATATAGTTCTCTGCTTTTTAAATAAGACATCCTGAGATATCATCTGATATCTAAGAGAGAAGGACACTGTACAGGTCCATTAAAGTCCTGAACATGGAACTGCTATGAGTACAAAAAACTGAAATTCTCCCTTTGAGTACCATTCCTGAATGTGCTCTGTATAGTGTCAAAAATATGCTCAATCAAAAATATGCCTGACTAGATTATAGGATCAAAGATTTAGAGCCAGTTAAGACCCTTCGTTTTACATATAATGTCCCTTTCACCTTACTACTCGTTCTTTGGGTGATATTTAGCAGCCAGGCTTCTTTCTTTCCATCATGGGAAAGGACAAAAGAAGACTATTGATATCCTACTTCCTTTCCTGATCCAGAAATATGTGCTTTAGCATCCCTCACTAGCATACTAAGGAAAATAACATAACTCGGGCATTCTTTTCCTGATATTGTACAAAAGATAGGACAAAGACACCATGAGAAATAATTTTTGAGTGGTAAATCCTACATTGTATGCATTAGGTTCAGCCTTTAAAGATTAACATTAAAGACAGGAAACTATTAGAAATGAGCACATCATAAGTTGGTTTTACAGTCCTAATAAAAATCTGAGGACAGTAAAAGTAAATAATGGTGTTTTCAAATATTTAGTCTTGATTTCTCTAGTTAGACACTTGGTTGATATTGTTTGCTTCAGTTCCATTATGACTGCTAAAGAAACTAAAGTCGACTTGTTAAACATAGTGAGGGGGCAATGGCAGAACACCAATACTGCAATGATGTTTTCGAGGCATTTATCCTGGCTCTCAGAGGGATTATGCATTGGCAGTAAAAATGAACCAAAGTGCTGTCATTACCAAGCCATTTTCCTTTAAAAGGTTTGGCCAGATTGAATTTTAGGATCATTCCAATTAACTGTGACAGTGAGCCTTAGTGGTATATTTATAATATGCTGGTATGTCCATTTAGCCACAATGCTATGCTGCAAAACACCCCTTCCCAATATGGTCATATCATCTTTCAACTTTAAGAAAAGTTCAAGAACAGAAAGTGACAAGCTTTCACACCAAATCAGACTTTGCATCTGCATTGTCCTTTTTCTATGGCTTCTGGTATTGACAGCCATTTCTGACAAGGGTGGAGCTGGCATTTTGACATATAAATTATGTCTTGTATTCTTTGGCAGACATTTTCTTGTTCCTGTGTCAAATTGGCATCAAGTCTAAAAGGTGAAAGGCTAAGTTATGAAAAGGTTTCCAATTCTAAATCTAGAATATGGTACATGTGTAGATGTTGCATATTATTCATTAAATTATCTGAATACCAAACACAGACAGAATGCATCTCCTATTTTACTTTTGACACATGGATTGAAAATTCAATTCCCTTCACAATCCTAAATACAGTACTAAGAGAAGCTAAATGAATTAGTATTTTATTTGGTGCCTATATAAATATTGTAAATACTACATAGGCACGATTTAATTAGCACACTTAAAAACAAAATGGAGCACAGGGTATCTGGTTTTTATAGTAAATGTATTTCTTTATGTTGTGTTTATTCACTAACTATCCTTTTATTTTTTTCAAATAATCATTGGTTTTATATATTTATATATATATATGTACATTTATATATTCTACTACAGTTTGTTTTCATAACACAAGGGATAGAGTAAAAAAGAGTTCAGACATTGAAATATCTAATATTTCACGTGTTTGTAATACTTTTGTGACATGAACAAAGTATTTCAGTTTTAATTCAGCTGAGTGTTTTGGCATCAGATGTCTTACAATGGCAATATTCTATCTTTTGTCCCTTATGACATCCTAAATATTCTAAACCAACAAAAACATTTGTCTATTTTGCTCCAAAGTAAGGAGGTTCATAAATAGGTATAGTTTTTTCACAATAGGATGATACTTGGTTATACAGTTTTATAGTGCAGCATGTCACTTTAAGAATTGCTATGATGTGGGCTTGAAGCCCTTTCTGGAATCACTCTCAAAATTGAAGTGGTTATATTTTTCTATCCAAGTTGGCCTCAATAAATTTGATCAGAAAAAGAGAGGAATTTATTCATGATTCTTCTCAAATTCTTAAGTAGTTGAAAGTGTGCTGATTCTTAAATTTCTGCTTAACCCTTCATGGTTAGCAGCTATGACCAATATAAATTAATATAGTTGTAGATCTCTTGAGAAAAGGGAGGAGAGGGTAGTCTATGCTTTTATGTACTATATCTGACTTCTCCAATCTATGTCAATTTTCTTCTTTAGAGTTTTTGAGGACTGAAAGAAAAGTTCAAGGAACAAGTATTTGAAGATTACTGCAGAAGATAGTTTCTTAGATTTCATGAAAAGATAAATATAAGAGTTTATATTTTTTGACATCTATTTCATAATGGGCAGATTCCAACCAATAATGAGGGGATTGAAAGAGTAAATGTTTCTTTTATTCCTTTTGTATTTATTGTCTAGATGACAATTAACACTTTATTGAACTTGGTTTTTCAATCTCTGAAATGTCCTTTTCTGTTTTCAGAGTTCCAACTTTTTTTTTTTTTTTTTTTTTTTGCTATCTGGACTAAATAGATAGAGAATTGCCCATGAATCCAGAAGGACCTGGGTTGAGTATTAGCTTACACATACTGGTGTATTGCTGTTCAGTTATTTTCAGTCATGTCTGAATCTTCATGACCTCATGTGGGGTTTTCTTAGCAAAGATATTGGAATGGTTTGCCATTTTTTTCTTCATCACATCACATTTACAAATGAAGAAACTGTGGCAAACAGGAGTAAGTGACTTATCATGATCATACTTGTAGTATCTGAGAATAGATTTGAACTTGAAAACGGGAGTCTTTCTGACTCCAGACCAGAGTCCCAGCACTCTTTATCTAAAAACTTTATCTAAATCTCTGTATTTAGCTGTATAATCCTGGACAAAATCACTTTATCTTTCAGGACAATCCTATGGGACTATAGATCTAGAAATTGTTTAGATTTGCATTGATAAGGAAAGTTCCATATATATTCTCAATCCAGTGAAATCACAGGTTCAACCCCTACTTGCATATCATTAGTTGCTACCAAATAATTTAGGAAGAAAAGATAAGGACCCTTCCCTACTGATGTTCTTAAAATCATTTTTTCCTCTTTTGCCCCTCTGAACTTTCCCAAGATATCTTGAGGTTTACTGGCTAGATTTCTTTCTTAAGGACTAGGCCTTAGACTAAAAGCAATCTGATTCTAATTGGCCACCAACAGGTTCTAGGTCAAGCCTCATTTGGTCATTATTTGGGTCCTGATTGACTCAGATTGAATGTAAATAACAATCATTTCTGTTTTGGCCAGAAATTCTCAGCATCTTCCCCTATCCCATTATTTATTTATTGAGATTTTGTTGTTGTTGTAGTTGACTAGGTGAAAGAAGAGATTTTCTTCCTCAATTGCTACCCAGCCTTAATCACTGAATGGATGTAACCTCAGTCAAACTGTGACCTGTTGAAGACTTAGCTTAAAAAGTCCAAGGTCTCCCATTCTCAGGTTCATCTCCAGTCATCTTGGTCTGTATCTTGCCACTGGACCCAGATGACTCCAGAGAAGTAAGTGAGGCAGGTGATTTTGCACAGCCCTATGTCACTTAAATCCAATTCACTTGCATGTGATGGCCCCTTCCTGATTTTATGATCTTCAAGAATGAAGGATAAACATTATCCTTTTGGATAGGATAGGAAGAATAAATAATAAGCTCCCTACTTCCCAAGATAAAGCTCCAGTTCATCTTTTTAATTCAGTTCATTTCAAGTTACTTTGTACTTACTATGCATAAGGGAAATTATATTAGATCCTGCAAATTATAGGATCCTTTAATCCAAACACCGTGCTCTTTTTGGTGCCTACAATAGATTTTAAGTTTTCATACCCTCCTGCCTTGGCTTAGTTACCTTTACTATTTAAGTTATTGTTGCATGCAAATAATACATTAGGAATAGGTTTTCTTCACCCACTCCTATCCTAACAATTTTCTAAGATCCAGCTCAAATCTTCCACCCTCCATGAAAAGCCCCATAGTGCTCCAAAATTCAAAATGATCTTTTATTCCTCTGAATTCATAAGCTCTCATCTATAGTACTGCATATTTAGCAGTTATGTACGCATTGCCTTGTCATAACTCTTACATTTTTGTCATTTTTATTGCATAGTCTCTCCCTTTCCCTCTTTTCTTTTTCCTTCTCTTTCCCTCTCTCCTTTTACTTTCCCTTCTCTCCTCTCCATCTTTCTTTTCTACTCCCCTCTCTTTCCACTTTCCTTCTCCCTTCTCTTCTTCCTCTCCTCTCTCCCTTCCTTCTTCTTTCTTCTTCTTCTCCTCCTTTTTTGTATCTTTCCTCCCCTTTCTTAAAGGTGCCCAAGCAGTTATCTACTGATATAAAGAAAAGCATTGACAAGAGTTTTTCTCTTTAACTCAGGACAGAAAAACCTCTATGACTCCTTCTCCGGGCTTTGCTGAGAATCCCAGCAGCTGTTGGAGTAACAGAATGCAAGGGAGGATTGTTTGGTGGTTAGAACATAGGGGAAAATTCAGGCATCAAGTGTCTTTAGTTCTATTCTTGGCTTTACCACTATCTTACTTATCTGGGGTAGTCCCGTTTACCTCCATTTCCTCATCTGGAACAATGATCACAAAGCATTAATGTTTTAGACAGTTTTCATGTGTAACAGGGTAACTTTGCTGTATTTAAGCTTTTGACCTCAGACAAAAAAAAAGCGCACTGCAATTAGAAGCTGAGCCAGTCCTGAGTGCTCATTGGAATGAGTTAAGTTTATATTATTTCTATCAATGAACTATATTGTCTTTTGTTGCTATGTATCATTCATAGTCTCCTGAGGGAGGGGTTGAAACAGTGCTGTTCTGAGTGTGTGGTTAATGAGGTTTCTGTAGGTGGGCCATAGGTTAGTTTCTGCTGGCATTAATTCTTATAATATGCCATTGCTACCCTTTTGATCTTTCTGGCATGAATTGTATTTTATTTAGGATTGCCAGATATGGCCTCTTTGTCATCTGAGAAAGAACAGGGCTAGGCTTTCCATTACTTTTGGCAGAGCTAGGTTCTAGTGGTAGAGGGAAATGAATGTGACTAGGTGATCTTTGAAGATTTTTACTCCCACCCATGAGGTCTGTAGATGTTCAAAACAACAAAGACCACTGAAGAGAGAAAGCCAGAAAGGCTTTGTTTTTTGTCTCTGAACTGCCTTGCATTCTGCTTGAATTGTTCTCATTTTACTTCCCCAAATAAGTTGAAGGCTTTTCTTTTCAATCTAGAGGAATTTAACCACATGGCTCCTATTAAGCCATTATTCTATGCAGAAAAATTTCTTGTGTGGGCACAACCACCTTATTCTAAATAGCAATTCATCTTGGTTTAAAGACTGTGAGAATTTAGATAAAGCTTCTCTAACTGTGCTCTCCAGTCGAGCAATAAATGTTTCAAATGAAATGTTGTGTCAAAGGATGCTAGAAATTGGAAGGTACCTTAGAAATCCTCCAACCCAACTTCCTTATAACTAAGAATTCAAGTAAGGGCCCAGTGTACTTTGGTCAAGGTCACAAGCTAGTTTGCTTTATAACTTTTATTTCCAGCCCTATTATGCTTTTCTCACTAAATCTAGTCAAACTGGCATTCTTCTTGTTCTTGTGTATGAACCCATCTTTCATTGTCCCTTCTTTATCTTCTCCATGAAGTCCTTCCTGGTTTCTTCAGTTGCTAATGTCTCCCAACCCAAATTGCTGTTTATAATTAGACATTTTGCAAGGACTTGACCTTGGAGATCCAGTGGCTAGAAGTTGAGCTCCTCTTCTACATAAAGGAGAGAAAAACAAAATGAGACTGTGAATGCTAGAGAGGAAATGGAAGCTCACTGAGGAGAGGCCATAATAAGCCCATGTTACAATAGTAGAAAGAATCCCACTAATGTGTAAGGAGGTTGAGAACAGAGATGATGGTCCCTATTCTTGTCCTCTTTCTTTTCTGTCCCTTCTTTCCCAAAGAAGAAAAAAAATTTCCTCTTGCTTTTATTCTTATTTTTTAAGAATTTTCTTAATTTCTGTACATGGTAAACAATTTCTTTCTTTTAAAACATATTTTTTCAATTAATCAAGCAGTTATTTTTTTTTTCTTCCAATTTTCCCCAACTGAACAACTGAGCAAAACATTAACAACAAACAGACCTCATATACTGTCCAATAAGGCAAATTCCTATATTGGCCATGTCTAAAAATGTACATTTTATTCTACATTTTAGAAGGAGATGTATTCATTCTTCTGGGCTATTATGATTTATAATCATACTGATCAGAATTCTGGTCAGTTAAAGTTGATTTTCTTTATAATGTTACTTTCATTGTATATATTTTCTTGCCTGTGCTCAATAAACCAAGCATCAATTCATAGAAGTTTTCATAGTTTTCTCTGAACCTGTCCATTTTGTTATTTCTTATGGCACAATAATATTCCATGACATCCATATACCATGATATTTATATACTCATGAGGCCTTTCCCCCTTTCTTTGATATCTTTGCTGTAGTGGTACTACTGAGTAAAAGTATTTTTTAAGCATGATTCCAAATTGCTTTTCAGAATGGTTGGATCAGTTTACAGATTCAACAGTATATTAGTATGCCATTCCCCAAGCCCTGCAATATTTCTGATTTTCATTTTTTTATGCATGCATATGCAAAAGAAACAGATTTCTCAAAGATACTATTCTGTGTGTATATGTGTGCTCCTGGAGAGAGGTATTAAAAAGGACAAGACTGTGCTTGTGTTGGGACATAAAAAGAGGGAAAGAATCTCATTCTAAATTCCTGGTGTATCGTTAGCTAGGGGATTTTGAAATGAAATAGATATTTTTTTTAAACGAAACAGTTTTTTTTTTTGAAAGCATTTAATTATATTCTATGAAAGTAGAGAAGACTAGGTGAATCTGTACCTATATAAATATTCCATTAGCTAAATAGGGGTAATCTAATAGGACAAGGTAATAATAAAAATAGTCTGAGGATCAAAAGAAATAATGAATATATTTTGCATGTTTAAAGTGTTAAATATGACATAGTGGTGCTCAAATGCCATTTAAATATTATTATTATAATGCAAGATGTCCCAAAGATGTCTCAAGACTATTTTAAGCTAGTAGCGCTTTCTCTCTAAATCATTCCACTAGAGACTTCTCTAACTTGATATTTATCTGTTGATTATGATGCATTTATCCACATCAGAATCCACCCAACCATTCTATTATCTAGACTATATCTTGTCATCCTATTCATGGCATTTATTGAAAGATGTCAAATAATTTGTTTAAATCCATGTTATTTTGTGTAGCATCTCTTCCTCCACTTACCATTCAGGTTACACTGACCACAAAGGAAGTGAAGATAAAATAATTAGCATGATTTATTTTGGAAGTTGTGTGCTGGTTCAGAATGTTCCCTTTTTAAGGCCTCAAATTCCTTCAACAATGAATTTCCAGAGGGTTTTTTTTCCCAGCCCATCATCCTGTAGTTTGAACACCCTTTCTCCTTTTGCACAGATATTAAAAACTAAAAACAACCCCCCAAAGAAGAAAAATACCCAACCAAAACAATACAAAAAAAACCCCAAACTAAAACTTAGATGCAACTTTTTTGCATCCAAGTACATTAATTTTGAAAAGATTTTCATATATTTATTTTACACCCCCCCCAATAGAATACAAGCTCCTTGAGGGCAGTGATTATTTTTTCCCTTGTATCTTCAGAATCTCTCTACAATGTTTGACACATAACAGACACTTAATAAATACTTGTTGATTGCTTATTTGCTTGATTGCTTGCTTAATGAATACTTCAGTTAAATTGCCAAAGAAACCTGTTATTAGCTGAGGAGTTACCCCCGTCTCTAAACCTTTCACAATAGGACTTCACTGAAACCATGAAACCATCACTAGAATGCAAAAGAGTATTCTCTCTGCCGTCTCAGATCTCTCTGCATTGACACCATCTGCCTTCAAAACGGCAGCTGTCTGGGTTATACAAGATTTGGTAAGGATACTTCTGCTGGCAACCACAGATGATTTACAAACTTGCTTATTTGCTAACTTGCTTGTCTTTCTTCTGACTAGGCAAACCATTGATTTCACCAGTGACTAATAATCACTGCACAATGATCTTCAGTCACTCCCAATCTGTGTTGTTCTTGAGATGCTATCTGGTGGGGGCAGCCTCTAAAAGCCAGTTGCCAAATTCACTGGAAGCAACTTCATTTTCATTCATATTCAGGAGGATTAGTATTCTGTAAGTTTGCTTGTCTCCTATGAGGACAGGAACTCCTATCTTTTCCTTGCTCTTATCAGCTGACTTTTTAAACTCCTACTAGCATGATTCTAATTTTCACAATTTCAAGCCTTCAGTAAGAGGCAAAGACATTACAATTAACCTAAAATTATCCACTTCTCAACAGTAGACAGACTTGCATTTATGAAGTGCTAAAACATTGCTATTGTTATTGTTATTTTAATCATTGCTTGCAAACTAAAATCCTTTACATGTTTTTAAAAGCTTTCAACACTTTTTGTCTTCAAAATATAATAAGCATATTGTTTGCCTGAAATGTCCTTTCAAGGAGAGCTGAAGCTAATTTCTGAAAATCTGATTCCTAAAATCTATCTAACCTTCAGGCTTGAAGCTCTGTTCAAACAAAGCACTTCATGTATATTTGGGAGGTGGGGGTGGGGAATAGGAGGTATCTACCCGGTCATTTGTCCTTTTGTTTTTAAACCTTATTTCAGATTGCATTGCTCTCCCCATATTTAAAAGTAATTGCATGTTTGGCACACTTTGCATAAATCATGCTCTCTATATTAAAACTGAGTGCATTGTTTTTGTTGCAGTGGTGAAAAGTCTTTGCAGACACACCCTGAAAGTATTTTAGCTATGTTGCCCAGGAGTCTTTGCATCATGCCCACAAGATGTTGGGTGGAAGGAAGGGAATGATTATGCTCTCAGTGTATGTTCATATTCTTAAATATTGTTATACTTCTAAATATAGTTCAGGACATTTGTCCTAAATTATGAAGCACTTATCCCAGCACTTAGAAGGACAAAGCCTGTCAGTTGACAAGGAAATCTATTTGATAATAAGCAATTTCTTTCTCCTACCTCAGCAAATGTACTTTAAAGATAAGTAATCATAAACTGATAGTATAACTTTACTTTGAAATAAAAATGTTCATCTGATTCCCAGTTGACATAGTTTGTCTCTTGGAGATTTTCTTAAATTCTAGTTCTTTTAATGAATAACATAGTAAAAAGTATAATGAAAACAAGTCTAGAAACAAATGAGGAGTTTTTGAAGTGCAATGTTCTTTTGTGGATTCCCAGATGAAAAATTCAATCTTGAGAAATTCAGTAATCTATCCTGCTGACCCTATTTAAATAATTATTCAAAGGTTATTGAATTGCATCATCCCAGTGGCTATTTTTGCTTTGGGGCAGAAAACTACAAGGCTAAATTGATTTTTTAAAATGTATTTTTATATACTGTCAATGTGTATAAAAATGAGAGGAAAGGCAGTGAAATGATTCATTTTAAATGACATACTGATCCATTTCCCCCCTCTGATTCAGCTACAAAACTCCTATTGACATTAGAGAGAGTTAAGTACATACATCAAGAGGAGAATTCCAATTGCAAGCTCTTGGTTTATGCCTTTAGAGAGAATGCATAGATTTTCATTAATTCCTTGCAGCTGAGTTTCCCTTTTGCTATTCTGCTTTCTAGGCAGGATGCTCTGTTTCATTCTCTTTATTAGCCTCTGAGGACTATATCCTGCCCTCAATATGCATGTGCAACTTCCATTACTGTCAATAGGAGTAGAGCAAGACGATTGAAAGATATTGGCCCTTATTCGTCAAATGGCAAGGCTAGCAATACCTCAAAAGAATTTTTAATTGTAAAATTTAAGAAAACATAAATGTGTTTGTGTGGTTGGTTTCTTTTTTTTGTCTTGACCCACAAGGCCCCTTTGTATTGTTCCTTCATAAGGACACTAAACTGTGTTGTTTTAAACAAATTAATTTCACAATCAGTTGAGTATGAAATTATTCAAATACTCTTAAATATTTCAGAACAGAGTCTGTGATTTTTGCTGAAATAAAATCTTTGGCACTGCAGTCATGAGGACTTAAAGAATATTACAAAGGTTATTATCAGATGTGAGCATCTCATTTTGAGTAATAATGGTGGTGATAAAGAAAATGATAACTGATTGATGTTGAAATGAAAATGAATAGCTGAATGACAGTGGTCCTCATATCACCTTGTAAATCAGTGGCTGGGCACTGAGGAGAAGGCTTAGTCATGACTTCCTGCAGTAATTCCAACCTCTTCTCTCAAAGTTAGAATCAGTGAACAGAAAAGATATGCTGTGCCCCAGTGGGAAAACTGTATTTGATAGAGGGTCTCTTTTATGAATTCTATTGTATTTACTTATTGGTGGCAGGAAGGATATTTGGATCATTTTTTTTAATGGGATAGAGGATATAGATAAGGATAAAAAAGAGGGATCTGCGTTTCCTAAGTCCCAAATACATAAAAGCATTATTTGTATTTGAAAGTGAAATTCTGCCATCTTGCTATGTAAGTTATTAATTGGACCTAAATGAGATTTGCTTGACATCATTGTGTTATAGTGAAATAGGGCATCTAACTTGAATTCAGGAAGATCTAAGTTTAAACCCTGATGGAGATAGGTATTAATAATATAATGCTAGTTGAGACACAACTACTCTTCCTCAATTTATTGATCTATAAGAAAAGGGGGTGGTGGTGGTACTGTTTGTCTCTAAGGTCCCTTATGGGTCTAAATTTCTGATCCTCTGATCTTTTGATATCATATCTGGTTCATCAAATTTCTGAATATATCTTCTATACTTGTAAAAATATCAGAGCAAGTTGAAAGATGTTATTTTTTAATTTGACTTTTACATCTTATCAGACATATCCATGTAAATAGAAAATAGCTTTTGGAGAGACAAGTTTGATTTCTTTTTTTATTTATTCTCATTGCAAGAGAATCTTAATTCTTCACTTATAAGAATATTAATGAAATTCTCATGTCCCAGAAAATTTCATGTTCTTCTAATACAGGAAAGTGTCTCTGAAGTCAGTGGGAGATTTGCACTAGGGTGTATAGGGATGTGGAGTTGGTGGAAATCAAGTTGAAATTTGTTAGAGGGTACCATTTCCTGTGCCTGTCTTTTCATTGAAAAACTAAAAAGAGTAAAAGAAACTATAATGCTTTATAGTCAATTCCTTCATTTTGTAACAATGGGGATAATAATATTGGTAATGCCTATCTCAAGAGAATGTTTTGGGGATCAAATAATACAATCCATTTAAGTATTGTATAAATAATGATAATACACTTTTGTCAAATTATAAAAAGAAGTAATTTTATTCACTTGTGCAATAGTCCAAAGAACATTGATTGTAAAAGAATAAAAGAAGTATTTCAATCTGTCCCTGGGTGATTTTTTTTCTGAATTCCATTGAAAAATACAGGAGAAAGATGAGATTATATATTAGTAATGATAACTCTTACAATAATTCCTCTAGGTTTCAGCTTGGTCAGAACTCAATGGAACAAGCTTTCTAAGCAGGGAATTAAGTTTTAAAGCAAATAAGCATTTGTAAGGAGGAAAGTCCACTAAAATGTGGATAAGAGGAAACTGGATTGATACCTGTTTAGTATGTTAGGTCAGACTATGTTTTAATGCCATTGTGTTTCAGCTATAATCTATAATGTAGTATATCTGCATCTACTCTAGAAATAACAGCAAGGCTCTTCTGTACTTACCTATAGACAGTGAGGACAGAGGTTTGCTGGCAAAGTCTAGAATAACCCTGTGTGAGTGAATGCACAACATTAGGAAAGATTATTGGGATTTGAGTTTTCATTTTGTATTAAATTCATTGTGATATTTTCTAACGTAAATATGAATGTGATCGTTTCCATAGAAACTTATACATTTTGATATCTACAAACATTCATCCAAGATGACTATTTTGTTTGTTTGAATTTGGCTACTCAGAAATGACTTACATTTTCTTTTTCCTTTCTTTTTCTAGATATTTAGACATCTCTTCCTTTCCCTTTCCCTCTCCAGGTATTTATGACTGGAATTCGATTTGGACTTTAAGGCTGACATTCTACACAAGGTTTTGATTAGAATCTGTAGAATGTCAAGGTGCCAGGCACATTCAGCTAAATAACAGGTGGGCGTCTGCTGAACAGAGTGCCTGATGTTCTCAGCAGTAGTGAATTTAGGCTGGAATTAATGAGCCAGGGAAGGGTCAATGTTGAAAGACTTTTTTGTGGATTTTTCTCACTTTTGCTATAAATAATTACTTCCCTTCACCTTTATCTGAGATCATGATTTCTCAGAATTTCATATATTTATTTCTATGTTTATAATATTTTACTCCTGTGGGAAAACATTCAGATTTTTCTTAAGACAACCTGTTTCCCAAGCCCAAGGAAATGTTTAGTTTAAATGATGTATCTTAATCTGTGTAATATTTATGAATAAAAAACATTTATTTTGAACTAATATGAGTCATAGGAGCTTTCTGCTTCCACCAATTAGAACATGTTTTTGATAGAAGCACACATTGCTAAAGTGAAAGATGGCTTGAGGATTGAAATTCAAATCACATAAATTGTCAAATTCCATATAAATGCAAGATTATTATTATTCCTGCAATGAGATTTTTAATAATAACTTCAAAGAGCATTCTTCACAATCATCCTGTAACAATTAGTATAATTATTATTATTCCTGTTTTCAAGGATTTGCTGTTGTCAGCTCTTATTGACTGAGGAATCAGTTGTTAAATTTTCAGTGTGAACATTTATATTTTGGAAATCAGCAAATGATACAAATCTGGGCTTGATCCATTCTTTTGTTCATTGTTTAGACTTTAGAAAATGATGAAGAAAATTCTAATAAAGTAGATTAAACTTATAAGTGTGATATAATGAAGTTTTAGAGAGCCAGTTGTTAAACATTTACCAACACACCCTTGCTCATTTTTATGATGAAGAAACTGAGATAAGTTTAATTAACTTGCTCCCTTGGTTGTCTAATTAAGTGGTAGAACTGGTAATCCACATTTAGCCTTGACCCTTCTGGTCATTTCACTCACTTTACTGAGCATGATATACTTAAAAGAGAGAACACTGAATTTAGAGTCAGAGGACCTCAGTTTAATTTGTAAACGGGTATTAGTTACCAGCAGTATAATCTTGAGTAAATTAATTTGCTCATTTTATAAATGTTTAATGAGCATGCACTATGTGCCAGGAACTGTGCCAAGTGCTAAGGATACAAAAAAAGACAAAAGATGTTACTTCCCCTCAAGTAGATTTACCTTTCAGTTCCTGCATTTACTGATCTATAAAAATGAAAAAAGTTTTGATTCCATGATTTCAAAGTTTCCTGGCCCTCCCTGCCAAGTCTATGGGGAGCATCTTGGTAGTAGAGTGAAAGAAACCTAAAGCCAGGAAGGAAGACCTGAATTAAAATCTGACTCCAGATACTTACTGGATGTATAGTGCTGGGCATGTCTCTTAATCCTGTTTGCCTCAGTTTCATCATCTGTAAAATGAGCTGGAGAAGGAAATGGCAAACAAGTCCAATATTTTTTGCTAAAAAAACTCTGAATCATGTCACAAAAAGTTGACCATGATAGAAAGGACTGAACAACAAATCTATTATCAAATGATTTTAAGTCCAATATTCTTTTTTATATGCGTTACTTTGGATGAACAGGTGTTCTAGCTTTTTAAAATGAAGCTCTCAATGTTATTTAAAACTTGGAAGCTATGATCTTGTTTCAACTATTTTCAAGTACTGCCACCTAGTGCAACAGGAAGATATTAAAGTGTGGGGACTAGATTTGGGTACAAAATTGAAATTTGAAAATGAATGTCAGAACAATTTATAATACATGTAAATGTAACCGAAGTCATAGAATTCTACACTGGGTATTTCTAGCTGAAAGATGTCAGGTGTTATCCATGGCTTCTAACAGTTGCCATTAGGCAAGAATAGATTACACACTAAGTGACCAGAGAAAGGAAAGCAGTAAACTCCTTTTAGAAAAATGGGACTTTCTTTAACTTTTCCCTGGCTGCATAGCTTTCCCCTTTTTGCTTCATGGTCATTCATATTCATAAGTAACTTTATTGTGTTAATATTAGAAATTTGTTCAAAAATGAATTTTTTTCCATTTCATCCAAAAAAGGCAGTTTTTCTGTATAAAATGGAGAAATGATACAGCCATATGCACAAACACACTTATGTCCTCAGCACTTGACAAATATCCGGTGTTTTTTTTTCCCCTCCCAAATGTACAAAAACAGAAAAGCTTTTGTGAAAAATAGCCATTATCATGGACTTTTCATATATTTCTCATTCTTTCTTCTCTTTTTTCCTTTCCTTTCCTTTTTTCTTCCTTTTTTTTTGGTTTTTCTTCTTTGTTTCCTCCCTTCCTTTCTCTTTTTGTCTCTTCTTTCTTCCTTCCCCTTTTTTTTTAAAACCAGAGGTAGGAGAAAGAAACAAGATTGTCCATTTTGTTTGCTATCTAGAAAGAACCTTTTCAAAATTCAAATAAATGAAGGGTTAATGATGTTGTATTTTTTTTTCCATAAATCTGCATTCAGATTTCCTCTCCCTATCTTCCATATAGACTTTAACAGATATGATTATCTTTTTTCTGTCAGTTCTGTTCCTTACCAGAAAAAAGGCAATTATTCTCTGAGTTACATATAAGAAATGTGTACACATAAAAATGGATGGCAGGATAAGAAAGATAATTTGATAAATAGTGATTCTTGGGGCAGCTAGATGGTGCAGTGGTTAGAGCACCAGCCCTGAAGTCAGGAAGACCTGAGTTCAAATGTGGTCTCAGACACTTAATACTTCCTAGCTGTGTGACCCTGGGCAAGTCACTTAATTCCAATTGCCTCAGTAAAAGAACAAACAAACAAATAAATAAATAAATATTGATTCTCAGGTCTATCTTCTCCATTTGGTCATAGGTTCTGGAGCAAGAAATTTTGGCTATAGTTAACATAGCCTCTTAGGGGTTATTGCTTTGTTTGCTCTTAAACAGCATTAATGTGGATACTCTGAATCACAGAATTTAAGAGTTGTTAGGGATCTCAGTGGCTATATTTTATTGTTGGATCATTTCAGTCATTTTTGAGCTTTGTGACCTCATTTGGGGTTTTCTTCACAAAGGTCCTAGAGTGGTTTGACATTTTCTTCTCTAGCTAATTTTACAGATGAGGAAAATGAGACAAATAGGGTTAAGTGACTTGTCCAGGGCCACACAGCTAATAAGTGTCTGAAACCAGATTTGAACTCAGGAAGATGAGTCATTGGATTCCAGACTCAGAACTTAATTCAGTGCATTACCTAGCTGCCCACGGTGGCCATCTAGTCTACCCTATACATGAAAATAATGCCTTCTCTAGCCAACCTAACTAGGAAACTTCCAGACTCTGCTTGAAAATCTTTTTTTTTTTTTTTTTTTTTTTT
>JAJPUD010002846.1:157758-177275 GCA_023553655.1 Myrmecobius fasciatus
AAAAAAAAAACAAAACCCATAGCCTCTTGAGATAGTCTATTCCACTTTTGATGAGCTCTAATCAGTAGAAAATATTTTCCTGACATTTTGCATAAATTGATCCCTTTATTAACATTCACCCATTGTCCAACTTCTTTAATCCCCTAAGGCACAAACTTAAGATTCTTCACTATTCTGGTTGCTTTTTTGGACCCTTCAGTTTTTCCATATTCTTAAACTGTGGCAATACACAATGTGCACATATGTATGTATATGTATATATAAATTTTAGAAGGTTATCTATTAAAAACATTTATTATGATACATATACACACGTGTGTGTGTGTGTGTGTGTGTGTGTGTGTGTATCTGTGTATTCTTATTTGGGGAATTTTTAGGAATATTTTCCTAAAAGTTTCATGTGGTTTTTAATGTCTCATCTTAAGTAATGGCTGCTTTACTAATGATGCAAATATTGTCATTGACTGTATTTGAGTTTTGTATAAGTCTAATTAATAGATATGTGGGGTGGTAAGGTAGGGAAGAGTGTCCTCTATATTTATTTCCATTATTTTTCCATTCTGGTGTTCTACTTCTCAACCTCTAGGATTTTAATTCATTCTGTTTTCTCTTACACCTAATAGAATAAATAAGCACCAAAGAAACTGGCATCTTTCTGAATAAATGAAATCACAGATAGAAAAAGGATTCAGAAAAGCAACATGCAGAAAAGTTAGTAGAAGGTAAACATATTAAGATGTTGGAAATGGAGTCACTTTTTAAGTAAACTTTTGCTTTTAATACTCCTTTAATTATAGCTATTATATTAACATTAGGGCCTTAAAAGGTTTTTTAATTCCTAATGTCTACCATAGGTTTTTCTTTTTCTTTCTTTATTTAGTTAAATTTTATACATTATCTTTAGGTTCTATAAGAAGCATGATTACATGGGGGTTGGGAAGGGAATACACTTATTTCACTAAATAAAAAAATTAACTGAAGATTCAATCTCATTGAAAATTGTTGCTTCTGGTGAGTTATAGTCACTAACATTGTTGATCAATAGGGATAATCCATCTAGCCCTCAGATACTGATTGCTTCAAGCTCACAAACAAAATTTAGATGTATTTCAAGGATGAACTTTAAGAAAGAGAACTCTTTCATTCTTGAATCTCTAGGTGTTCCCTAGATTGGATTGACATTCTATTTATCCTGGGGATGATTGCCCAGAGCATGTCCCAGGATACACATAGCTTGAATTCATGGTCACGGCTTTTAGTTATTTTCTTAGTTATAGTAGAAAGAGGACAATCTGAAGTTCCCTGGAGATTATGGACAGTTGACAGAGAAAAGTGCTGCATGCTAATTGGAACACCCCAGAGAGAGAGAAAGAAGGGAGCCCATAGGGAGCCAGGGGAGAAAAGGAAAAATGACTCTTTATTCAAGCTAATCAAAACCTGACAGTGACTATATGGATGTTTCAGTAGTAGTGATTTGAATTAGTTCTTTGCTATTGATTGGGTCTTGTAGAGTGAAGGACTGTCATTATCTATGCATTATGATTTATTTATTTATTTATCCTCAGGGAATATGGTCATTTATTTCTCAAGGAATATCATAGCAAAAGAACCATGGTCACTGTTAGAAATTGGTTATCAGAACTAATGAGGCCCCATCAAGCGAGACAATAAAACTGCTTTGTTGTCTTAACCTCTTTATTGAAACAATGCTATAGTTATAAGTATGGCTATAATTCATTTTCTATTTATCACACCAGTTAAAAAAATGGGATGATGAATATTTGAAGAACATTTGAAGATGCTTTTTTGAATGGGGGGAATATGAAAGTACAAAATTTTAAGGCTTTGGAAGGACTTAAGCAAGGTCGTAAGCACCTTGAGCTATATCTATTTTTTAAAAAAGTTAATCATTGGTAGGGTGAAATTATTGAAAACAAAATGGAAATTTGTAAGTCTATATAAGATTTCAGAATGGGTTGAAAGTCCTCCCTACAAGCTATTTCTTATATATTAACTTTATTATTTGTATTAACTTTATGATTTTCAAGGTAATCATCATTATTTGGAGGAGGTACTTACTGCATGCAGTAAAGATTCTTATAGAATATACCATTCTTCTTTCTTCCCTCGCAGCTTTGCAGGATATAACAATATGCCCTCCAGAGCTGCAGAAGGGAGAAATTCCTCTTTCGGCACCTCTCCCAGATTCTCTGTTCAAACTGGGCTTCTGCCTGGTTTAAGCAGAGAATTACTTACTATGCAGTAGCTGGTGGCTTCTGCAGCTGCCAGCTAACACAGGCTCTGAAAGCAGCTTTATGAACCTTGTCAGAGTTGATGTGTTTGGTCCGCAGCTGCATATCCCAGGGAATACTAGAGTATAGGAACTATTATTGGCCCCACCCTAGTTACACCCTTGACATAGGGCTCTGCTGATGTTTGTACTCGTGCTTAACACTGCTGTACTGTGTCCTTGCCCTGGGAACAAACAAGGTAAGGGAAGGCTTGCTTTTTTTCTTTTTTTCTTTCAAGCCTGTGAAGAACTTCCCCCTTCAGGTTTGTGTGAGCTCAGGCTCCTTCTGACCTTTGGGTTAGGGAGGTGGATTTGTTCTCCAAACTGCTTTCCATTCATCATAATGCTATCTTCTCCCTCAGGTTTTTTCTAGGGAGGATTGTAATCTCTTTGGGCAGGATCTATATTAATACTTTGTTCTTCCAGCCTGTCTTAGACAATGAATGCTCAGTGAACTGTTAACTAGAAATAACTAGAAATAGAAATACTAAACTGTTCCTAAGCATTTTATAGTAGGAATATAGGCCACAGCTTCCCCACTCCTATCCCCCTTTACAAAAAAAACAAAACAAAACAAAAAGTTTTGAAATTATTAGGCAAGTGAATGTGCTTTGAATTACAAAACAAGTTGAAAGCATGCTGGTATATGATGAGTGTTGCAAAGTGGAGCAATTAGTTAGGGTGAAATACATTCCTCCAGTATTTGGGACTCTTGCTTTGGGAAAATAATTTGTTTAAAGAGCTGCTGAATGATATGATTGATTCTTCACAGGCCCTAAACCAGGATGGCTTCACTTTGATATTTGGAAGGCTCTTTGATTGGATATTCCATCTCCTTTGTCCAAACTCCAGTTGCCATACAAAATCATAAGATCAGAATTGGAATGGACCTCAAAGATCATCTACTCTAGCTTCTTCTATTTTATTCTCATTTAGGCATGTCCAGGTTATATAGATAGAGAAAGAGGGAGAGCTGGGATTCAAACCCTATACCAGGAAATGCATTATATTTTTCACTGCCTCCCATTGGTTCTCTGAATCTAGCACAGAGGGCCTCCACGAGAGACTAGAGATTTTCCATTCATTCTTTTACTGTTTTGGGAGTGATTATAGATTATTTGTATTGTCTGTCTACTTGATTTTATTTTTGCTATAGAACTTTGGTGATTGTAGAAACATAGCTGGAAAGGAACTTTGAAGATGATTTTATTTAATATCATGCTTTCATTTATACAAATGACTTGCCCATCAAGGTCAAATAATTATGTGTACTTCTCATCTCGTGTGCTACTTTTTTTTTTTTTTTTTTTGCTGAGGCAATTAGGGTTAAGTGACTTGCCCAGGGTCACACAGCTAGGGTATGTTAAGTGTCTGAGGCCAGATTTGAATTCAGATCCTTCTGACTTCAGGACTGGTACTCTCTATCCATTGCACCACCTAGCTGCCCCATTATGCTCCTTATATGCTATTTTCCATCTTCTGTCATGCCCTGAAAAACTGTAAAACCTTCTCACTGAAATCTACATTAAATGTAAAAGGGAGTAAATATAACTATCTATACATGAAGACCATGTTGATAAAAAAAATACAAACTGCACAGATAATTATCCAGATATCAAGTTAGTCTCTGTATGTATCCTATACACATATATGTACATATAAATGCATGTATGTAGGTTGGAGCACTATAGAAAGTGAGAATAAGGAAGGCCCTGATTTCATCTACATAATTTTTGGAAAATTGTGTAGTGTGTTTTGATATCACAAACTGCTTACTGTGAGAAAAAATACCATTTTGGAAAAAAAATAATTTTTCATATAAGTGCCAGAAGTCCGTCTCTACTGAAGAAGGAAATGTTCTATTTTATTTCCATGGAGCATAAGTTGAGGTTGGAGAGGGGTGGTATTGATTCAAGTTTAATACTATATCTTTTCTGTTGCTACAACCAAAGTCATCAAATTCTTCAATTAATTTTTGTGAGTTTCAGTGACCAAGAGAATTGTCTGGGAACTTTCAGGGACATCTGTTACAATGCTAGCTAGGTCAAAGTGGTCCTATCTGAAAATGGTTAAGTCTCAACTGGCAGACTCCATTTTACTGCCTTTAAAATGGTTATTCAAAGATAGTTGCTCAAATGTTTGCCCAATATCTGACCTATTACATAACTTTATAATCAACTGGCATCAAGAGAAGTCTGGATTTTTGAAACTGAGCCATGTGATTGTGGTAAGAAGCAGATGAATAATAAGATCTCAGACCTACGCAGATTAGTGTTTTTGCTCAGAGGATAAATATGAACTCCATTTTCCTACTTTCCTGAGTTTATTTAGAGAAGAAGCACAGAAACATTTCAGAAAACTAAGTTTTAGTTATTATGTGTCCATGATAAGATGGAGGTAAAATTGAATCAATATAATGTCCTGATTTTTATAGCTTAATCCTATTTTTGAAATTACAGGACTGTGAAAGCCTATTCAACACATAAACCTAGTAGTTTAGGAGAATTTCTACCTTTATCTGCATTTTTAATATTCTTTGTACTTCTTTAATAATACTCAAGATAAACTCATAAGTTTATATTCATATTATTCTTTGCAAATTAATTCTCTTTGCTTCTTGTCTCCTACTTGGTCTGAGTTACCATCTGACTTTTCATGTTTATCCTGGACCTGTGATATCATTACTGTAGAAAATTCCTGTTGTAAGGTTTCCTGACACCAGATGCCCATTAGTGAGCCAGGTATTCTTTTTAATCAAATTTAACAGATGAGGAAGCTCAGCCAAAGGTTAAGGGACTTGTCCAGGTTCACCACTGCCAGCATGTGTCCAAGGTGGCACTTGAATCCAGGTCTTTCTGATTCCAAAATTGATTCAGTATTCGCTTCACACTCATGCCTCTGTATCACTCATGCTGATTTTATCACCAAATCAGGAAGTTCACTGTTTGACTTTGGTTTCAAAATGATATTGAAAAAAAGCCTTAGGTCACATTCCCTCTGTATGTCAGGAAATGGGCACATGCAGATTTTTGGGCAGGAAACTTGCTTTGTCATCCAATTTCTGGCTGACTGGAAAAAAAAAAAGTAGAACTTATCTTGGTCACTCTAATTGGCACTTAGAGCAGACACTGATGGGCAGGCATTTCCAAAAATGGCTATTGCAAAGATACTGCAGCTGTCAGAGGTTTTTCCTGATTAGTTTTGTTTGCTCGCTGGAGCATGGCTTTGCCAACTTTTAGCTTGACCTTACCATACACTAACCAGGAAGATTTTGCCTGTAAATCTCACTTTTTTCTGCACCCTCTGTTTCATCAAATGAAAGCACATTAGCAATGGTTTTTTGCAGATAAATTTCTTTCTGTTACTAAAACCCCACCATACCCCACATTAGATCCCTATGTCAAAGCATGGAACTCTTGTAAAGGCTTGTCTTGTTTCAGTGTTGCAACACAACAGACAGATGAACATGGCAAAAGAACCAACTTAAAACTTTAAGTGGGAAACTAGACACAGAATAAGAAAGCTTCCATTTCAAAGATCTGGGTGATCAAAAATTTTCAAACATTTCTTTCTAGCCTGAACTTCATCTGAATAAACACAGCCCAAGAAGGTTATTTTTGTCTTGTCCAAGGGTTTTTAGCATTGCCATAAGGTTGGCTGATCTGGCATTGTAATGGAGTAGGGGAGATGTTTGAGGGATATGGCCTCATCTTACCTTTCGTTCTTGTCTGCTGTGCTACAGTTATTTTATCCCAAGATTTAGCCAATTTTAGCTCTTGGAATTATCATTTTATTGATTTAATACTCTCTTAGCCTCCCAAAGAAAATACTTACTGACTGTATGTGATGAACATGTGGTACCTTGTATATTTTTTTTTACTCTTCTTGTGTTAATAAGTAACTTGGGGCAGACTACATGTTTGTACAGTCTGTAGGAATACATGTGAGCCAGCTCCACCTCTTCCTCTGCCCCATCCTTCTAAAAACAGTTTTAGCCATTTCATTGGGTGAGTCACCAGCTGCTATTTACTCATCTTTAGCATCACCTATGTAGCACTGGTATAAACTTTTCTATTTTTTTTATGAGTGAAGATCAGTTAAATGATCATGTAAGAATTCATTGTGCAGATCATATGATAGGTGTAGCTGAATATGTGAATAGTCATTTCTCTCCATGAGTTTAACATTGCTTAAATTCTTCTGAATTGTGAAATGGGTCAGTGACAGATCACCATTAAGTCATGCATGTCTAATCTTTGCCTTGCCAGTAAATTGCTGACTAATTTTCAGTAAAGCAATTGGCAATTCAGTTCTTTAGTTTTCCTGTTTAGAAAAATGTTATCCTTTTCATTGAAAAGAGACCATATACTAGATGTAGTTAATGAGTTAATTTTGCTAAACTTTTTCTTTTCTTTTAATTCATTTTTAAAAGGGATGAATGGGAAGGAAAAGGAGAACAATAAATTAGCACATATAGCTGATGTTAAAACAAAAAAATAGCAATAAAATATTTTTGAAAACAGGTACAAGAAGGAAGGGATAATAATTGTAGGAAAATAGAATTTACTAGAGTTATTTTCTAAAAGATAGCAAAGCAAATGAGGGGTGAAGTGACTTAATGGACTTAAAGCAGGACTTAAATTAAAAATCTTGTATAAGTGCTGCTGCTTCAAACAAATCTCTTGACCTCTTAGTGCCCCAGGCAACTTTCTAACAATATACATTGCAGAATAGTAATTGACAGGCATTAGCAGAGAATATTGCCTTACCAGAGAATTCCCCTCACTAATGAAATGAAAAATAAAGACTTTTCTCCCACCCCCTTGTCCATAAAAAAAAGAGACCAAATTTCTGATCAGTGATTTCTAGTGTATAAATACTGTTAAGGAAGAATCATCCAAAACTTTCTTGTCCACATGATTTCATAATCATCATCTTAATTAATATATATGTAGCATTTTATGGTTAGAAAATACTTCACATTTCCCTCAGAAGGAAGGAGGCAGGGCTTATATAATCACCCTCCCCTCCCCCCCTTTTACAGATGTCAAAAATGATGCTCAGAGAAACCAAATTATGTATTCAAAGACCTGTTAAGTGGTAAGAAAAAAGAGAGACTTAAATCTAGACCTTCTTGGGCTGATCATTGTTCTTATACCTACTTCTCTTTGTTGTCCTGTGGAAGGAAAATGTGTAGGTAATACAAAAATAGTTCGTTTGGGAACATTTGCATATTTGATCTTTCTGGAATAAATTCTACTCGGCGTACTAATTAGCATTTTCTTGATACTGATACCACCAATCTGATTCAAAAAATTACAGTAGAAGATTGGTTTTAAAATATTATCTAATGTGATTTTTATTCTTGCCTAAATTCTTAATAATTAGAATTTGTAAATCATCTTGATAGTGTTAACTATATACATGGAAGAGGAAAATTATATTCAATGGATTTTACCCAAGAGGACAGAATTTGGAGTTAGATAATTTAAGTTGATTTTTGGCTTGCTTGGACCTCTGGCAAATTATTTTATCACCTTGGATTTCAATATCCTCAGGGGTAAAATGAGAGTAAGAGTGATGGTTGGATTATGGGACCTCAATAAGACTTGTACTTAATGTTACCTCTTAAGTTGCTTGATGAAAAACAATTATAGTGACTTTTATTGGTTGGCACAAAATTATTTGGTATTAGAAAATATATAACATGATCCTATTATATTGGATCTGTATAAATATTTTTATTCTTCAGTTACATGAACAAGGAAATGATTGTGTTCGAGTAAAATAACTAGGTTGTAAGATTTTTTAAGGTGAAGGCATTGTCTTTAATTTCTTTTTTCTTTTCCTAAGAAGTACCTATTTCTTTATTACAAGTACTCAGGCAGCATGATATATTGAAATGAGTACTGGCTTTGAAATTGGAGGGCTTGAATTCAAATGTTTCCTCTGTTATTATTATGTGAGTAAACATAAACAAGTTTCTCAGATTCTTTATAAAATGAGCTTTTACTAGATGTGACTCAAGTCTCTACAACTCTTAAATCTGTGATTCTAAATGTTTGCTAATTACTTAAATGGGTTCCTCTGGTGATGTAATTGGTCTTACCAATTAGTGTCTAGACTTTTCTAGCCTAGCTTCCCTGTAGGAGGTCTGTTGTTAGTGTGGTTGGCACGAATAATGATGTGTCCTGAGTACTGGACAAGCAATTATTTCATTCTTATTCCTTGCTTTTGCTTCTATGAGTAATAGGGAGTGTGACTATACAAATTTGTAAATTAAGTTGTCACTTCTTTCAGGACAATATACAAGTGTTTATCTACTTTTATAAAGAGAGATGATTTAAGGGTTTAAAAAAAGGAGAGAATAATTTCATTAGTTTGATATGTTGTTTAATTTTACATTTACATTAATATTTTTATTGAAAATGTGCCTGCCTAACAGTTCAAGGTTATGGCTTTCTTCCCTAAATTGAAATAATACTGTCTATATAAAGAGATCAGAATTATTGAATGCAAAATAGACTTTCACATAAGTGACCAGATCTACTCTTCCTGAATAGTGTCTTCCCCCCCCCCCCCATGGCATTTTACTTTTTTCAATTACGTATAAATATAATTTTCAACATTCATTTTTGTAAGATTTTGAGTACCAAACTTTTTGTTCCTTCCTTAGACATCAAGCAATCTGATACAGTTTATGCATGTGCAATAATTTTAAACATATTTCCTTGTGAGAGAAAAATCAGAAAAGAAAAAAAAAGTGAAAATAGTATGTTTTGATGTGTATTGTCTCCATAGTTTTTTCTCTATATGATAATGGCATTTTCTATCCCAAGTCTATTGAATTATCTTGGATCACTCTATTGCTGAGAAGAACTAAGTCAGTCATAGTTGATTATTGCACAGTCTTGCTTGCTGATGCTGTATACAATACGTTCTTGTTCTGTTCACTTTACTCAACATCAGTTCATGTAACACTCTGAGAAGTATCTTTAACCATGTTGTGATGAAGGATAGGGATGGGTATTGAACCTGTGATTCCTTTGCTACTAGGAACTCCTGAATGAGAAAACATCCTCTAGCAAAGAAGATTAGTACTTAAGAATTTAACCTAGGTTTTCATTACATTCAGGAGAGAGCTTTTTCCCCTTTTTCATGATAATTCCATATTTGTGATAATGACAGCAATAACAAATGAGGAGAAGTGGAGGAGAAAAAGAGGAAGAGGAGGACAACAAAGAAAAAGGAGAAGCAAAATAGGAAGGAATAGAAGAGTTGTTGTTTCTCAGTGACAAATTTTAAAGAAATAGAACCAGGAGACCTGTACTACAGTCATTGCTCTGCTACTGGGATCTTAGATAATTTAGCCTCTCTCTACCTCTTTGTTTATCTTTAAAATGGGGATAATATAAATGTAGTACTTGTTCATGGAGTAACTGTGAGATTTAATCAAGATAGTGTTGCTAAGGAGAGGCAGGGTTGTATAGTGAAGAAAGAGTTGGCCTTGGTTAGGATGATTTGGATTCAAATCCAAATTCTGACATAGATGTCTGTGATCTTGGGCAAGATGCCTTATCTCTCAATGCTTTAAAGTGCTGACCTGAAATGATAGTTTCCCCATCAAGAAATGAAATTATAGATCCAATCCCTACCATTAATGTAGATATATTTATTAATGAATGAAGGACTTATTACTATGTGTAAAGCTGTAAATGAAAATACATGAAGGTATCTTTGATTTTTATCCCTGTGTGATAAATTCCCTCTGCCTATGCACATTGCAACCCTTCCTTCCATGTTTTAGTAGACAATTTTGTGAGTTACTGTAATAATTATATTTTCCAGTGATCAAACTTCTAGTGATAAATTTCTCTGAATTTAAATAGACTATTTTTTTTAAGACAGAGCTTGTAGTCTGGCTTGGAAATTTTTTTAGGTTGCAGGATCTCTAGAACTTGAGTTTTCTTTGATAATTGCTTTCAAGAATCCCATTGTACAATGAAACATCCTAATAGGATTTTAGTTGACATGTAGCTACAAATTTTTGCAGATATTTAAGCTATTATTTATCTAATAAGCAAGTGTATGGAAGAATTGAAATCTGCCCTAATGACTAGAGTATTTACATTGATGTTATTAAGATAATAATTATGATATGCTATATATATGCATGTATGTATATATACACATATAAATATTGTGAGTATACATTAAAACTTTTTTTCTGTAAATATATATTCTTTATCTCCCTAATATAGTAAAGATTATATAGAGTACTTTGTAACCTTTAAAGCCTCATAAGAATACCAGTTATTATTATGTTAAAGCAAAGGAAAAAATGCCACAAGAAATGAAGTTTCCTTCCATTTTCAGAAGGAAAAGAGTATCATGCATAGTTTCATTGTTAACTTTGTCACAATATCTTTACTTTCTTTGCTGAACTTAGTAGTAATAAGGCTGCAGATGATGGATGACTTCTTAACTAACTCTTTACATACATCTCTGTCATCTTTTGTAGTAGATGTTATTGATATCACAGTTTACCTTAGGTGACTAAAAAATAAAGGTAACACTATTTGCCAAGAGAAAAAGAAGATATGATTGATGTCATTATTTACCTTGTAGTAAATGATTTCATATACTGATAAACATTAATATAAGAAAAATAGTATTAGGTCTCTTGTCCTCTTTAAGAACAAGAAACATGAATCCTAGTTTTTTTTTTTTACATATTCTTATATTAGCATTGAAAAGAATATCTTGAGAGATGAAATTTTACCTCTCCTTAAGTCAGTATAAGAATAAGACATATATAACTAGGACTTCCATCTGTTTGTCAATGAGAAGAATGAAATGGCCTATTATTGAGTATTGTGACTTTTTGCTTCTGATAGAAGCAACAAGGGTAATATGGAGCAAGTAGAATTCATAGAATCTATTCAGTGTATTCAAGAACAGACTCTACTATTCCTTGAGTCCCCAGTGTTTCTCCCATGGGAATGAGAATGTTAGTAGTAACTGAAAATGATTTTAAAGTACATGACTTAATTGAAAATGTTATCTCATTTAACTCACAACAATCTCTTGGGGATAATTGCAGTTATTATTAGAGACATTACCTTCTTTGCTGTTGCATCCCAAGACAAATGGGACTTTCCATTTGACTTGCCACTGAAACCTTCCAAATGTCTTAGTTTCCCCATAAGAATGGGAGCTTCTTGATCAGGGACCTTATTTACCTTTTTTTTTTTAATCCCCAGTGACTTAGTACACTGTTTTCCACATAGTAAGTACTTAAATGCTTTCTTCATATATATGTGTGTGTGTGTGTATATATATATATATATGTTACTATTTCCATTTTATAGGTGAGAAAACCAAGACTCTTGAGAGTTTGTGACTTACTTGTAATTCCTTGATTAGGTATTAAGAGACCGAGGCAAGATTCAAAGCTAAGTTATCTTGGTTCCCAAAATTAGCTAATCTGTTTACGAAGATCCTAGAGATGGATCCAAGGGAGAGTTACTTTAGAGATCAGTGGAGGTTTGAGAAGGTAAGGGTGGGAATCCATCATTTAGATGGAAAAGAGGCAATAATAGCCAACATTGTACTAAACTGGGCATTGGAAATCCTATAATCTAGCACTAATTACTTGTGGAACCTTTATCAAGTCACTTAACAACTCTTGGCCTCTGTTTCCACTTCTGGAGAGTAATAGAATTGTATTTAAATTAAATGGTTTTTGAAGTCCAGGACTGAATGATTTTTAAATAGAAACTCAGAATTCCTCTTGAGGTTTTTGCATTCATATCCAGGTCATATTGACATATTTCAGGTCTTATGTTAATGATTTACAATTGGGGGGTGGTCCTTTCATTACAGAATAAGGCAAGCTGATATACAAAGGAACAGAAAAGAGCTTTTGGCTCCATGTACATTTGCCCTTTTACATTTTTAAAATTTATCTAAAATCAACTTCCAATTGACTAATGATTATTCTTTCCTTCTAGATTATTTTTCCTTCAGTTTCTTTTTATTTTTTTCTCTTCTCTCTGCCTCTCCCTATTTTGCAGAAACAAAAGACTACAGAATTCCAGAAAACATCTTGAATCTGAAGGTTGTCCTATCTCATTTTCAAGGTATTTAAGCCTATAGGATAGGTTGGTAGATATTTTACAATATCCTCTACATTTAACATACAATATCCTCTACATTTAATGTACCTTTAGCTCAAATTTTGTGATGGCAACAAACAGCATGATGGAAACACATAAATAGCAGGTACTCTAAGCATGTCAGAAATTTTATGTGATATCTGAGCCTTATAACCAGGAATCAACATGAAGGGTTTCATTTCAGTTGAACAAATGTGAATTAAGCATTTCCTATGAAAAAGACACTTTGTGAAGTGTCAATCAAGGCTACAAAATGAGATTACACAGGTATCAGTGAGATTATAATTGGATGTAGGGAAGTGGGGACATTATGCTTAGGTTATCTACTTGTTGTGGATTGGTATTTAAATCTGCAACTGCCCAATCTCTCACAGCAACATTTTCATTCAATTAATAAGTTTCAAGCACCTACTATGTTCCAGTTACTATGGTAGAGTTTGAGGATACAGATATAAGAAAGACAATTTTTGTCCTTAAACAGTCAACAAATATTTATTAAACTCTTACTATGAGTGTGGTACTATGTTTACAAAAAATAAAATACAGATTCCCAAGGAACTTACTTCCTACTGGAAGGATTCATCAAGTTCATAGAGAAGTAAATTTAGCATATACATATGTTAAATATAAAGTAATTTTTTCAGAGGTGAGACTAACAACAGGGGGAATTAAATGGGGTCTATTTTAACTGGATCTTGAAAATAATTGGGGGCTCCAAGAGATAGTAGACCTTTTTCATATTCGAATCTATTTGAAAAGTGAACATATTGGGCGGGGAGTGTTTCATCAGGTTTTTAGGTAAAATTTTATAGTTTTATATAGCCTTTTGATTTAAATAATATAACTTGGCAATGAAAATGAGTGAAGAAATATAATGGTAGGCAAGTGGACTGTATAGGGAAACTGGGGGAGGGGGATTTCAAAGACAAATTTAAGCTACTTGACAGGTTTGCCTAGGCCTAACCTTGCTTCCAAAATCTAAACCAATCTTAAAAGACACAAGAGTTTGAGTTATGTGAAAAAATCTGACAAAATATGAAGTATAGGCCATCCCAATTTTATGGTACAGACCAAGGAGAGAACATGAATTGTAATCAGGAACTATCGCTGTCCCTGTTTTACATTCAGTGCAAGAGAGAAGTTGGCAATGTGAATACAGACTGTGACCAGTAGGGCAGAGAAAAGATGCCAGTTAATGCATATGTCAGGAAATGAGCCATACCAAAGGAACAAGTAAAATGAGATCTTTCCCCCAAGAGCTCTCTGGGGCCCTGGGGTAGGGGCATTTATCTAAGGGTGAGTTTGAGAAGTTCTCTGCCTAATGTTGGCTGATGTTAGTATTTGGAGCTTTTTCAAGAAATTAAATATTTTCTCTCTTTAAATTAGCATATGCTTCCTAGAAGCCTTTGAGTTTCTTGGAATTTTTATGAAGAATGCCAGATACTCCAATAATAATTTTCAGACACCATAAGTTTCAGTAATAGAGGACTAGTTTGGTCTCTTATGAAAAGATGCAAGAAGCGATCCTTTGAAACCTGGAGGGAAAGTACCTTGAAATTTAGATTGTTCTAGCAGTCTCTCTCTTTCTCTTTGCCTCTCTCTGTCTCTCAATTTAATATTTTATTTTCCTCAATTACATGTAAAAACAATTTTCAGCATTTGTTTTAAATTTTAATTCCAAATTCTCTTCTGCCTTTCATACTCTCCTCGTTGACAGGCAAGTAATTTTCTATAGATGATACATGTATAGTCATACAAAACGTTTCCATATTAATCATATTATGAAAGAAAACAGACCAAGTTAAGAAACCCAAGAAATACAAAGTAAAAACAATATGCTTTTATCTGTATTCAGACTCCATCCATTCTTTCTTTGGGGTGGATAGTATTTTTTTTTTTAATAAGTACTTCAGAGTTATTGTGGATCATTGTATTGCTAAGAATAGCTAAGTGCTGTTATTGTGTACAATTTTCTCCTGGTTCTACTCATTTATTTCACTCAGCATCGATTCATTTAAGTCTTTCTGGGTTTTTCTAAGAGCATTTTGCTTATCATTTGTTAAACTCAACAGTATTCCATCACAGTCATATGCTATACCTTGTTCACCTGTTCTCCAATAGATGGACATCCCCTTGAATTTCAGATCTTTGCCACCAGAAAGGAGCTGATAGAAATATTTTTTTTGTACATATAGGCCCTTTTTCTTCTTGATTTTATCTCTTTGGGGATGAATCTACTAATGGTATTGCTAGGTCAAAAAGTATGTATGGTTTTTATAGACCTTTAGGGCCTAGTCCCCAATTTTCCTACATAATAATTGAATCAATTCACAAGTCCACTACCAGTTTACCTCCATCTTCTCCAATATTTGTTATTTTCCTTCTCTGTAGTAAAGCAGTCTTATTAGGTGTGAAGTATTACTTCAGGTTGCTTTAACTTGTATTTCTCTGATTAATAGTGACTTAGAACATTTTGTCATATGGCTTCATCTGAAAAGTGATTTCATATTTTATTAACTGGGGAATAATTCTTAGTCCTACCAATTTGACTCATTTCTCTATATTTTTGAGTATTTGAGAGAGGTTTGCTTCATTTTTTTCTCCACAGTTGTGATTGCATTCTATTTCCTTTTGTTCATTTTATTCTCTATCTACTTTGACTCTGTCCCTCAACAAAAATGTTTGCTTCTGACTCCCTCATTCCCCAGTTCTTCCTTCCTTCTATAAGTACCCCTCCCACTTTTTCTTATCCCTTTGTTTTTCTATTTTCTTGTGGAGTAAGATAGGTTTTGATAAAAAAAAAATTGAGTGTGTATGTTATTCCTTCTTTGTGCCATTTTTGAAGAGAACAAGATAGAAGTATTTCGTGCTACCTCCCCCATCTTCCCCTCCCCTATAAAAACTTTCATGCCTCTTATATGTCAGATAATTTACCCCATTATACCTCTCCCTTTCCTTTTCTCACAGTGGATTTCTCTTTTTCACTACTTAATTTTATTTTTAAGATATCATCCCATCATATTCAATTCACATCCATGTCTTCTGTCTATATATACTCTTTCTGAAAGTGCTAATAATAAGAAAGATCTTATGAGTTGCAAGTATCATCTTCCCATGTAAGAATATAAGTGGTTTAATCTTATTAAGTGCCTTATGATTTCCATTTCCATTTTTTACCTTTTTATGTTTCTTTTGAATCTTACATTACAAAGTCAAATTTTCTATTAGTTTTGGTCTTTTAATCAGGAATGCTCAAAAGTTTTAATTTTTATTAAATTCCATTCCACCCCCATCCCCTGAAGGATTATACTCAGTTTTGTTGGGTAGATGATTCTTGATTATAATCCTAGCTCTGCAATATAATTTTCCAAGCCCTCTGATCTTTTAATGTAGAAAGCCTCTAAATCTTGTTATCCTGACTGTGGCTCTATAATACTCCAATTATTTCTTTCTTGGCCACTTGCAGTATTTTCTCCTTAACTGGGGAGCTCTGGTATTTGGCTATAACATTTTTGGGAGTTTTAATTTTGAGATTCCTTTCAGGAAATGATTGGTGGATTCTTTCAATTTCTGTTTTATCCTCTGATTCTAGAATAAAGGGGCAATTTTCCTTGATAATTTCTTGAAAAATCATGTCTAAATGATGCTTTTTTTTTATTATGGCTTTCAGGTAGTCCAATATTTTTTTAAATTGTCTCTTCTGGGTCTGTTTTCTAGTTCACTTGTTTTTCCAAGGAGATATTTCACTTTATTTTCTACTATTTTTATTCTTTTAGTTTTATTTGTCCACCATGTAGCATACAGTGATTAGTTTCTACTTGTTCAATTCTAATTTTTAAGGAATTATTTTCTTCATTGACATTTTTCACTTCCTTTTTTATTTAGTCTATTCTATTTTTAATGAGTTACTTTCTTCACTGAATTTTTTGTTTTTCTTTTTCCATTTGGCCTATTCGGTTTTGTAAAGGATTACTTCAGTATTTTTTATGTCTCCCTTACCAAGCCGCTGTTTCTTTTTTTCATGATTTTTTGTATCACTCTCATTTCTCTTTCCAATTTTCCTTTTACTTCTCTTACTTGATTTTTAAATTTATTTTGAGCTCTTGGACTGAGGGCAAGTCACAGTTTTCTTTAAGACTTTGGATATAGGAGTTTTGACTGTGTTTTTTGATCTTGTCAGCATATAACGTTTTATAGCCAGATTTTTTTTCTGTCATTTGCTCTTTTCACTCACCTATTTCTTGACTTTTAGCTCTTTGCTAAAGTGGGGCTCTGCTTCCATGATGGAAGGTGCACTGACCCATGCTTCAGCAGTTTTGTGAGCAGTTTTCAGAGATACTTTGAGATACCTATATGTTTTTACTTATTCCAAGATGATATGATCCAAGGAGAGGTACATTTACTACCCTCCTAGCAAGTGCTCTGGTCTGTGAGTGACCACAAATACTCTTTTCTGTTCTGGAACTGAAATGAAGGTCCCTGCTCCCTGGCAGCCACAAACTTTGGTTTGCCAGTGCTCATCCTCATGCTGCCACTCAGGACTGTGGTACAGATCTGAGTATAGGCAAAGAAACGGAGACCTGCCTCCAATGCCAGCAAAGAGACCCCTATAATCTCCTCTCCATTTGTTTGACCCCCTTACCACATATAGGTTGAGAGCTCAGGAAGTGGTCCCTGCTGCTGATTCAGCCACCCTCAGGCCTGCACATTATTTGCTGGAGCCTGATTTGTGTTGGTCTGGGAATTTTTTTTGCCCCATTCTTTTGTGGGTTCTATAGTTCCAGAATTTGTTTTAGAGCATTATTTAAACATCTTTGGAGGGATTTGGGGAGACCTCAGTCAAGTCTCTGCCTTTTCTCTGCCATCTTGGTTCTGTCCCTACTGTACCAATCTCCTAACTGTTTTCACTGTTTATAGCTTCTTCTTTCTCCAGTCCATCTTCCAAGTAGTTGCCAAATTGATATTCCTAAGGAATGGGTGATCCCCAGTCCCCTAAATATTAAATACCTTCCTATTGCTTCTAGGATAACATAGAAACATCAGTCTTTCCACAATATGGTTCTCCACTTATCTTTCCAGGCAATTTATATTCATTCCCTAAACTAGTCTCTATTCTAGCTTTTACTAATTATTGTTCATATACTGTATTCCATCATCTGTTTATGACTTTGTGTCTTGGTTAAGACTCCCATCCCCATGACTGTAATAAATTCCCTCTTAACCTCTAATTTGTAGAATCCCAGTTCATTAAAACAACGACAACAACAACAACAAAACAAAAACAGTGCAGGCTGGAAATAGTGTCACATACCTGTATTCCCTTCTACCAGGAAGGTAGAAGCTGGTAGATCTCTTGAGCTCCAGAGTTGTAAACATTAATTCGTTATTAACATGGTGAATTTCTAAGAGCAGCAGATGATGGGGAGGGAGAAACCATGTTGTCTAAGAAGTGATGAAATAGCCCAAATTGAAAACACAGCCTAAGTACTTGTGTCCATAAGTAGTGGGATCAGCTAGAGTAGTCCCTACATTTCCAGGCTGGGCAAAATCAGAAGAACCAAGCTTTTAAAGATTTTTCATACATACATATCCACATATGTACATACATAGACACACAGATACATACATATATATATATATGTGTGTATATATATATGTACACATATACATGCATATATAGATGTATGCAGTACAGGTACTACTTGCATACTTATGTGTGTGTGTGTGTATGTGTGTGTGTGTGTGTGCATGTATGAATACATACTTTAGGTATGGCTTTCTGTCCACCTCCTCCCCTTCTCCTTTATTGAAACTCACTTTTTCTTGAATTTACTTTCCACTTCCTTGTTTTTGCTTCCTTGTGAATTTGTCTTATTTCCCTGAGAGAATGTAGGTTCTTGGAGGACACAGAGTATTTCATTTTATGTTTGTATCCCTAGTACCAACCAAAGCATACCTAGTACCTGGCACATTCTAGTGTTCACTAAATTTTTGTTTACTGACTGATTAATCATGATTCTAATCTCTCTTTATAAATCATATCTAGCACTAGCAAATCAAAACGTCTCAACTACTTTCAGCCTTAGTTTCCTTATTTGTAAAATGAGGAGGATGATCCTTGCATTACTTATCTCAAAGGGTGGTTGAGCTGTTAACTTGAGATGTAAAGAACCTTATTAACTATCATTTAGTTATTGGTCTTGTTAGATCTGTCAGTGTTTGGTTATCAGCAAGCACTATAAAATTACTGTTAGTGAGGTTCTTTGAGGTTCTTTAATAAAAGTCCATTGATATCCTTGCAGAGAGTTGAAATGCTAAAAGCTCACATCTCAGATAAGAGGGAGGAAAGAGCTGCTTTTCCAAACATTTAGGTTATTTCCTATTGTTAGGATGCATGTGTGTGTGTGTTTAATTATATGAGAGAAATTCAAAAGAAAATGCCTAAATTGATGTGATACACTAGCAGTAGTTGTCTGTGATCTTCTTAAGAATAAGACAAGACCATTTCCTCTTTGGAGACAGGATCTTGATCTCCCTTGGGGCATTCTTACAGAAGAAAGCCTTTAAAGATGACTACATTTAGGGTTGGGCTCATTTGTGTTTATATTTGGACCATTGGACAGTGTTTCTCAGGAAATGTATTGTTTTGGGTAGTTTTTCTTTTTCTTTTTTTCTTTTCTTTTTTTTTTTTTGGTTGAAAAGACCTGAGAAGTGTTTTCAAATAATATTAAACAATAAACAAACACTGTTGGCTTTGTACTGGGAAGGTCTCAATCTCACTCCAGGGACCTAGGAAACTTGCTGTTCTGAACATTTGCAGTTGCTTGTTTTTCACACCTTATCTTATAATACAGACTTAGAAATTGATTTGTTATCTACACTAGGGTACTTAGGAGTTAAACAACTACCAAGCCTCAATCTTGACTGCAAAATCAAAATGATCTTGAACTTAGCATTTTTTCCTAAGCATTAAAAAGCTGGAACCTTTTATGACAATTTAAAACACACACACACACACACACACACACACACACACACACACACACACA